>CM060909.1:319653521-320024631 GCA_030737875.1 Allium sativum
TGTCACCCTATAAATTCTTTCTATTAACGATCCAATATTTTCGATGCTTGAATAGTCGACATTGTGTTTTATGTTGATTTTCAGGGTCGAAAATCCTTAACTCGTTACAGTGGTATCAGAGTGAAGGTTAAGTGATTACCTTGGCTCTGTGGCGTAACTCGATAGAGAGGGGGTTAGCTATACCCTAAATTGAGTTGAGTATATATATATATATATATATATATATATATATGAGAGAGCGTATTTGTAGATTGTGTAAAAGTAATTTACAATGTGGAGATTTATTGGTTGAGTGGTTTATGAATTCTAGTCGACAAGTATGATCAACTGTAAAGATAGGGGTTTCTAAACACTCGAATATTATGAACCGACACAGTATGTATTGAAAGGAGGGTAAATATAATAATTTTACCCAAAATCTATTTTGATATAAAGAAAATATATATCTTGGAATTATTATAGTATACTGGATGTGTTGTTATAATCGAATAGGATTACAAAATTGAAATGGTTATAAATAACCAATCAGAAATCGGATAAGTGTGATATATAAAATCAAATGGATTAAATATGAATTCAAAACAGAATTGGAATTAAAACTCTAGAACTTTAAAAAGTGTATCAAACTGAATTTTGGGTTAAATATATGGAAATTTTAAGATCCTAGGGGAATTTGGAAATGTTTTTCGAGCATTAAAATGAATGTTTTGAAGTAGTTTCAAAATGGAAGTGTTTGAGAATGATTTTTGAAATGATATAGTATTGAACTCACTTCGATCATTGGAATATAATTCTGATGATGACGACCTCATCATCAGTGTTCATTTTCCAGTTTTTAAGTGATGGATTACTACCAAAGCTATTGTTTTTGAATTGTTTTGAGGGAAACGAGTTGTCAAAATTCAAATGTTTTGAATTGTTATTATTATATATATGATTTCAAACTGATTTGAAATTAAACCCAGAAAATTGAATTCTAAAATTAAAATTTTACTTATGAAGTTAAAAAGATTAAAATGGTAAAAGTGAGTAAATAAATTTGAATTTAACTTAAAATCTAAGATAAATGAAATCGGAATTGAATTAAAGCCAGCTAAGTGGAAATCGTATTGGAATAGAATTTTACTTTGTGAAGTAATGAAATTTGTGAAAAATATTTGGAATGAACTAAACTTGGTTATGGAATTATTGAGTAAGAATTTGAATTGAGAATGGAACCAGGTTTGAAATGGAATTCAGGTTAAGTATATGAGAATGATTTTGTTTGAGGATAAGTTGATTGGAGATCGATTAGGGATACATGAATATATGCTAAAGTGATAGCAAACGGAAGAGATAGAGTAGTATGCCCGACAAAAAGGTACAAGTTTACATTTTATATGAGTTTGAGGATTGGTGAGCCTATTTGGCAAGCCGTTTGGCTGTTTGATTTTCATTTAGATTTAAGAAGGCCTAGAGAGGCGAATTTTCGTTGTACCGGTTGAGCCATGCAAAGGAGACGCTGACGAAATTTTTTGAAAATTTAAGTTATCAAAAAATTTACGGTGGAAGGAATGAATTATTATTTTTTAAATTGAAATTAACTAGTTCAGTTGAAACTGAAAATCTAGAAGTAAAACAAATGATTTTTAATCTAGTTATAATAGGGTTTGTGGCATTTTTCCTACCTTAGTAATTTTGGGGATGAAATTCTTTTATGGGGGAAGCAATGAAACATTCCAAGATTTTAGCAAATCAATAATTAATTTATTTAATTATTTAATGTATTAGTTTGATAATTTATATGGTTTGAATTCAAATATTTTGAATATTTAAATAATATAAATAATGGGGTAATAATAAATTTAATTTCAATCGGAAATAGCTGAATTGGAAATTTCATGTAAACTGGATTATATAAGAAATTCAATTGAGTTTATATTGAATTATTATAATGAGTAAATATATTTATAATGACAGTTGAACGTATAAATTATAATATAATTATAATCGAGCTCGTAACGTCGCGGTAGTTTGTAATATTTTGTTTTCAACTTTGAATGAATATACAGGATTCATTATAAGTCGGATTTTCTTGAAATAAGAAATATTTGAATCTAATTGATTATATTTTTCTAATGGAAGAGAAAAATGGAGATTTCGCCTTATAGATTATGAGTTATGTCCAAATCAAATTTTCAAAAATCGCTATGAAATCGTTTATAAACCAAAACGATTTATAAACATCATAAATCATTGATTTCAAATTTGGACAAATTTTTTAATACATTTGGTTAATTTTATTTATAGAATTTTTCCATAATTTTATTATATTTTTGGGATCATGGCACATTGCTCGTCACAACGGTATTTCTATTTTTGCCAATAGCGACTCGTAAACGAATGGAATTTTACGTAACGGGTTACCACATAAATCTAGCTTTTACAAAGCACAACATCATGTAGAGAAGCCTACATCGAGTACTAGTAGTTTGTAAATCAGTTATTATAGGTACGGAGTTTTGATATTAAGCAACAATAACTACATGAATGAGCAGTGATGTATCCAATTATATTAGTGTATCACACTTGCACATGCTACACAATCTATGTACTTTGCGTGTATTATAACCAATATAAACGTATGTCACCTTCACCGTATCGTTCATCCTTCCATCGGTCCAATCACCTTGACCCAATTTTTGTGTAAACTAAACTCATCATATTTTGTTACTATATTAGCCAATATCGGGTGATACGAAGGTGACACATGAGTGAAACTTGATGTTGGTACCTGGTAGAGGGTAAATTATAGTATGAGAATGATCATTTGCTCCCATGCATTGAAATTGCATACTGCTGCACCTTTGTATCAATGTATCTAAATAACACCGGCCAACCGATCATCTGCGTCCATAAATTTTCTTGGTATGAGTAAGTATGTCGTTTTGGTATATTTTTCTTGAAGGATATGCTATTTGTATTCTTCATTTTGAATTGCCAAAATTCAGACCTCATGTGAATAGGTGAGTGAAATTATATATATATATATATATATATATATGTATGTATGTATGTATATATATATATAATATTCCCATTACTTAGCAGCCAAGTATCGTACTGCCTCACTTCACAAAAACAGTAAACCAACAAGCTACCCTATAATGTCTGTCATGAATAATCACCATCAACAAATAATGTTACTCACCTAATATATACCCCCCTGCTACACCTTAGCCCTCAACGTTCTACACTTTATAAATACGCCGGTCTTCATTACAATTCTCAGCTTCAGAATTTCATGGCCCAATCTTTGTCGGACTTTACAAAAATTTAAAAACAAATGAAAATTTCAACCAAAATCATGAAATTTATACACATGAAATCCTGTAGAGCTCCTCTTCAACATGATATAGGTTTTGTGTGAGTCGAACACAGCTTGCGTCGCTGAAAAGAAACAAAGTGTGGGCTAGGTTTTGAGATTTGGGTATGTATGTGAATTGATTTGTAAAACGGATAGTGTGGTTGAAATCGTAGAGGAGTTTAGCATGTACTGGCTAGGTTTGGGAATTTTACAGAAAAAATCATCATTCTCTGTACTAATGCCATGGTGGAGGTTGATTTCGACCCAGATTGTACGGTTGGTCCGAGCTTGGAGTTGAGGAGTTGAGTTGAAAGAGAATGTGAAGAGGGAAGCATTGATATTTTTTGTTTGAATTATCATGGGAAGATAAGGGAGGGAGAGGAGCACGAATATGCGCAGTGGCCATTACTGGGTTGGAAATAGTTCGTGTATGGGGGAGGAGGGAGAATGAGCAGCCTACTTAGGTTTTTAAAAGGGTGGATTAGTTTAATTAATCTTATAATTAATTAAAGTTTAACGACATTAATTTGTTTATATACTGTAAAATGCATAACTAATTCATACATTATCATAATTGAGCACCGTCTGTCACCTTAGAATCATGTGGATGCAAGCTACATAACAGAACTAGTTTGGAGCCATTTAGAGCTCATCTGAAATTACGGCAAAATAAAATGACTGATCGGACTTATCGACCGTTTACCGTTATTAACGACAAACGACCAAAGTTGGTAAACTCACTTACTCTATCCAGTTTTATAATATTACAAACGTTAATTAATATTTATAAATAATGATTGAATCTTGTGTGATGCTTGTTTGGATGAATTGCATATAAATTGGTTGAAATTACAGATACAGTTATATATATAACATTGGTTGAATATTGATTCTATTTATTATAATATTGAACACTGATATGAAATTAGTGTTATTATTGTTGACTAGTAAATAGAGATTATGAAGTGAATTATGAATACGATTTCATATAACAACTTGACAAAAGAAATATGAACCTGTAATGGTATTTATAAATAAAAATCAAGATTTATTTGATAAAATTAGTCCAGATTTCTATAAAGAAATAATATTCATGTTTTAAAGTGAATACTGGTATTAAAATCAAACGTTTTGTAAATTGTAATGATGAAGAAAGGAAATGGGTAAATATTTGGAAGTGATAAATTCAGAAAGTGAATTTAGAAATTTAGTTCACCTGAAACGGTGGATTATTCCAAAGTTCGGAACGTTTATCAAATAGTGATTTTACGAAATAGAGTTATACATTGAAATTCGATTATATCAGACTCAGGAAAGTATTATTTACTTTCCGCTTTTAATCAAAATTTATTTATTTAATTAGTAAAATATCATTATTTATTCAAGAATCAAGTTATATTTTAAATTGGAATGTTTTGGAAACATTTTCCAAATAAAACAGAGATGTTTCTAAGCATAGAAAAATGAAATTCGTTGATAAGAAATTAAGGAATGGAGTTAAAGAAATTAGAAACTAACTGGAGATTAGTTAAGTTGAATGGTTTCATGAGTATCGATTTGATGTTGGTTGTTTGCGAACAAATTAAACAATTGTAAACAGCTGTAAAATCCGTTCGGCTTTCCTAAACAATAAGAATTGTTGTAGAGGGGGTCGAACTCTGGAACCAAAAATATTTTAATTAATAAATCCAATCAAGTTATTCCAGGATTTTGATTGATTGAAAACACAGAAAATAATAGCAATTAAATAAATAGATAGATTTATATAATAAGAGGAAGCAATTAGGAGATAATGACATAGATTGGATTCACACTCATCAATAGCCAACAAATAAATATAGATCTAATTCATGTTTCTGTCACACGCATGAATCAACGATAATTAGGTTCTTAGAAACAAATAAGTAAATAGCGACAAGCATAGCCTATGCAGGAGCTGAGCTCTTAAACAACCATAGGATATCAGGACAGATTCACTAATTAATTTCTAAAACCCTAAAATTAGATCTAGATCTGATAAATTGTTAGATCGAACACGAATATACCCTATGAAGGAGCATAGCTCTTAAACGACACAGAATATGAAGGTTCAGATCTAATCCTTGATTCAGATATAGATCTCCATGTATAAAGTCCTCATTTATTGGCTATGTGATTCATGTTGAATCATATCTATTAGCGTCATTACCCCCTAATCAAAGGGGATTAGCTAGACATAGCTAAAGAAGAGAAAATGAAACTAAATAACATGAACATAAATAAAATAAAATAACAACTGAGAGAAAGAAAGAAGAAGAGTTTTATTCCAAGAAGAGAATTACAGAATAAAACTAAGTGTGTTTTTACATGAATAAGATACAAGGTATTTATAGTTATATTGGCCAAGGCTAAGAGGCTCATTACACAGTGTGGGACAAAATCCCTTTTCCAAAATAACAGATAAACCAAATTGCTAAGTGTGAACGCATGTGAATGGAAGGCCTTTCAAATGAGCTAATGTGAACACATATGAATGGGTTTGCAAATGTCATAGCTTGCGGCCATCAAACGACATCAATTCCAACTGTTTTGATCACGAATAGGAACTCCATAATTCTCTGTGACCAGCTATCATTATGGAAAGGCATTGAATCTTTAAAATATGCTGAAGAAGGTGGTTGAACTGCAACATTTCTTTTAGCTTTAATCAAGCTCTCAAAATCAACACTCTTCTTACACTAATTCTTCAAGCTTTTCAACAATTAAGTGCATTAATCCATTCATCATAAATAATCTGAAAACATAACTATAAATACATAGTATTAATTATTTTAAATATAAAATAAGATAAATAAGCGGATAAAATATACACATTTACGTGTATATCATTGGTTTCGGCCTTCAGGATTGATACTTAGGGAATTGTTCTCTTACGAGTTTACAATTAGTGATTGATGGGTGTGAAAGAACAGTGATGCATGAATAAGGTATGGAAATGTTTTCCAATGTTAGTAACGTATATTTATGAAATACGAGAAATAAGGGGTTGTAAATATATGGAAACGTTTTTTGAGAATCATGAGAGGCTAAACAAATAGGAGAAATTTTTGGATAAAAATATTGAAGTGAAATTGGAAATGAATAATTAAATGATAAAGTTATTTAAAGGGGCTCAGTGTTTACTGATGGTTTATCAATAAAATTTCCAATTGAAAATAAGATCGTTGTTTGTATGGATGTTTTCCTTTAATAGTTAAATAACCGACTATCAAATTTTTTGGCCATTTTTCCATTGTCAATACGGAGAGACCGGGATCAGATTTATTATCTGAAAACCACTCCGAATGGACATTAGAGTTGTGAATAAATTATGATGAAGATTATTGAAGACGGAGTTTATGCAAGGACTGTTATGGCGATCCTAGGTAGAAATTGCCAAAGATGGATTTACAGAATAGTGCCTTCGGTTTGTCTAGTCCCAAGACAACGTGTATGGACGAATGTCTGACAGAGTATATCTAATAGATCACATAAGTTGATCGCTTCAAATGTATTTACGTTGGTGGCAGAGGAATTCGTTTCTCTTAGCTTTATACCCATCGTGTTTTTGGGGAAATCAATTTGTGCTTTTCAGGTATGACGACGTGACATTCAGAGTAAATGAAGGTGTGATCTGTCAAGATACGTTATGACCTCAGCCTCATCAACGGGGAATTGACAAAAATCGGGCATGCAGCATGGCTAAGTGGGTCGCTCCTAATTAGGGTATATTGTCACCATCTATAGAATATTCATATTTGTTATTTCTTTTCATTTTTGTATCTCCCGGGAACGGTTATGTTGGTATACCAACTGTAAGGTGACAATATATTCGGGACATTCAAGCGAAATGAATGGTCGGTCATGTGTGGCTGAGTTGCAAGATGTTCTTGTTGAAATCTAGTGTATCCACTCTAGAGTACACTGATCTGAAGGTGGTTCCATACCTTGTCATTGTTGGAAATCCATTCTCCAATAAGTGCCCACAGTTTTTGATTGTATATTATATATGTAAAGCGTGAGATGCGAGCATTCTGCTAGATTATTTTTACTTGCATTGGAAACTATTATAATACCAGAATAGGATTGTATAAAAAATGTTTGGGTTATCGTAAGGTAAAAACAATCCTCGTGTATGTATGGATCGGTCTTACGATTATCATTTCTTTTTAAAGGATTTTAAAAGTTAAACTAAATGGTTGGAGTTTACTCACACCAGTCTCATGACTGACCCAGAGTTTATTTTGTCTTGTTTTACCCTAAACTCTTGGGTGCCCAAATTTGTACAGGCAGTCAAGTAGTTAGGATTTTACAGATATACTTGGAAGGGCTCGGAGCAGGAGGCTTCAACGTTTAATAGATTGTTTATTTCCGTTGTGTCATAAGTGCTATACTCTGATAGATATATACAAGTACAGATTTGTATTTGAATATTATGTTATATAATATATTTTATTCGTTCCGCTGTGAAATTCGTGGTTACTCTGATTAGGTTCTATTGTGATCTTCTTCTTCTTCTTTTATTATAACTTTCTTTCTTTCTATTTCTCACCCTCCAACATCTTTCTATTAATGATCCGGTATTTCCGATGCTTGAATAGTCGGCATTGCATTTTATGTTGATTTTCAGGGTTGAAAATCCTAGGGTCGTTACATATAAAACTTATATATTTAAATTAATATATTGGTATAATACATATATATATATATATATATATGATTTTAATGTTTTAAAAATGTAGTTTAAATATAAGAAGTTGTAGTTCAATATTTTACTTTATATTACTATATTTCATCAAAATAATTTTGTTATAACTATAGATTTCTTTTAAAGTTTTGATATAAATGGTTCTTTGGCAAATTAATATGTTTTGATTTCTAAAATTTAAATTTAAATTTGATTTGTACCAAAAGATTGATGTATATCTCGTAATAAATTAAATTTTAAGTTCTTTTTAAAAATAGTTTTTACATAAACAATTATGAATATATATATATATATATATATATCAAAATAGTTTACTTCATATGATACAATTTTATATTCTTTTTAAAATGATCTTTTATTTTTTTTGTATTATTTTTAAAGAAGCACCCTACTAAGATTATTTAACTCCATATTTCTCATAGAATTATTTTGAATATTTTACTATCTGTTATGAATATATTTTTAATTAACATTAAACTCTTATCTTTACTATTCTTTCAATCTAATTCATTACTATCATTAACCTAAGTCTAAAAATTAATGCATATTACCTATGTTTGGTTGAAATAATTTATAATATATATGTATATGAGTAATAGTTAGATAGTACTTTGAATATCATTTACAAAAATAGATATCATCAACAAATCATTCTGCATATTATCATTACACATCTTATTTCATATCATACATCGATCATAAATTACAATGTATCTCAAATTAAAATCATTCACATCAAAAGTTGCATTTCATTCAATATATCATTTCAAATTGCTTTGCACATGTCATTATAACCAACATACTGCACACACTGCATTACATTTTAACTTTTAACTCCACACATAACAAGTATACTGTATTGGGAGCTGTTGTCTTAGAACACTACAAGAAAAGCTGTAAACAGCTGCAGATTTTAGCAGCGGAAAATTCCGTCGCTAATTTAGCTATGGATTTTTGTGGAATTTGTAACAGCTAATATTTAGGATTTTCTATTGGTTTTAGAATGTTACCGTCGTTTTTCATTATCTGTCGCTAAACCTTTACAAATTGCATCACTTTATCATCGGAAATTTTTTGCTTCTAATTTCCATAGCAAATGGAGATAGTTTACCGACAAAGAATTGTTGAAGCTATTTTACAGCAGATTTCTGAGAGATTTGCAACGGATAGTTATGTTAACTTTTTGAAAAAAATGTTTTACTACTGTGTTTTATAATTATAAATATGATTTTGTATTTAATAATTATTTTTATTAAATTTTCAAATAATATATTTTATTAATTAAAAATTACTATTAAATAGTTAATAATTATTAATAAGGTAGTATACTACTTTCGTTCTAGCTTGGATGCTACCAAGTTAGGTCGGCATGAACAAAATAAAGATGACACGTAAGAATAAAACATATTTTTAAGTTTTATATGTAAATTCAAAATAATAATTTATAATAAATAATTTTTGATAGTAAATCATTTTTCATAATTAATAACCATATTTAATCATAATAATGTTTAAATAATAATATATAACTAATATTTTAAAAATTATTACAATTAATGGCTTATAGTCAATGGTTTATAAATAATAACTTATAACTGGGGATTACGTGCTATGAGTTGAAATGATCATAGACAAATTAATTTCTCCTTAAAATATTTTCATCTGTTGATTCTTTTGAGTTCAGTTCCAAAAAAATGAAATTAAAATTAATTACGTAGTTGTTATTATAGTGAATGGTATTTTTTAATTATTTGTAAAAGGATAAGCCATGTGCTCAAGAAAATAAGATAATACACTGCTGTCAAAATGTTGAATCCTACCTATGTCGCCATTATAATTTTCATTCGCAACTAAAAAAATTCCTCCACAGTCGCTTATTCCTTCCTTTCAAATCCAAACATATTTCTAACCGCTAAAACTTCGTTAAAAGTTGAAAACTAATTCGTACTCAATAAGTCATATCAATTTTCTTTCATTCTCCTGATTAAATTTTCTCCTATTTTCATTCTACCATTTAGAATTTTCGTTACCTTCACTCTAAATTAAACACTTACAACAATACAATATACACAGTGAATAGTAGCAGCATATGGAAGGAAAAAATTTAAGCTCGACGCAGGTCGATTTGGCGAGAGTTGTGCGACTTAAGAAACAATTAAGAATGATTAAGTTGTACTAGTTATTGCTTTGGTATTTAAAACATTGTAAAATGAGTAACGTAAACTTTTTTGCGAAAAAAAAATTGTACATAACATAAATTTACAACTTTCCATAGTAAACATTGCAATAGATGATTTTTTGCTACTTTTCCTACAAAAAATATTGTAACAAACAGTCGTTTTACAAACTTTTTTGCATAAGTTAAAAGAACACATTTTTTACAACAATTTTATAACATTGTACAAAAATTAACACTTACAAGTAAATCAAATTATAAATAGCAAGAAATAAGTAACAAATAATTAAGCATAAGAAGCAATTTTATTAATTAATGATTACTATCAAATAAAGGAGCAATTATTTGGACACAAAATTAGACACAAATTGCAAAACACAGAGTCTCAGTCGTTGGATCTTTATATCCTTACATGGAGAGGTAGAATCAAGTGGCGATCCATTGGCTGAAATTGATTGTGTCACAAATTATGTCAGAATATTGTGTCTAAATAGACTTTCCCTTAAATAAATTATATCAAATAATTAATATTCAATATTTAATACTAATATTTAATGATTAATAATTGGATATTACTAATAATTAACAAGTAATATTTTTATTTTGTATTTTTTAAAAATTGTTAGTTTTTAAAAATTATTATTAAATACTTAATAATTAACAGTTAGTGACATTTAATAATAAATGATAACTAAACAATTAATAATAATTAACAATTATTAAATAATAGTAATTGATAATAATTGATCAATTTGAAATATTAATTAATTACTATTAAATATCTAATAACTAATATATTAATTAATAAAAAATTACTATTTAATAATTTGTAATTACTATTAAAAAATACTATAATAATTGAAAATTAATGTTTAACAATCACTAATTATTATATAACATTTGAAAATTATTACTATATAATTAAGAAGTAATAATCAATAATTAAAACTATTTTTTAATATTTACTAATTATATTCAAAATTTAATGGAATTCTAAAATGTTTAAAAAACTTCAAATTTCCAGAAAAAACATTAAGCTGCATAATTTATCTAAAGGGTTACTTTTGTAGCAAAAAATAATGAAAGTTTGATAAAACTATTTTCGGTGCTGGTTTGAAATATTTGGCTCCAATTCTAAAAAACTTCCACCGTGATTTCCGTCTACAAGCCCGCTTTTAATTTCACTCCCTACGAAACACGATTCATCTTCCCCAAAAAAATCAAATATCTCCTCAACAACTCTTATTTTGCCTCCAAATCTAACGTGCATCTCAATTCAATTCCTTTACCATAGTTATCCTTTCTCCATCACAAATCCTTTACCCTATTTCTCCTTTTCCTTCACAATTCTTGACCCAGTACATTTGAAAATAGTTCGATACTTCCAAACAAAATCAACAATTTCAGAACTTGAACCAAGATCCAATCATGACTTTCAATTCGCCACCATTTGGTTTAGTAGCTTTGTGGTGTTTGGCGAGACCAGTGATTTTCGAACAACAATTAGGGTTGTGTATTGTGTGATTCCTGAGGTAAAATGTTTTGTTGTAGCATACGAAATTTGGTGAAGATCGACGGGGTTGTTTGTCATGCCATGGTGGGAGGACGGTTTTGAAAGGCTACGATATGGGAAGTGTTTTAGTTATGAATCTAACATGATGCAGAGCTGGCTTAGTTTACAAATGGAGATATATGACTTGGGTGGAGATCTGGGTGGTATTTGATTGGATGTGTTGGGTTGTTGTAGATTAGGGGGTTACGAGGTGGGGTTTCTGATGAGTAGCGTGATGAAGTTGAGTTAGGCGCCTTGATAGAGGTATAGTATTGTTTTTCAACTATCACGTCATCTACATCCACTTAGCATATTATCTTGCTTATGAGCTACAAATATTTCGGTTTTATCTATTGTATGAAATCGTTCGTATTTGTAACTTGATGCAGATAGTTAATTTAATGTTCATATTCTTGTAAATTGTTTAGTCAAAGGTTTCCATTGTATATGCAGCCAAAACCAATATGTGAAACAAACTATATCCTAGTGATGCACAATGCGTGTAGTGATACACATGTTTAAATGTACTATTCAGGATACCTTTTGTTTTTTTCATTCCTAAACTCAGTTATACCTGTGGGTGAAACCACGTTTTTTTGGGTTCTAAAGCATCTAAATACATATATTTTTCATATGGCATGCTTGCGGAGATGCTTAGCCCTCAGCATAGAAGAAAACACAAAACATGTCACATGATAACATTGTAACATAGTTGTATAAATCAGCATTCTTTTTTTGTGTGTGTGTGTGTGTGGGGGGGGGGGGGGGGGAGGGTTGTTAGTCTACAATTAGGAAGACTCTATTTCCTTTAGCTTGCTGAAGTAGCTTGTCAAACTGACAGAGAGATTTTTCATCAACAACAATACCATCTTGACATCAATTGGGTCCATTTCCTTTAGCGTCTGCAACAGACCACTTGTGTTGGGATCAAAGACAGCTCCAATGAAACCATATACTTGTGAAAATTCCGACGTAGCTCGCAATGATGGAGCTTGACTTGATCACTTCTTCCATAAACTATCGATGTGCTAGGACTCCTAGCACTACTATAAGAATTATTAGCCATCAATGCACAAGGGGGGCTTTTGGAATTTTCAACTTATGTGGATGAGAAGAATTATGGCTCCAAGAACTAGAATTTTGAAGCATAGTGTGTGAATCAGTTTTTGGGTATGCATCCTGGCTCAAGCAAACAAATAGCAAGTTGAGATATCAACGAAATAGTTTTAGATGCTTTCTGGGGATACAGATGTGTTGCTTTTCTCTTGGGATGAGGGGGAGGAACATGTTTTCTTGTCCCCTTTTTTGGACCTTTAGGAAGTACTTTTGTGCATGGACCCTTATCCGAATAACTGTTTTTGTACCTACATACGCTTCAATCTTTTTCCAATCACGGTCAAAAATTTGCAGAGCTTGAATGAACTTTTCATGCACTTGATCAGTCCAGTTTTCCCTAGACTTAGTAATCGTATAAGGCTTCCATATTTTCTTGCTCGCATCATCCATAAAAGACATGATGGGAACTGATGTAGCCAGTTCAGCTGTCAGGCATAACATCGACGATTTTAGCGATGATAGACGTCATCAAACTACGTAAAATAAAAGAGGAAGAAACTGTGGGTTGTAGTGTACTTCGTGTAGAAATGGCGTGCTTTGGAAGTGTGTGGACTGCATAACCACATTTGTTGAATGAAGCCTGGGAGTCTCTGTGTATATTTGCAAATAGCATAAAACATAATTTTCCACATAATTTTACAACAAAATTAGTTACTGAATTAAAAGAGAGGTACACATATTTCAATATAAAATTGGTTAAAAACGATAGAACATGCTGGAAAAAGTAGTTTATATATTGGTGGATTACTATCGAGCATCATACTTTGAAAATATTTAACCTTTCTTCCTGTGGCAGCAATGTAGTTTGAGATGTTGGAGACCACTTCAACATCATGGCAAGAGGGACTAATTTGAATCTCACTAAAGAGTATTTGACTTGTAAGCAACCTTTTAGAAGTTCAATGACCTTAATAGGATGGAGTTTCAAGGCCCTTTGATGGGAATACCAGGTCACTAAAATCGAGTCAAATCAACCAGCAAATTCTCAGTAAGTGGAAATGATGAGCTTATTTGAGTTGTTGATGGATACCCCCAATTCCTTTTAGTTGGGGCAGGAAGAACGGTTTTATATATGGCCAAGTTCAAATCTGAAAAGGGAGGGACTGGGCAAGAGGATATTGTCATGTTTCAGGTATGCAAATATTACAAATTCAGTATTACAACTTATTTTGCTTAACATTGATTTTTTTAATTCCTTTAATCTTCGTGGATAAAGTACTTCTCAAATATGGACATAAGCCCATTTCTAATTCTTTTTATTCATAGAAAACATTCATTATCCTCTTTGTTAGTTTGTTAAAATGCCAATTAGATGTAGCATAAGAGTAGGAAGCGGTTGAAGTAATATCACACATTATATTTTTGGTTTAATTCACCTACATTTGAATTAGTACTTGCATGTTTATATCCCGAAATGGAGATAAATCTATATTTTTACAACTATGCTAATGTATATTATTTCAGTTTCATGTTTTAGGACAATGCAAATGCAAATGGAAAATGATCAAGAATTGTAACAACCCGTAATTTTAACAACACTAAAGACGATAAATTAAAGAATATTTAAATAAATGTTTAGGATTAAGTGAAATGGACTGTGCCATTGCATTCTTCTCGGGATTCTGGTCAAAATAGACACCTGGTTTGCGTAAAATGGACATTGCATGAAGAAGTTATTAAGGTTTGTAGTTTATATATGCACAAGAGAATTATATATAAACATAACAGTTCAAAATAATTCAAATCAACCCAAAATCTTAGGTGGAAAAATTCCTGCTCTGGGTGTCGACCCAGGGGTCTACCCCATAAGGGGGTGTCGACCCATGGGTCGACCCCATAATTAGGGGGTCGTCCCCCCCGCCAGATCGGAGGTAGAATTCATTTTTCTGAACGTGGACTCTTTATTGACCAAATTCATTGATTCTAGGCTATAAATAAGACCCTATACCTATCGTTTTATTCATTCTAAATCAATGGAGAACTAGATGTTGCCCATGCCCAGATTAAATCAAGTCTTTTCTTCTTCAACAATCAACTAGAGTTATTCAAGTTTAGAGATATGTGATTCAACATCTGCAATACCTATTCTATTTCTTAGATCCAATCACAATGAGTCTATGTTATTTTTAGATCTAAATATTTAAAAGTTAATCTTGACATGACTATATCTTGGATCTAAGCCTGCGACTATTTGAATCATATCAGATCAACTATAACCTGTGTATTTAAGTTATTCTGACATGATTATGAAATAGATTAAGTCTAAAATATTTATCATGTCAGATCTGCCATTGTTAGCTGATATAATTCATTACTTAAATCTCATCATGCCTGTTTATGATGTCCCTATTATGTTAAAATCAGTTCAACTATCACATGTTCATCCGATCTGTTCCCATATGCATATCTTGTCATTATGCCTAACCTTGTCACCATATATTTATTAGTTGTTATGCCTATTTCTTCCATTATATGTCAATCTTATTATGTTCATTTCTGTCCTCTTCCCTTCTTTTTTCCTTTTTGTTTTTATATAGTCAGGCAACCTTCGAGCCTAGGCATGCTACTGAAATGTGCGAACATGTAAAATTGGGAATGAGGGGGAGGGCATAACTTGAATTGGGAAATTTTGGCATAAATTTAATGTAATACATGAATGTGGATTTGGGGCATAAATCGCAATTATGATTAAGAACCTTAATTTGGGGAATATGGTTCATTATGAACATAACTTGGGAAAGGCGCATGAAAACCTATAATGACATAGGAATAATTGGTTAATAATGGAAATGCCTAGAATTATAGTGATTAGAAACTGTAACCGCACTTAGACACGAAGTTAGATTACACTTGTGGTGGAAGTTTACCCAGAACCGCCTGACATATCCAGCAACCACAAGTGTTGAATCTAATGTGAGGGGTCTACATGCATAAACACGTGACGTGCTAAGACTCGAGGTTAAGTCCAACTTGCAGAAGAAGTTTGCCTGGACCCGCCCGACATATCCAACATCCACAAGTTGTAGACTTAATGTGGGAGGTCTAGCGCATTATAACCATAAATGGATAAATGGTAATGAATTGGAGTAAATGGGGAATGATAGTAACCTATTATAATTAGTTACTTTAATGAGAATATTATATAATAGGTAGCCTTGTCCTAGGGACAAGTGGAAATTATAATGTAAGTTATAATAAAAGGAAAGGAAGCTTATTAGTAAACCGTAGTTAAGAGAACTAAGTTAATAAGTAAACAACGACAAGTTGTAGTGATATGTTAAACAGAAAACAGGTGAACTGAGATGAAGTATACTTAAGTAAAACATGTTATTGTAACTATGGAATCAGACAATGAATAATACAAAGGGATTGTAAGATTACTTCCGTTAATCACAATCCAAGGGTGAAAGATTATAGATCACTTTCGTTAATTACAATCTAAAGAATAACATGTGATGGGGATTATTAATAAACTTAAATGGATTAAGTTATATATATATATATGTATGTATGTATGTATGTATGTATATGTATGTATGTATATATATATATATATGAAGTTACCAAGCAAGTGGAACTTGGCAACTTGAAAAGAAGTCAGTGCGAATGGGGATAACCTGTTAACTTGTAATACTTAACACGTTTGAATCCATAGGGATTACTTGAACATTTTAACTTGAGTAGGGGTTAAGTAAACTTTCTTGGAACGATGGGAGGGTTGAGTACATCTTGGGGTAGTGGGTAATATTTATATATATAGGCTTACAAACTTAATCTGTGGGGTTATGCAATCTTTTTACTCTTGTATGGCATAACCAGTGGAACACTAGTAGTGAGGATGCAAGCGCAGGGGGAAGCTTGTATCATCTTGTGCGTGGGACCCGTTTCAGTCAGTAACCCATATGTAAGTATCAAATGAGTACTCCAAACTCCATTGAGTCGAGGTATGCTTACTGGGTTGATTGTAAGAGATCCAAAATGAAGGGGGCGGTGTGGGAGGCGCGTTCCGATGGGGTCATGTGGGTGCATAGGTCCGGACAAGAGGTGGCCAAGATGTCATGATATCAGTAGATATGGTTGTGCACATCCTGAAAACGAAGGGTTGTCACTTTATGAAGTGATACATCCTATTATGCGGCCAGCACAGGGTATCTACGGATTAGGAAGTCGATCGATTGAGGTAGTAATTAGGGTATATCTAG
This sequence comes from Allium sativum, assembly GCA_030737875.1. Classification (NCBI taxonomy): domain Eukaryota; kingdom Viridiplantae; phylum Streptophyta; class Magnoliopsida; order Asparagales; family Amaryllidaceae; genus Allium; species Allium sativum. The sequence goes on from CM060909.1 coordinate 319,670,640, forward strand.
GCTCTAGTATGTTTATGAGCCCATTATTATCCTTAGGGGTAACTTCGGTATGTTGGGCTGCCTGTTATTGTATGGGGTTAAACCTCTTACTAGAAGTACGCCTAAGTCTACCATCTTATGCATGTTAGGGATTATCTCATTTTGGTTATACTAGCATTGGTGCAAAGAGAAAGAGAAAGTACTAGAGAAGCACAATATACTCTGTCATGTTTATCATGTTTACCTTGTCATACCTGCCTTTTATGTTGTTATCCCTCTTATCCACATTGTATGCCTGTCATGATACTTTTACTTATTTATATGCTAAAAGTAAGTGGGCACGCCAGACTTTATGTCTGACCCATTTTGTTTCCTCTTCTTTCTCTTCCGTTTCCCTTCCCCCCGGTTCTCAGGGAGGGAATACTCAAGCTTCATCAGGATTCTGCTTTCATCTTGCTTGGAGTCGCTTAGATGTACTGCTTGATTTCATATCTCTCTACTTGGCTATGTTTTGCGGATTATGCTTATTTTATTATCGTACTCTGATGTTTTAAGTACAAGACAGAAATTTTAATGATGTACTGGGTTTTATGCATTTTAGACATGTGATGTAACCACGTTTTGGACAACGATATTTTCTGCTTAATAAAATTTTAAATTCCACAACTATTTTATATCTGTTTTGTAATGTTTCTATTTCTATTTACCTATAACGCTTCACGAAACTTAATGCATTCTCTTAACGAGTGACGTTAACGGACGTGGGGTATGACACTTGGAATTAGAGCTGAAGGTTACCAGATCAGATAAAAGATTTTGAAAATTATTTTCAAAAAGGTTTTAAAGGAAAGCATTTTCAAAGAAAAAGTCTGTTTTGAAAAACATATTCCCCAAAGCCATAGGAAATATCTTTCGATTCTCTGTTTGAATCCCTTCTTCCTTTTCGTTTCAGCATGACTGGAGAACCAAATATTCCCGAGGGCGTTCAAGTACCGGATTGGTTCCTTAGGTATCTTAAGGCTACGACACCAACAGGGAGCCAAGGAGACGTCCCTCCCCTAGCTGCAGCCGTTGTTCCTCCACCATCGCGAGTAGGTAAATCCTCTAAGAAATGTTGTGGCTATAAGCACTTGGGTCATTTGGTCAAAGATTGCCGGAAAAGTAAGAACACTTGCTTTAACTATGGTGAGGTCAGACATTAGAAGAGGGAATGCTCGAAAAAACAAGGACAAGACCAAAGGGCAAGATCTTCTGAAGGGCAGGTATATGTTCTCGTGGTCAATGTACCAGATAGATGTAGTAAAGTTTCTGTTGAACTTTTAATTTTCCATTTCCAAATTATGCAGTTAGAACTCTTTTTGATTGGGCGCTTCGCATTCATTTACATCTGATTCTGTAGTTGAGTCTCTGCACCTTAGTACTAGTATAGTTGTGGATCCTGTTGTTGTCTCAAACTCCATTGGAGGTAAGACTCATTTGTACATGATTTGTCGGGGTTTGAGAATATCTGTATTAGGCGTCGAGTTTGAGTGCAACGCATATGTGCTCAGTTGTTTGGGCTATGGTTTGATTCTAGGGATGGATCGGTTATTCATGTATGGTGCCATTTTGGATTGTGAGAGGAGGGTCATTAGACTTTGGACTTGCCATGGGAAGACCCTCGATATTTCTTATAACCCAAAGATGTTTGTCATGCTTGGTTTCCTAAAGTCACTTGATGCATCTATCGATGATCTATGATCTGTGTCAGTAGTCCATAAGTATCCAGATGTTTTTGAGGAGGTTCGGGGCTTACCTTCGAGGCGCGAGATTGATTTCCGTATATACTTGGTGGACAATGCAAAGCCAGTTGCATTGCTTGGGCACCATATGGCTCTAAGAGAAAGGAGGCAGCTTATCAAGAAATTAGGGGAGCTACTTGAGAAAGGGTTTATTAGGCGAAGCATATCTGAATGGGGTGCTCTGGTGGTATTCGTAAATAAGGCGGATGGTCCGCTTCGCTTATTTGTAGACTAAAGAGAGTTGAATAAACTCACCAAGAAGAATAGGCGCCCACTCCCGAGGATAGATGGTCTGCTTGACCAGCTTGTTGGTGCATCAGTTTCTCTCAGTTAGACTTGGCCACGGGGTTTCAGCAGTTAAGAGTGACTAAGGACAGTATAGACAAGACCGCTTTTAGGACTTCGAATGGTTTCTTTGAATGGCTCGTTATGCCTTTTGGATTGACAAATGCACCCGCCTATTTTGTTGATCTGATGAGTAGGGTGTTTTGGGAGTTTCTAAATAAGTTTGTCGTGGTCTTTGTTAATGACATCTTAATTTTCTCGAAGAGCGAGGAAGAGCATGCCCAACATTTAAGAGAGGTTTTGAAGACTCTCCGTGTGCACCAGCTTAAGACAAAGTTCTCCAAGTGTCATTTTTGGAGGAAAGAGGTGAGATTCCTAGGGCATGTGGTTTCTAAAGAGGGGATAGCAATAGATCCTGCGAAGATAGTTGCAGTTCAAGATTGGAAGATCCCAAAGAATGCAACAGAGGTGAGAAATTTTCTTGGCTTAGCGGGCTATTATAGGAAGTACATTAAAAACTTCGCAAAGATATCGGCCCAAATCACCAAACTAATGAAGAAAAATTTGACTTTCGGAACATTGATTTTGAGGATGCTTTTCTACAGCCAAAAATGGTTCCAACAACAGCCCTAGTTTTGACTTTGCCTGATGGAAACAAAGTATATACTGATGCGAGGGGAACAGATCTTAGTGTTGTCTTGATACAGAAGAGAAGGGTAGTATATTATGGAGGTAGGTAATTAAGAGTTCACAAGAAGAACTACCCTACCCATGTTTTGGAATTAGCCGCTAAAATATTCGCACTTAAGACTTGACGGTAGTATCTTCTTGGAGAGAGGTTCGAGTTATACATGGACCATAAGTCGCACAAGTATATGTTCCCGCAGAAGGATCTCAAATTGAGGCAGCAGCGATAGGATTCTATTTGGACCTAAGACGGTTAGAGAAACTTCTGAAAAGATTGATCTTATTAGACGGCAAATGAAGACAGCTCAGGATAGGCAGAAGTCCTACGCAGACAAGAGAAGGAATGACATTGAATTTGAGGTGGGAGACATGGTATTCATTAAGGTATCACCATTAAGAAATGTGGTTCGCTTTGGATCTGTATGGAAATTGGCACCAATATTTGTAGGGTCGTTTCCCATAACAGAAAGGATTGGCCAAATGTCCTATAGATTAAAGCTACCAGAAAGACTATCCGGCGTTCATGATGTTTTACATGTTTCTCATTTGTAGAAGTGCTTGCACGATACCGCAGAAGTAGTTGAGTCGAGTATATTGGAGGAAGTTGTAACGACTCGGATTTTCGGCGACTTTGGTTATCGACATAAGCTCGATGTTGATAACCAAAACATCGAAAAATCCTGGAAATTAATGAAAGAAATTAGAGGGTGAGGATAGATAAGATAGAAACTTAGAATAGAAGAAGAAGAAGAACACAACATCAGAGTAACACGAACCTCACAGCGGAATGAATAACATATAATAGATAACATAACTTTGAAATATAACAGTTATGTATACAATAGCACTTATCAGAGTACAGCACTTACAACACAACGGAAATAACTATAGCTATATGATCTTGAAGCCTCCTGCTCCAAGCTCTCCAAGTATATCTGTAAAATCCTGACTACTTGACTGCCCGTACAAAATTGGACACCCAAGAGTTTAGGAAAACAACAAAGTAAACTTCGGGTCAGTCATGGGACTGGTGTGAGTAAAACAGTTTAAACAGGTATATAAACAAGTAAACGATATCTCATAAGACCACGCCGCAGAACGGAACGGGTTTTTCCCTTATGAGAATCCAAAATATCTTTATATCAAAAACCTTTTGATATTACAATAATGTCTATGTACAAATAGATATCAACTAGCAGAAACGCTTTCATCTCACGTTCTACATATATAGTATACAATCAAAATCGCAAGCACGTATTGGATAATGGATTTCCAACTATGACAAGGTATGGAACCACCTTTCGATCAGTGTACTCTAGGAACGATACACTAGAGTTCAACAAGAACATCTTGTAACTCAGCCACACATGATCGACCACTCATTTTGCTTGAGTGTATCGAATGTATATCACCTACGGTTGGGATCAGCAACCGTTCCCGTATATATATGGGACAGCATTGATAGATTTAAGAAACAAATGAATATTCTCTAGATAGGTGATTATACACCCTACTTCGGTGCGACCGACTTAGCCATGCTGCCTGCCCGATTTCTGTCATTTACCGGTTGATGAGGCTAGAAGCTACGCTTTATCATTACATCAGATTCACTTCGAATGCCACATTGTCAGATCCATCGAAAATCACTGATTGACGTCTACAACCATACATTACGTGTTAGCTAAAGAATTTTCCTTCTCCGCTTCCACTCTTGGTACGGTTGAAGAAATCAATGTACGTGACCTTTCTGGAAATACTCTGTCAGACATTCATCAACACAAGTCATCCTCATTCACTTAGAATGTCACATCGTCGTACCCGCCAAATCACAAATTGATTTATCCAAAAGTAACACGGGTATACAGCTTAGAGAAATGAATTCCTCCGCCACCAAACGTGAATACGTTTGAACAGATCAACTTACGCGATCCATTGGATATACTATGTCAGACCTTCGTCCATACAAGTTGTCCTGGGACTGGACAAACCGAAGGCACTATTCAGTATATCCATCTTAGTCACTGTTATCTAAGACTTATACAACAGCCCTTGCATTTTACTCCATCTTCAATTATCTTTGGCATATATGATTCGCAACGCTTATGCCAATACAGAGTAGTTCTTTGGATAATAATCCAACCGGTCTCTCCATATTAACAACGTTAAAATGGTCAAAACTTCGATAGTCTGTGATTTAACGATCAAAGAAAAACAAGTGTGCAAACAACGATATTATTTCCAGATGGAAATTATTTCCAGATGGAAATTATATTGGTAAATCATCAACATATATCTATATATATATATTCACATTGCCTTATTTTCTATGTTTAGAAAATATATGTTATTAACACTGGAAAACGTTTTCCATTTTCTTATTTACAAATCACTACTCATCCCCAACTATCAGTCCCTGACTGTGAACTAGTATGAGAACAATTCCCTAAGTATAAATCCCGAAGGCCGAAACCAACATCAGATAGACACTTAGAAAACCATTCAATTTACTAATCTCTGGTCAGTTCTAATTTTACTTAACTCTATTTGATTAACTCTGTTTGATTAACTCTAACTGGTCAACCTTAATTAATTAACTCTAACTGGTTTTACTTGGTTTGACTAACTCCATTTATTAACTCGACTGACAAATTCAACTCGATTAACTAAACTAATCACTTTGATTAACTCGACAAATTCACGTTGGTTAACTTAACCAATACACTTAACTGATTCACTTAGTTTAACTTAACTAATTCACTTTGATTAATCTAACTATTCACTTAACTCCTGTCGAATAAACTATATTCGATAACTCCTCTAACTCTACTAAAATAAACTATATTCGATTAACTCCTTTAATCTATTCGATTTGATAACTCCCCTTTTCGAATAACCAATATTCGATTAACTCACTTCGAATAACCAATATTCGACTACTCACTTCGAATAACTAATAATTGATAACTCCTTCGAATAAACTATATTCGATAATCTCCGCTCGAATAACTAGATTCGATTAACTTAACTTATTTAACTTAACTTGATTCACTCCTATCGAATGACTAGATTCGATCAACTTTACTTGTTTAACTCATCTTGATTAACTCCTATTGAATAACTAGATTCGATTAACTTAACTTATTTAACTCATCTTGATTAACTCCTATCGAATAACTAGATTCGATTAACTTAACTTATTTAACTCATCTGGTTAACTTGACTTACTTAACCCAACTGGTTAACTTGACTTACTTAACTCACTGGTTAACTTGACTTACATAACCCAACTTGTTAACTTGACTTACTTAACCCAACTGGTTAACTTGACTTACTTAACTCACTGGTTAACTCTACTGAACTGGTTAACTCTACTGAACTGGTTAACTCTACTGAACTAGTTAACTCTATTCAACTAACTCGACTCGACTAACCCCTTTCGAATAGCATATTCGTTTTACTAACTTTCGAATACCATATTCGATTTACTCCCTTCGAACACCATATTCGATTTAACTCCTTTCGAATACCATATTCGATTTACTTTATTCACTTTATAAAGATTTCCTTTTTATCAACGTTTTATTCATTTGAAAAGATTTACTTTTAAATAACGGTTCTACACTTTTAAAATGATTTCCTTTTTATAACGTTTCCTTTTCAATTCTATTTGTAAATGGTTTACAAGTATTTCCTTTTCAAATTTATTCTTGAAATATTTTAACTCCTTAAATTCTCTGAAAAAAATCGCCATAACCTCCTTTGTAACAGGAGCATTGGGAAAATCCCCAAACCCGCCACACAGGCCTTTCCATTCAAAAAGAAAATGGTTTGTAATTATTTCCTTTTTGAATATCTCCTATTTATAAATATTCCAATTTATAAACATATCTTATTTATAAATATTCCACTTTATAAATATCTCTTATTTATAAATATTCCAATTTATAAATATTCTATTTTCAATATCACTTTGAAAATCCCCTTATCAACATTTTGGTATGTTATGGTATTCAATCATATCAAATCACGATGTTCAATATCGTCCAAGTACATATAATCGCCCACAGATTTTATATCACATCATATAACAATATATGAAAAAAACAATAAAATAACTGTTGAGGAATCCAGTCGGATTCCTCCAACCTGTCTCCCTGCATCCACAGATGTTACACAATATGATTATCATCACTTTCAGTTCAATATAAATTATTCTGATAGCAGAATCAATATATAAATATTTAACGGTTTATATATATATATAATTACATATATATATATATATATATATATATATAAAATTTTCACTAACTGACTAGCAGTTCAATCAATCAACCAACACACAACAATCAACAGATGATTAACAGTTCTAAAAATACATTATAAAAATATAACTGTTCAGAGTTGGTGAGTTTTACTCACATTGGCAGTTCATCGTTAAAGAACGATAAACTGTTGTTTGATTTGAATCAAACAATTTATTTCGCCTTAAACTCATACAAGCTCCAATCCACTTCCAGTCAGTTCCATGACATAGTGTTCATCCATATGATTCCAACGCAACTTACGGTTCGTCAATTGGACCTCGTACGAGTAAGATATTGATTTTACAAGATAATACGATTTTAGATTCAAATTAAACTAAACATTTTATATAACGGGCCTCACCCCTTTATAACACCGGCCTATTTTCCTTCTATTGAACCCGACCCGCCCCTTTACTCTTCTTCCTCTTCACCGAAATTGTTCCAGTAATTGAAAAACCCATTTGACCATGCCTTTGACCATCCCTCTCCTCCACGTCGGTCACCAACTGAACTTACAACCACCACCAACAGATTCAACGCCTAAAGCTACATCCGCCAGTCCCCTCCTCTTCGCATTCGATGCTACCTGGTAGCAACCGACGACAGCCTCCACCAACGCCTACAGTACACCGCACGGCTAATCACATGACCGGAATCCACCAAACTCCGCCAGCAGGTGCGGTTTTCGTCAACAAACCCAAATCCGAACTTCGTTTCACCTATCTCCGCCTTGATTCACCACCGAGATCCACCGTAGGTTACTGCTGTAAAAACCGAACCACGGAAATCAACTACGAACGCTTCGAAACAACTACCAGATTGTAGAGAACACCACAACGGATCGAAATATGTACCTATAATGATTTATAGGATTTTATTTAGTTTTGTGATGATTTTAGAAAGAACCAGTTTACTGTAAGAGAAAAAGAAAAAGAACGGCGGAATATTGGTTTGACCAGAGAAGTTAGAAATTAGGTTTTAAGGATTTTGTGGGATATTTATAAAAGGCTTAGATATTTTCCTTGATTATTATATTAATATACAAATCCTATGCTATCTATTTTTATTGTTAAAAATCTCTATGACCACACACGATACCCAAAAATCACCGAACTGGACATGCAGCTAGAGTTCGACATTACGGTCCCAACGAAACTGGTTTCGTCGAACTCCGACTTTGTATGCTCACACAGCGTATTTTTAACCGTCAAAATACCTTTTGTTTCTCACTCTAAAAATCCATACGACCACAAAGTGACTCTAAAAATCACGAAACTGGAAATCTAACAACTATTTGACATTGCGGATCTAACAAAATTAGTTTCGTCGAATTCCGACTCCGTTGGCAAAAGTGGCTATTTTTAACGCTCTGGATGACCCTTTTAAATATATAAATATATTTAAATATAATTAAATTAAATATAAATAAATTTATATTATCGTATATATATTCATAGTGGAATACCATACAGCTCTAGAATATTCCTATATGAATTTCTAACTCGATATTCGCTTCTGGGCCAACCCGATATTCGATTTATATTGAATTTCCTTTTAAAATATAAATAATTCCTTTATAAATTATAAAGGAATTCCACAGCGACTTTTCTAAAATTTGATTTGGACGTATCTCAAAATCTACATGACGAAATCCCGATTTTTCTCTTCCACTAGAAAGATATACTCCGCCAGCTCCACACCTTTCTTGTTTCACAGAAATCCGGCTTAAAATGAATCCTGTACATTCAGTTGAAGTTCAAATTGCCAAATAGCGAACTGCTGCGCCATTTCAAGCTCTATTTTAATTATATTATAATTATACGTTCAAACTGAAGTCGATTGAATATATTCGTCAATATAATTCAACTCTAAGCTGAATTAAATCTAAGGGACGACCCCGTTCACAGAATATTGTGATTTCCAATATTTTTGATTATTTCTGAATTAAATATATTATTTATTATTTAATTTAATTAAATATTCACTATAATTTAATTAACGACGATTTAATTTCCTAAATCACTATTTTAAATAATTAAATTAATTAATTATACTCTTGGAAAATGCGGGTCATTACAGAAGTAGAGGTGGAACGTGATGCGATAATTAGACGAGTTCCAACCCGCATTCTTAGATCAGAAGTTAAGAAGCTACGCAATAGAGAAGTCAAGTTGATGAAAGTTCAATAGGGAGACAACCAAGACGATGCAACTTGGGAGATCGAAGAAAAGATCTGCACTTCGTTCCCTTTTCTTTTCAAGGGTATGTTCTTAACTTCCTTTCCAAAGCTTTTAACTATACTTGTTTCTATCATTTAAGTATATCCTATTGATCGAAACTTCGACCTTTAGGTAGGAATCCTATGGATGTAAACATGTGTTTGAGACATGTTATGTTTGACGGATTCAAGTGGATGCAAGTGTTTGCTAGTGGTTGCTCGTGGATGCATATACCCACACATTAGGCACTAGATTGGCTCAATCACTCTCGTACAGTATATGGATGTGTGTGCATTTTTCTTCTTTTTATGAATGGAAATGGATGCATCATCATGTGGATGTTGCATTGGACGAATGATTGTGCACACACGTAAAACTTACATGTTATAATAGGATTATTTGCATACATGATGGATTCATGGCACTAACATACATTGCATTAAGGAGGTCAACTGAATCAGTAGATCGCCTGATCTTTCGCATTAGTATTGGGACATATACACACACCTTTGCATATGTTTATATAAGCATTAGAAAATTTTAAGGAAAACGGATGCCTGTGATTGGTGGATGAGTAGATGGATGTGGATGTTAGGATATACATTCTTTTTAACTTGGAGATTTCGAGGACAAATTCCTTTGAGTAGGAGGGAATGTAAAACCCAGTAATTTTAACAACACTAAAGATGATAAATTAAAGAATAATTAAATAAATGTTCAAGATTAAGTGAAATAGGTTGTGCCACTGCGTTCGTCTTGGAATTCTAGTCAAAATAGACACCTAGTTTGCGTAAAACGAACACTGTAAGAAGAAGTTACTAAGGTTTGAAGTTTATATATGCACAAGAGAATTATATATAAAAATAACAATCCAAAATCAGTTCAAAATAATTCAAATCAGGCTAAAACCGTAGGCAGGAAAATTCTCGCTCTGGGTGTCAACCCAGGGGTCGACCTTATAAGGGGGTGTCGACCCATGGGTCGACCCCCCGCCAGAATCGAGGCAGAATTTATTTTTCTAAATGTGGACTCCTTTCTTGACCAAATTCGTTGATTCTAGGCAATAAATAAGACAATATACCCATTGTTTAATTCATTCTAAATTAAAGAAGAACTAGGTGCCGCCTCTCCCCGGATTAAATCAAGTCTTTTCTTCCTCAACAGTCAACTAGAGTTATTCAGGTTTAGAGATCTATGATTCAACATCCGCAATCACTCTTCTATTTCTTAGATCTAATCACAGTGAGTCTACGTTATTTTTAGATCTAAATATTTAAAAGTTAATCTTGACATGACTATAACTTGGATCTAAGCCTGTAACTACTTAAATCATATCAGATCTGCTGTAACCTGTGTATTTAAGTTATTCTGAAAAGACTATGAACTAGATCTAAGCCTACACATATTTATCATGTCAGGTATGCCATTTTTAGTTGATTTAATTCATTACTTAAATCTTATCATGCATGTTTATAATGTCCCTATTATGTTAGAATCAATTCTACTATCACATGTTCATCAGATCTGTCCCTATATGCCTATCTTGTCATTATGCCCAACCTTGTCACCATAAGTTTATTAGTTGTTATGCCTATTTCTACCATTATATGTCAATCTTGTTATTATGTTCATTTTTGTCCTCTTCCCTTCTTCTTTTCCCTTTTATTTTTATATAGCCAGGCTACCTTCGAGCCTAGGCATGCCACTGAAATATACGAACACGTAAAATTGGGAACGAGGGGAAAACGTTAAAATTGGGGCAAAACTTGTATTAGGAAATTTGTGCATAAATTGAATGTAATTCATGAATGTGGATTTGGGGCATGAACCGCAATTGTGATTAAAAACCTTAATGGAATATGGTTCATTATGAACATAACTTGGGAAAGGGGCATGAAAACCTATAATGACACAGGAATAATTCGTTAATAATGGAAATGCCTAGAATTAAAGTAATTAGAAATTGTAACCGCGCTTATACATGGAAGTCCACCCGAAATCGCTCGGCATATCCAGCAACCACAAGTGGTGAATCTAATGTGAGGGGTCTAAGTGCATAAACACGTGACATGCTAATACACGAGGTTAAGTCCAACTTGTGGAAGAAGTCTGCCCGGACCCGCCCGACATATCCGGCATCCACAAGTTGTAGGCTTAATGTGGGAGGTCTAGCGCATTATAACCATAAATGGATAAATGGTAATGAATTAGAGTAAACAAGGAAAGTAACTTTTTATAATTAGTTACTTTAATGAGAATATTATATAATAGGTAGGCATATCCTAGGGATAAGTGGAAATTATAACATAAGTTATAATAAAAGGAAAGGAAGTTTATTAGTAAACCTTAGTTAAGAGAACTAAGTTAAAGTAAACAACGACAAGTTGTAGTGATATGTTAAACAAAAAGCAGGTGAATTGAGATGAAGTATACTTAATTACATATTAAGTAAAACATGTTATTGTAACTATGGAATCAGACAATGAATAATACAAAGGGATTGTAAGATCACTTCCGTTAATTACAATCCAGGGGTGAAAGATTGTAGATTACTTTCGTTAATTACAATCTAAAGAATAACTGTGATAGGGCTTATTAATAAACTTAAATGGATTTAGTTATATATATATATATATATATATATATATATATATATATATATATGAAGTTACCAAGCAAGTGGAACTTGGCAACTTGAAAAGAAGTCAGTGTGAATGGGGATAACCTGTTAACCTGTAATACTTAACCCGTTTGAATCCATAGGGATTACCTGAACATATACACCTAAGTAGGGGTTAAGTAAACTTGCTTGGAACAATGGGAAGGTTAAGTATATCTTGGGGTGGTGGGTAATATCTATATATAGGCCTACAAACTTAACCTGTGGGGTTATGCTATCTTTTTACTTTGGTATGGCATGACCTATGGAAAATCTAGTAGTGGGGATGCAAGCGTAGGGGGAAGCTTGTATCATCTTGTATGTGGGACCCATTTCAGTCAACTCATATATAGGTATCAAACGAGTACTCCAAACTAGGCCAAAGTCAGGGCATGCTTACTGGACTGATTGTAAGAGATACAAAATGAAGAGGGCGGTGTGGGCGGCGCGTTCCGACGAGGTCATGTGCGTGCATAGGTCCAGACAAGAGGTGGCTAAGACGTCATGACATCAGTAGATATGGTTGTGCACATCCTAAAAACGAAGGATTGCCACTTTAGGAAGTGATACCTCCTACTATGGGGCCAGCATAGGATATCAACGGAGTAGGAAGCCGATCGATTGGGGTAGTAATTAGGGTACATCTAGACTCTGGTATGTTTGGGAGCCCGTTATTATCCTTTGGGGAAACTCTGGTATGTTGGGCTACCTGTTATTGTATGGGGTTAAATCTCTCACTAGAAGTGCACCTAAGTCTACCGTCTTATGCATGTTGGAGATTATCTCATTCTAGTTATACTAGTATCGGTGCAGAGAGAAAGAGAAAGTACTAGAGAAGCGCAGTATATCTATCATGTTTATCATATTTACCTTACTAAACCTGCCTTTTATGTTGTTATCTCCCTTATCCACTTTATATGCCTATCATGATACTTTTACTTATTAATATGCTAAAAGTAACTGGACTCGCCAGACTTTATGTCTGACCCATTTTGTTTCCTCTTCTTTCTCTTCTGTTCCCTTTACCCCTAGGTTCTCAGGGTGGGAATACTCAAGCTTGATCAGGATTCTATTTTCATCTTGTATGAAGCCGCTTAGATGTACTGCTTGATTTCATATCTCTCAACTATGGCTATGTTTTGGGGATTATGCTTCTTTTATTATTGTACTTTGATGTTTTAAGTACAAGACAGAAATTTTATTGATGTACTTGGTTTTATGCATTTCAGACATGTGATGTAACCATGTTTTGAACTACGATGTTTTCTTCTTAATAAAATTTTAAATTCCGCTGCTATTTTATATCTATTTTATAATGTTTCTGTTTCTCTTTACCTATAACGCTTCGCAAAACTTAATGCATTCTCTTAATGAGTGACATTAATGGACGTGGGGTGTCACAAGAATGTCTATGAATAAAAATGATTCACCTACAATGTGAGGAGATGTACAATGACAATCCTGTGTTCTGGGACATTTCCTGTCTATAGAGCAACATCCCACTTAAAGGCTGCAAAATAAACATTTTCTGTCTAGGGAGCTTGTATATTAACTTTCATATCTTACCGAGTGTAATGTCTACAGCTTTAGGTTAAAAGTATTATTTTTCTTATTTCATATAAAATGGAGTTATTGTTCCTGTTGTATATAACAGTGTTGTATACACAATTATATGATTTTTGTTTGATGATAACAACCAAATATATTTTTTATTGAATGTGTTTGTAAATACACTGATATAGAAATTTGAACAATCACACAGTATTTTATAAAAATATTTTATTTCAATATCAAAAGTACATCTTTTTACTCCACTATTTGACATATTACATTTCATTCATACAACTCTGTCACTCACTCTATACAACTGCACATACAAACACTTTCATACATTGACATTTTTTTTACTGTCTTCTATCGTCCATCTTCTGTCTTCACAACCTTCAGTCAAATCCTGACTTCATACCTGTCACAAAAAGAACACACAGTAGACTGCAACAAAAATAAAATAAAATAAAAGCAAATAAAAATTTATTTTTAAAATTTTATTTGCCTCAGAATTACAGTGTGTTTTCTCATCATTTTTCTAGACTTTGTCTGATATGCAGGAACAGGAAAACTCGTCTGGATGGTTGCATATACACACGTGAATACACATGTGCACTACCACGCTAATCCAGTATCGCGACTGAGGAGTAGCCAAAAAGACCATCTCAACCCAGTGTACAATCAACAATAAGAAAATCAAATACAAGTCCAAGAAACAAAATCAATGCAACATGAATGAAAAAGTGATCAAGTGCAAGGGTCGGACATTATGGTCGAGCAATCTGTCAACATAAGAGTGTAGTGAAAAGCTCAAATGGATAATAAAAGAGAAGAACACAACATAGATGTACAAGTCAACATAATAGTCACAGGAACGCAAAACAAACACACATGCACAAACACTCAGGGTAATACAAACAAGGACATAGAAGCCCAAAGCGACAACATGCAAGATTAAAGTACAGTACCCATTTTGATCAACAGAAGTGAACAAGAGCAAATTGCTCAAGCAAAAATACTCAAAGTACTAAACAGTTTCAATTACAATGGGGAGGCAATGCAACAGCCAAGTGAACATGAAGGTAAATACAAGTATTGCTCAAGAGGACAGATGGAATCAAGTAGCATAGTGAACACAGCATTGTACATGCGTGTACACAGGGTCAACATGATACAGCATATCAAACAGAACTGGCAGTATCCAATCTCAGGAGCAAGCGAGATTTTACACAAGTTCTAGTTCAAACCTAACTAGTGTTTATGGGTGTACTACAAAACAGGATGAAGCAGTATGTAAGCATGAACAGGTCAAGTTCAAACAGCAAGACAGAATGGTGCAAACTGCATGACACAGATACAAATAAGTGGATAGTGAAACAATATCTGTTCTTATCAAAGTAAGTCATGGAAGGTGTCAAAGATTTGATGAACCATAAATCAAGGAATCAGTAGAGAGCAATCAAGTTTAGCATCAGTTTAAATTTGTTGAAAAATCAGTGATATAATCAATGATGCAAGTTTAGCAAGGTCAAGTGTTATCTCTATCAAAAGCAATATTAAATGTTCAGAAATAATCAAGAAAAACATCTGTACAACATCATTTATGATGCACACGGCAAAGAAGGAGGTAACAGTTCAATTCAAAAGTCCAGAAATCACAATGCAAGTTACTCCACAAAGTTTGAAATTTTCAAACTTAATAAATTTCCAAACAAATCAGGATATTAAATTTGTTCAAAGGTAGACCGAGTGTAGCATCAGTATAAAGTTATCTTCATTCCAGAAATTAAGGAACAAAAGCCAAAATAAATCAAAGATCATTTCTAAAAAATCTCACGCAAGTTTTTCAAAAAGACTGAAGATTTCAAACTAGATTTAAAGTCCAGAACTTATCCCACAAATTGGTACCGAGATTAAAGAAATATACTTCCTGGCCCCAAATAAAAATAAACAGAACAATTCAGAGCAATCGCAATATTATAGCCAAGTCTCAAGGACGAAATCAGAGCAGAATTCTAGGGATTTTAACCCTATATATATCACACAATCGTCATCGGCACAAATTATCCAAGTTCAAGCACAATCAAAGAGAAACTCGAATTAAAAATCATACCAGAGAACAAGTAAACAACTTGGACCCAAATCGAAGCATTCGAAGGCAACATCGAAGTCGCGCATCAAAGAACCGCATCTCCATCACTCAAGTGCAGAGATTTGGGGAAAGACTGAAGAAACCCTAGGAACCTCTCAAGAGACGCCGCCATTTCTAAGGAAGGAGATCGAGCCAAACAAAAAGTGGTGCAGCAATAATAAAAAGGGAACCGCCTTTCTATGTTAAAAGGGGATAACCCTAAATAGTTAAACCTAGGGTTTTATTTTCCTTTTAACTTTTGTTTTTGTTTAAATTTTTTTTCTTTTACTCCTTAAAGTCAATAACTACGAGTGTGAGTAGTTTGAAAATCACAACATAAGTGGTCGTGTTGTGTCAAGGTCTTGAGCGTAGGGTTTTAACAGTCGGGAGCGAAGGTCGCAAGTTTACAAGAGTCTGTAAGCGAAGAGATTGTTTAAAATTCCTAGTAGAAACCTTGAATGCAGCAGTAGGCATAGTTTTTGCCGAAGCTGGGTATTTTCTGTGTGTGATCTTTTTATTTCTGCAACTATTTTAAATATACTTATTTGCAATAAACCCTATTCACCCCCCCCCCCCCTCTAGGGTTAATTTAGATCCTACAAGTGGTATCAGAGCGGGTATTTTTAACTCTAGAGTCATGAATTTGTCTAACAATGCTTTTTCTGAGGGTCAGTCCATAGCTAGGCCACCAATGTTTAATGGAACTGATTATGCTTATTGGAAAGCTAGGATGAAAATTTACTTAAGCTCAGTTGATTATGATGTATGGGATATCGTTGAAACAGGCTATAAACCTCCAGTCACGATTATCAATGATATTGAAATTCCTAAACCAAAAGATAAGTGGGATGCTAATGATAAAAAATTATTCTCAACTGATGCCAAAGCAATGAATGCTTTAATTTGTGCTCTTGATAAAACTGAATTTAACCGTATATCTCACTGTTCAACTGCGCAGGAAATTTGGCATACTTTGGAAGTTACACATGAAGGAACATCTCAGGTCAAGGAATCTCGTCTTGCACTACTCTGCAACGAATATGAAAATTTCACAATGCGAAAAGACGAAGATATAAAAGAGATGTATGGTCGATTCTCCACACTGATTTATAATGCAAGGGCTCTTGGAAAAGACTACACTGAAGTAGAATTAATACACAAGATACTGAGAGTACTGCCAATGAATTTCGAAGCCAAAGTAACTGCCATTCAAGAATCAAAAGATCTAAATAAGTTGAAAATAGAAGAATTGATTGGAAATCTGATTGCTTATGAAATGGAGTTAAAAGCCAAAGAAGGACGCGATGATTCAGAATCAAAGAAAAAGACAATTGCTCTAAGCAACACTGTTGAAAGTAACGATGAAACAGAGAATCTTATCGAAGAGTTGGCCATGGTTCTTAAAAAGTGGACTAACAAAAAATACAAGTCACGAAAGAAGAGTTCAAAATCCAACAAATCCAAGAATTCCGACAATTCAGATGATGAAGTCATATGTTACAACTGCAACAAACCTGGCCATATCAAACCAAATTGCCCATTACTTCAGAAAGACAAAAAGAAGAAGAAGAAAAAGAAAGCCTTTGCAGCTACATGGGACGATGAAGAAGGAGAAGAAGAAGACTCTGACAGTGATAAAGAGGAAGCCAATTTATGCCTTATGGCACAGTCAGATCCAGACAGTAGCGAAGACGATTCCACTGAGGTACCAAATTACTCTTATAAAGATTTAATTTTAATGTGTCATAATCTCACCAAAACCGTTGATTCACTTGAATTAAAAATCAAGAAATTAAAATCTGATAGGTTAAAATTGGTCCACGAAAACAATAGGTTAGAAGATGAGCTTGGAAAAATGACAAACCTTGAATGTGAAAACTGCAAGTCATTAAAACAAGAGCAAACAGAATTTAAGGCAAATTTTGAAAAATTAAAACAAGAATACTTGGCTTTAAGAGAAAGTGATGACACAAAAAGAAAGAACTTTATTAACAGATGTACTTCTCTTGTAAATGAAAATGAAGCACTTAAAACCAAAGTAAAAAATCTGGAAATAACATTGAGTAAGTTTTCAAGAGGGGAAAAGTCATTTAGAATGTTGCTTGGAAACCAATTATATGCAAATAATAGAAAAGGATTAGGATTTGGGAAAACATACGTTAATATGAATGATAATGCGAAGGGTGGAAGTGTTTTTCCTAAATGTACAAAGTGTGGAAAAATTGGACATAGCTATGAAAAATGTCAAAATAGGAACAATAATAAAAAATTCATACAAATTTGGGTTCCAAAAGGGTTGACGAGTAATTGTAATAGATTTGGATTTAATAAAAACAAACAAATTTGGATTCCAAAAGGATCTGTTGTTCAAAATCAAAATTTGTCAGTTACTAATGTTATTAGACCTATGAGTTACTCTAGGTCATTCTCTTCTTCTTGTGTGTAGGTATGTTGGCGGGCTAAGAAACAACAAGAATGGTACTTGGATTCAGGATGTTCCAAACATATGACAGGAGATAAATCAAAGTTCCTTAGCCTTGAAAAATATAAAGGAGGAAGTGTGATAATGGGCGATAACAGAAAATGTAAAATTATCGGTAAAGGTAAAGTAGGTAATAGTACTTTCTCCCTAACTGATGTTTTATATGTTGAAAACTTGCATCATAATCTAATTTCCATAAGCCAACTATGTGACAAAGGAATGAGTGTGATATTTGATAATGAATCCTGCAAAATTATTGAAAAATCCACAAACAATATTGTGTTCACGGGAAAAAGAAAAGGAAATGTTTATACTATTTCATTTGATGATTTGACTCTCTCACGATGTTTAGTAGCTACGGATGAAGAAGTATTCTTGTGGCATAGGAGATTGGGTCACGCTAGTATGAGTCTCTTGGATAAACTTGAATCAAAAGAATTGGTAAGAGGTCTACCACATCAGAAATATAAAAATAATAAAGTATGTAAATCATGTGCTATGGGAAAATTCAGTCGTTCAGCATTTCGTCCCAAAAATGTTGTTAGCACTAATAGGGTACTTGAATTGATTCACATGGATTTATTTGGACCAAATGAAATCGCTAGCTTAAATGGAAAAATGTATTGTTACGTGTTAGTTGATGATTATTCTAGATTTACATGGGTTTATTTTCTAGCCAAAAAATCCGAAACTTTTGATTACTTTTCAAAGTTTGCAAAACTCGTTCAAAATGAAAAAGGTGTTTCAATAAAAACTTTAAGAAGTGATCATGGTGGTGAATTTGAAAATTTGGATTTTGAAAATTTTTGTGAAGAAAATGGTTTTAAACACGAATTTTCTGCTCCTCGAACACCCCAGCAAAATGGGGTAGTCGAAAGGAAAAATCGTACATTACAGGAATTGGCTAGATCTATGTTAAGTGAATATAATTTGCCTTTGACTTTTTGGGCAGAGGCAGTTAATACATCCTGCCATGTAATGAACAGAGTAATGATTAGACCAATACTTAACAAAACATCCTATGAATTGTGGTTTGACAGAAAGCCTAACATTTCATATTTTAGAGTGTTTGGATGCCCTTGTTATCTTCTTAATACAGGTGATCATCTTGGTAAGTTTGAATCAAAGGCTGACGAGGGAATTTTCATGGGTTACTCGTCAAGAAGCAAGGCTTATCGAATTTTCAACAAACGATCAAAAACCATTGTTGAAACCATAAACGTGAAATTTGATGAATCAGATCTGGATACGATGGAAAAAGAGAAAAACGATGAGGAAATTACACATGAGGGTGAAAAAGAAAATAGAAAAGAGAAGACTGGAAGTGATGATCAAACAAAACAAACATTTGAAGTCGAAAAGTTGAAATTCAAAACCAACCATCCTCCAGAATTGGTGATAGGAAATCCAACGGCAGGTATACGAACCCGTTCATCATTTAATAAAGATATCTGTACTTTTTGTATTCACAGTTGTTTCATCTCAGAAATCGAACCTAAAAATGTTGAAATTGCACTTAATGATGAAAGTTGGATTTTAGCAATGCAAGAAGAACTTAATCAATTTGAACGGAATAAAGTTTGGAAATTAGTTCCTAGACCGAATGACTATCCAGTAGTGGGAACTAAATGGGTGTTCAAAAATAAACTTGATGAATCCGGAAATGTAATTAGAAACAAAGCTAGGTTGGTCGCAAAAGGATATAATCAAATTGAAGGCATTGATTTTGATGAAACATTTGCACCAGTAGCTAGGTTAGAAGCCATTAGAATTTTGCTCAGTTTCGCATGTTATAAAGGTTTCAAGCTAAAACAAATGGACGTAAAAAGTGCATTTTTAAATGGAGAATTAAAAGAAGAAGTTTTTGTGGAACAACACCCCGGTTTTGAAAATTATGAATTTCCAAACCATGTATTCAAACTTGAAAAAGCATTATATGGTCTTAAACAAGCTCCTAGAGCTTGGTACGATTGTTTAAGTGCATATCTTTTGGAAAACGGATTTAAAAAGGGCAGTGCTGACACTACATTGTTTCTATTACATGAAGGTGATGATTTTTTAATTGTCCAAATTTATGTTGATGATATTATATATGGTGCTACTAACGATTGTTTGTGTGAGAAATTTGAAAAAGTCATGCAGGATAAATTCGAAATGAGCCTGGTAGGTGAATTAAAATATTTCCTTGGATTTCAAATTAAACAAAGCTCCAAGGGGATTTTCATATCACAAACAAAATACATTGCTGAATTGCTGAAAAAATTTGGACTAGAAAATGCAAAACCACTCAGAACACCGATGAGTCCTTCAACCAAGCTTGACAAAGACGAGAAAGGAGTTGCAGTTGATCAGAAGAAATATCGTGGAATAATTGGTTCACTCCTTTATCTCACTGCATCTAGGCCTGATATTATGTTTGCTGTTTGTTTATGTGCTCGTTTTCAATCCAACCCAAAAGAATCTCATTTAAAAGCCACAAAAAGAATTTTAAGATGTCTTTTGCACACACACAAATTTGGTTTATGGTACCCCGCATGCAATAATTTTAAACTAATTGGATATTCTGATGCTGATTATGCTGGATCTCTTGTTGATAGAAAAAGCACTAGTGGAACTTGTTTTATGCTAGGACACTCGTTAGTTTCATGGTCAAGTCGGAAACAAAATTGTGTTGCTTTATCCACAACTGAGGCTGAATACATTGCTTTGGGAAGTTGTTGTGCACAAATATTATGGATGATGCAAACTCTTTCAGACTTTGGCCTAATTTATAAAAAAGTACCACTAAAATGTGATAGTAAAAGTGCTATAGACTTGTCTAATAATCCTGTTCACCATTCACGCACTAAACACATAGATGTGAGACATCATTTTATTAGAGATCACATTTCACGAGAAGATATTTGTATTGAGTTTATTACAACTGATGGTCAACTTGCTGATATCTTTACAAAACCTCTTCCCGAAGATAGATTCTCACGATTGCGTTTAGATTTGGGAATTATAGAAATAGATTAATCATTATCCATTAAAATATATATATATATATATATATATATATATATATATATATATGTATGTATATATATATATAATAAAGTTTCTTAAATGGTTATTCAAAAGTTAAATGATTGATCATTTGAACTATTTTCATTGAAATTATGACAGATCTTGAAATTGTGATGAGTATTGACTATAATATATTTTCATCATAAGGAAATATTTTAAATCTCATGATGGTTGGACAGATTTTATAATATTTTTTGAGTTAAAGCTTATTTCACGACCATCTTCTATATCTACCATACTTCTGACACTCATTATGGTTTTATTTAATTTGGGGAGTTCAAATTATTCTTGAAATTTAGAAATAAATAAATAAATAAATAATATCCTTGGTACTCACTCCCATTTGAAAGTCCTCGCGGTTATGCGTGGGTGAAATACCTTAATCTCTATGTGCTTTCATTCTCACTTAAAAGACCTTCGGGCTGTGCATGGATGAAACTCATCAGAGAGGATAAAGTTAAGTTACTACTAACCCCATTTAAAAGACCTTTGGGCTATGCGTGGTTAGAAAGTGCTTAACATATTTTAAGCATATTTGAAATCTTTAAATTTTATATTCAAATATTGGACTCTCCTAATTCTATAAAATTCATAGCAAATCCATTCATTCTGAAAGTGAAATTTGTCTCTGACTCAAAGAATATTATGATTTTTGTTTGATTCAATGAGATTTACGATATATTATCCTCTTGATCCGAATTTATATTTCTAGTTTATATTCATCACTATTTTAATTTATTGTTATTCTTTTGATGATAACAAAAGGGGGAGAATGATCAAGATTTTGATGGATGAGTAAACATTTATAGAATATTTTAAAAAAAAAATTGGGATTGATTAATTCATTTCAAAATTTTCAAATCTATGTGCATCAATAAGGGAAGCCTAGTTGTAGGGGGAGCATACAAATAGGGGGAGTAATATACCTCACGTTATCAAACACATTCACACATTCAAAATCTTTTATTTGTTTGTCATCATCAAAAGGGGGAGATTGTTGTATATAACAGTGTTGTATACACAATTATATGATTTTTGTTTGATGATAACAACCAAATATATTTTTTATTGAATGTGTTTGTAAATACACTGATACAGAAATTTGAACAATCACACAGTATTTTATAAAAATATTTTATTTCAATATCAAAAGTACATCTTTTTACTCCACTATTTGACATATTACATTTCATTCATACAACTCTGTCACTCACTCTATACAACTGCACATACAAACACTTTCATACATTGACATTTTTTTTTACTGTCTTCTATCGTCCATTTTCTGTCTTCACAACCTTCAGTCAAATCCTGACTTCATACCTGTCACAAAAAGAACACATAGTAGACTGCAACAAAAATAAAATAAAATAAAAGCAAATAAAAATTTATTTTTAAAATTTTATTTGCCTCAGAATTACAGTGTGTTTTCTCATCATTTTTCTAGACTTTGTCTGATATGCAGGAACAGGAAAACTCGTCTGGATGGCTGCATATACACACATGAATACACGTGTGCACTACCACGCCAATCCAGTATCGCGACTGAGGAGTAGCCAAAAAGACCATCTCAACCCAGTGTACAATCAACAATAAGAAAATCAAATACAAGTCCAAGAAACAAAATCAATGCAACATGAATGAAAAAGTGATCAAGTGCAAGGGTCGGACATTATGGTCGAGCAATCTGTCAACATAAGAGTGTAGTGAAAAGCTCAAATGGATAATAAAGGAGAAGAACACAACATAGATGTACAAGTCAACATAACAGTCACAGGAACGCAAAACAAACACACATGCACAAACACTCAGGGTAATACAAACAAGGACATAGAAGCCCAAAGCGACAACATGCAAGATTAAAGTACAGTACCCATTTTGATCAACAGAAGTGAACAAGAGCAAATTGCTCAAGCAAAAATACTCAAAGTACTAAACAGTTTCAATTACAATGGGGAGGCAATGCAACAGCCAAGTGAACATGAAGGTAAATACAAGTATTGCTCAAGAGGACAGATGGAATCAAGTAGCATAGTGAACACAGCATTGTACATGCGTGTACACAGGGTCAACATGATACAGCATATCAAACAGAAGTGGCAGTATCCAATCTCAGGAGCAAGCGAGATTTTACACAAGTTCTAGTTCAAACCTAACTAGTGTTTATGGGTGTACTACAAAACAGGATGAAGCAGTATGTAAGCATGAACAGGTCAAGTTCAAACAGCAAGACAGAATGGTGCAAACTGCATGACACAGATACAAATAAGTGCATAGTGAAACAATATCTGTTCTTATCAAAGTAAGTCATGGAAGGTGTCAAAGATTTGATGAACCAGAAATCAAGGAATCAGTAGAGAGCAATCAAGTTTAGCATCAGTTTAAATTTGTTGAAAAATCAGTGATATAATCAATGATGCAAGTTTAGCAAGGTCAAGTGTTATCTCTATCAAAAGCAATATTAAATGTTCAGAAATAATCAAGAAAAACATCTGTACAACATCATCTATGATGCACACGGCAAAGAAGGAGGTAACAGTTCAATTCAAAAGTCCAGAAATCACAATGCAAGTTACTCCACAAAGTTTGAAATTTTCAAACTTAATAAATTTCCAAACAAATCAGGATATTAAATTTGTTCAAAGGTAGACCGAGTGTAGCATCAGTATAAAGTTATCTTCATTCCAGAAATTAAGGAACAAAAGCCAAAATAAATCAAAGATCATTTCTAAAAAATCTCACGCAAGTTTTTCAAAAAGACTGAAGATTTCAAACTAGATTTAAAGTCCAGAACTTATCCCACAAATTGGTACCGAGATTAAAGAAATATACTTCCTGGCCCCAAATAAAAATAAACAGAACAATTCAGAGCAATCGCAATATTATAGCCAAGTCTCAAGGACGAAATCAGAGCAGAATTCTAGGGATTTTAACCCTATATATATCACACAATCGTCATCGGCACAAATTATCCAAGTTCAAGCACAATCAAAGAGAAACTCGAATTAAAAATCATACCAGAGAACAAGTAAACAACTTGGACCCAAATCGAAGCATTCGAAGGCAACATCGAAGTCGCGCATCAAAGAACCGCATCTCCATCACTCAAGCGCAGAGATTTGGGGAAAGACTGAAGAAACCCTAGGAACCTCTCAAGAGACGCCGCCATTTCTAAGGAAGGAGATCGAGCCAAACAAAAAGTGGTGCAGCAATAATAAAAAGGGAGCCGCCTTTCTATGTTAAAAGGGGATAACCCTAAATAGTTAAACCTAGGGTTTTATTTTCCTTTTAACTTTTGTTTTTGTTTAAATTTTTTTTCTTTTACTCCTTAAAGTCAATAACTACGAGTGTGAGTAGTTTGAAAATCACAACATAAGTGGTCGTGTTGTGTCAAGGTCTTGAGCGTAGGGTTTTAACAGTCGGGAGCGAAGGTCGCAAGTTTACAAGAGTCTGTAAGCGAAGAGATTGTTTAAAATTCCTAGTAGAAACCTTGAATGCAGCAGTAGGCATAGTTTTTGCCGAAGCTGGGTATTTTCTGTGTGTGATCTTTTTATTTCTGCAACTATTTTAAATATACTTATTTGCAATAAACCCTATTCACCCCCCCCTCCCTCTAGGGTTAATTTAGATCCTACAGTTCCAAGTGAACTGGATGTGACAGTGTAGGCATCATGGAATCATTATTTAAATACTATATGTAAAATGAACATAATATTGTATATGAAATGTTATTTTTTGAATCAATGAATTTTATGTATTTGAGTCAATGAATTTTGTGTATTTCAGCAATTTTATGACATTATTTAGGATAAAACTGTAAGATTTTAATGACATATTTGCCTATGAAAAATGTTTTGACTAAAAATTAATAACTATCGCTAATCCCTTGCAAATTAGCAAGGGTTTACCAATGTTTTTTTATAAATAATAATTTCTAAAATATATGTATCTGTCGCTAATCCCTTGGTAATTAGCAAGTGCTTATCGACAGTTATTTATAAATAATAATTTCTAAAAAATACGTATCCATCACTAAAACATCAGTAAATACCATCTTGAAATTTACCGACCACTGTGATCCACCGGTAGTCCGTTCTTAAGCCCTATATAGCGATGGATTACCAGCGGAATATGTTGCAGCAAAATCATCTTTTTTGTAGTAGAAATGTATAGGGTTATTAATTAAATACATTTACTTTGACATGGTTGACTTGATTGACTTTTTGGATTGATTGATTTATTTGACTTGTTTGAATTGTTTGACTAGTTAATTGACTTGTTTTATTTGTTTGACATGAATAACTTGATTGACTTGTTTGACATGTTGAATTCCATTTATGGTTGATAGGTTTGTTAGAAATATACTTATGCATATGTAAGTATTAAATAATATAACTATACTCATTTTTTTCAGATTTCATTAGTTCACTTTTATATAATTCTTATAGTATAGATTAAAAATAGGAGCCTTATAGGTTTTCAAGATAAATAGAAGTTACAAGAAATGTTTGGGTTTATGTTTGAATTTATTCGAATTGATGTTTTGTAACAACAAAACTTAAATTGGTTGAGAGTTTGGATTAAATTGCTTAAAAATTGAATTATTATTCATCTAGTTTTAAGTAAATATTATATATCAGAATTATTTTTTAGTTTAGATTAAAAGTTTTAATATAGTTTTAAGGGTATTAGAGTTTTGGCTAGGTTTAGTCTTGTGTTAGTTTAAGGGGGTGTTATAAAAAATTATAGACTTAGGGAGAGCTATAGATTTAGGGGAGCTATATATATATATATAATTAGTCACTAGGATTAATCCAAGTTTTAATAGATGTATTTTTTTATTGATGACAAAGGGGGAGAAATTATAAAATAATTATAGTTTAAGGGGGAGTTAGAAGCAATTCATGGGGAAAGGGGGTGTAATCGAAGAAT
The DNA here is from genome assembly GCA_030737875.1 of Allium sativum. Classification (NCBI taxonomy): domain Eukaryota; kingdom Viridiplantae; phylum Streptophyta; class Magnoliopsida; order Asparagales; family Amaryllidaceae; genus Allium; species Allium sativum. The sequence goes on from CM060909.1 coordinate 319,696,719, forward strand.
CAAATTAAAAGGTAATATTAGGTGTGAATATTTTATAAACCAAGGTTGTCATCGTCAAAAAAAGGGAGAATGTTGGAGAAAGGAAGTTTGATGACAACAACCTTGTTTCAATCATTATCATTATTGATTATAAAATATGTACTAACATCTTTATCCAGAATATATATAGAAATTATATGAAATGACCCGCCATTTTATTCGATTCTCGTCGGTGATTAAACTAACTTAAATCGTTCATAAAGACGGATAATTATGGGTACAGACATATTTGGACACAAAGAACAGAACTTTTCATTTCATTACAAAATATTTTAAATCAGAGTTATAATGAACCAGAGCATAAAACAAACTCAGCGGAAGCGAATAACTCACAGTGGAAGAAGTAAAATCAAACAAAACTCTAGCTCCAAATTTGAATCTAGCTCTGAAGACAAAACCTACAAACTAAATTACTAGCTGCCCATACTAAAATATGGGCACCCAGAGTTTGGATGGGGAACAATAAAGTCTAGGTCAGTCGTGGGACTGGTGTGAGAACTCAAAACAATTATTGTTTCGGGTTTATTTTAAAGTTGGGAAATTTCACTGGACCACGCCGCTAACGCGGAACAGGTTTACTCCATGTGAATTTCCGTGCATAGAAATCTGCAATGACTTTGGAAAATGAAGTTATCATAAGCTCGTCCCATATCACACAATGCAAGCACACACCAAAAGGGCGAGTTTGCCTTATGATAACCAAAAATGCTTTAATACATGAAAATCCTCTTTTAATATTATCATTAGTGCATAGTGTTGAAAACCATTTCACAAATAAATATATTAATCTTAGTGAGCATAGTAACTTTTCCCACATGTATAATTTACAAACAAAACAAAAGGCTCGTATTGGTTGTTGGATTTTCCAATATGATGGTTCCTGGCACGAAAGATCAATTGAGGATGCAAAGCTAAGAATCTCCTAGTTAACATCCAGACAACGACCCCGAATACATAGTGCAAAAGTATATGTCCCGGATAACATCCAGACATCGGACACCGTATATACTTTATTCCCTCAGGTTTCAAAGTAGATTTACCTCCGAAGCTTTCGATTTTCACTAGAGATTACGTATAGAACCTATCCGCCAGTTTACCATCAATTCGGGGTGTGAGGTTCGTCGAGGTCACGATATACACAAATCTAAGCTTCAATAGCTATGCTTTGATCATCATTGGCTCATTTCATAACTCGAGTATGCCACATTGACAATTCATGACATATCACTGATTTATATCAATGCATACCTTCTAAGTTCATATGACTTAGAGTCGAGGAGAATATATCGCCACAAATCCGATATATATTGATGGAAATCGGTGTTATGCAGTCAATTTCAATGTCAGACACATACAAGTCTGTTCTGGGTCTGAACGGAACAACAACTCGAGAATATTCAAATATATTCAGATCTCATGCCACTTATAACCTCGTATCAGGTGTGCGGTCCGATCCGAGACATCAGTAATCAACCCAAACAATTCGAATATACTCGGTTTTCACTTATCGATTTCAAAATTCCCAGTTTTATATGTCGTATTATTACTTGGAATGGTTTTCAAATATATATTCGATCCCGGACTTTCCAAATAATCAATGTATTTTAAAACAATAGTTATGGACTTTATGAGTTTCTCAATTCAAATTCCCTTTCCAAATCGTTATCAATTTATTTGCATTCCAAGTTGGATTTTACTTAATTTCATAAAACCCGGTATCGCCTTATCCTTCCCTGAAATTATATGTTCATTTACAAGTCTTATATTTAAGAACATAATTCTTTATTCATGGATACCATTTCCATGTGGTTTTCAATTTTTTTCAAATCCCAGTTTGGTTTAGATTCCATTCAGGGTAATTCAAACAATTCATATTCCGAAATAGGATATACTTCTTATATCGAAGATCACAATTATTCCAACCCATTTATACTAAAAATGTAATATATTTCCATATCGCGATATCATAATTATTTCAAAGTCGATCATATATTCAAATAGAATATTTTTTCAAATCACAATACCATAGTTTTTCAAAATCAGTTTATGTTCAAAGGAGAATATATTTTTATTCCAAGTCTCAACTTGAATTAACAGTTTAAACCGAGAACCATTCTAGTTTGGAAAGAAGTTACAAATATTTATAATAACTTGAAAAGATAGAAATTTTAAATAAAACCCTTTTTATGGGTGTATATATTAAAATAATTAGAGTAAAAATAAATAAATTAAATCCCTATATATACGTAGATTAATTTCTTTACTAACATAATCTTTAAATAACAAACAATCTTAAAATAATAAATGATATAATATAATTTATTTCAAACTATGGGTATGTATAGTTAACTCTTTCAAAACCACAATTGTTCCCTTCTTCCCATCTTCAATAAATTAAAATTTATATTCCGTCGTCAGTAAAGTCCATTTCATCTTCATATCTCGTTTTCAAAACTACATTCAAATCTGACCTTTCAAATTTAAATTCATATTCAATCCATGTCTCAAACAATTTCAGATATCGTCACATACTTCGCAAAATATTCTATAGTTACTTTTGTGTTTCGAAATCACTTAACTTCAAATTATCATTTCAATTTTTTAATTCACTTTAGTTTTAATCAAAGTCTTGAAATAACCTTTTCCAATACCAATTCATTTTCTCACAATTATTGTAACACCCTGTATTTTATGTTAACGTTATAGTAACAAATTAAACAATACTTAATTTAAAATGCGAGAATTAAGGGAAACGGGTTACACCATTGTGTTTGTCTCGAAATTCTGGTTGAGATAGAGTCCGAGTTTGCGTAAATTGAACTTCGTACAAAGAAGTTATGGCTGTCAGAAGTTTTCAAAAAATTCAAATAAATTCAAATAGCTCGAAAACAAACTCAAATTCAAATTAGAAGTCAGAAGCGGGCTGAGCAGGAAAATTCCTACCCAGGTCCCAGGTCGACCCTAGTGTCGACCTCCCCCCTACATGTCGACCTGGGGGTCGACCTGCACCAATTGAATTGAAATTCCTCACTGGATGGTTGTGGTTAACCCTAGGATCATCCGACGGCTCAAATTGAACTGAAATTCTATATAAACAACCCAATGCTCAAATCTAAAAATTCAAACAAAAATAATCCTAGAACTATCATGTTGTCAATAGAAAACTTGGAGTATCCGTCACCAATTCAAAGACAAGATAAGAACTTGAATCAAAAATCAAATTAAAAGTTATCAAATTCAATGATCTACATCAAAAGCGAGCTTAATAATTTCAGAATTCAGATTTCAGAATGCAAGAATTCCTTTTTAGTTCGTAAGCTGGTTATTACGCAAATTTAAACATTTTTTTCAATTGAATCATGACATGCTGTAATTTGGATATAGAATGATGCTTATGTATAAGATTTGATTCTCGTTTATCTTAAAGTATCGTTGTAATTAATCATGTCTATATGCTTGTGGTGATGAACATATTGTATATTAATCATGTCTATATGCTTGTGGTGATGAACATATTGTATGTTATGGGAATCTATTATGATTGGGTAATGGATTTTATTTTGCCAATTAAATGGTGAAACATGTCATGTTATAAATTGGTGTTTACTTGCAAGTTTATGATCTAAAACACATGCTTATATGATAGATCAACACTCATGTATATTCATGTTAGGTTGAATCTATTTATGTTGAAAATTTTGGAATTATAGTCCTCTTATGTTTTAATACATAAGTATCATGCTAATTTGTGATTCGAATATGTTGATAATGGTTATCTTATGTTTAAAACACATAAGTCATCATGTTAAGTTATGATTCAAATATGTTGATAATAGTTCTCTTATGTTTAACACACATAAGTTAATATGCTAAGTTGCGATTTAAAACTGTGAATATATGTTAAACCTCCATGCTAGACCTTTGTCAAGTTTACATGACAATTAGACCCAACTTAGTCACAAGTTCACCTTTACCCATTTAATTAAAGTTAATGATACTTTTATGCAAAGTTACAAATGACAAGTTGAAATTTATGCTATTTTATGTTTATTTCATGTCCCTTGTTTATTACCCTTTTTGTTTATGGGTTTGGGATAATTTACTAGCCCAACATTTTATGTGATTCATGCGTACGTTCCACGGGGGTAGCGATGGGAAAATATGAAAATTCATGTCATAGATTTGTTCATAAAATGGTACATTTGATATACCATTTATGGTGAGCATAATCAAAGGATAATTATGGCATGATATAATTTAATTTACATAAATAAATTAGACATATCTAAAAAATGTGAATTTAGAAAAAGACGAATATGCCTAACCCGAGGTTAGACTGAGTTGTGGTGTAAATCTGCCCGGAACCGACTGGCATATCCAGTGACCACAACATGACTTGTCTAATGTGGGTGGTTAGTGCAATAAGCCCAAAAACAACCCGAGGTTAGACTGAGTTGTGGTGTAAATCTGCTCGGAACCGACCGGCATCCAGTGACCACAACAAGACCTGTCTAATGTGAGTGTTTGGTGTTTTAATAAATTAAAGCTAAGTCAGGATTGATAGGTTTAAGTCAATCAAGAAAACACTTAACTGATTCAACATGTTAATTAAACGAATGGGTGGGGTTAGGTAAACTTGGACACTTAACCAAATAAACATGTTGATTAGAAAACCCTAGTAGTGGGGACCCGTTTCAGCAGTAATCCACATAGATGTATCATGGTACCCTGGAACTAGGCAGGGTGGCGCATGATTATTGGGCTGATTATAAGCGGTCAAAACGTCGGTGGGTGGTGGGCCAGTGTAGGTTCCGACGGAGTTTGGGCGTGCACGTACTCCGGAGTGGAAAAATCAGGCACTGGGCATCAGTAGTATACATTGTGCATCTTGAATCGTGTCGGGTTGTCACCAGAGGGACTGATACACCGCATGGTGGGACAAGCACAGATATCTACAGTCAAGCGAGGCCGAATGACACAGGATATGAATTCATACGAGTAGGAGCCGATCATTAAGGGGATCGTTTGTTATAAATATGTAGGGCTGGTTGATCAAATGGTTAAGTAGGTGCAGAGACTATATTAATGGGTGCGATCACATGTTCCTCTTATCTTATATTAGGGTATTGTCCTATGTTCTGTTATTACTGTCATGGTCCCTTTCCTTGTTTAAATACTAGTAATCACCGAACTTACCAGACTTATTGTTTCACCCGTTTCCCTTCGCCTTCTTTTCTTCTGCCCCCCCCCCCCGGTCCACAGGGAGGGAATACTACAGCTTAGTCAGACTCTTTGCAAGCTTCAAGAAAGTAGATGTATGATTTGGACTCTCTCTCACCTTGGCTATCGCTCTTGGACATTATCCATGGGGATTTATGCAGTTTTATTTATGGTTTATGCTTCTTTATTAAATAATCAAGACAGAAATTGTGTTGTAATGTTTTGGAAGTTATTTTGAGACAATTTGATGTAATGCTTTTGTATTGAACCACGTATGAATAAATAAATTGAATTTCACTACTTACATTTATCTGTCTTGTAAAGTTTTCTGTGTCTTGTACCTATAACCCTCCACCAAAGTTAAGGCATTCCCTTTATGAGTGACCTTAACGGAGGTGGGGTGTTTCACTTGGTATCAGAGCAAAGGTTTACCAGATCAGATAAGAGTTTTTGAAAATTATTTTCAAAAAGAAATATAAAGAAGCATTTTACAAGAATGAGTGTTGTTTTAAATTTTAAAAAGGCATAGTCCCCAAAGCCATATGCACTATCTTTCTATCCTTCGTTTTGAATCTTTTCTTTTTCGTTTCAGCATGTCTAGGAATCTTAACCTTCCAAAGGGTGTACCGATACCTGACTGGTTCAGGAGGTACTTAGAGGCTAGGGCCAACGACGCAGGCCCAGCAAATGTTCCTGCTCCTCCAGCTGCAGCGGTTCCTCCTCCTCCTCGTGCAAAAGCTTTCTCAAAGATTTGTACATACTTTAGGGCCATGGGTGGAAAAGATTTCAAGAGAACTGAATCATTCGTAGAAGCAAGGAACTGGCTCAAAGAAACTGAGGATCTGTTCGTTATCTTCGAGGTGGACGATAGGCTGAAGATACAGTTGGCTGTATGGTTGCTCAAAGACGAAGCTTCCTATTGGTGGGAAGTCACTAACGTTGAAAGACCCGTAGACATATGGATGGATTTCATAATAAGGTTTGAGACGAAATTCCTCTCACAGGCTGAATGAAGTTTACAGCTGGAGAAGTTCTTATCTCTTAAACAAGGAAGTATGACGGTTAAGGAGTACGTCAATCAATTCAATCAGCTGGCCCGATTCGGACTGGACTTAGTGAATACTTCTCATAAGAAGGCTCTCCGTTTTGTCAAGGGATTGAATGAGCCACATCACAACTTAGATATGACCCATATACCTATAGGGGCTACTTACGAGAGGTTAGTGGACATGGCACTCTTACATGAGGAAGACAAGGGCAAGAATGAGGCAAAAGCGGAAGTGCCTCAAGATAAGAAGGGGGAGGGGTCGCAGAACAAGAAGGCTAATTCAAAGAAAGGCGGAAAGAACAACAAGCCCCGTGAAAAGAGAAAGTGTAATTTCTGTGGCATTCCCGGAAATCTGATCATAGACTGCAAGAAGAAGAAAAGGAAGATGGGTGGCTGTTTCCACTGTGGTGAGACAAGACACATGGCTAGGGCCTGCCAAGGAAGCAAGGGCAGGGAGCTGGACCTTCTTCTGGAGGACAAGTTCACGCTCTCACGGCACCTCCACAAGAGAGAGGTAGAAATATTTCTATCGAAAGTTTAGTCTATCTTTTTTGATCATCCTATTCGTACACTATTTGATTCTGGCGCATCGCACTCTTTTATATCTACTGCTTTAGTGGAATCTCTGCACCTAGGCACCAGTATAGTAGAGGATCCCTTGGTTGTTTCAAATCTAATTGGGGGCTCAGCTTATTTGTCAATGGTTTGTTTGGATTTGAAAATATCTATACTAAGCGTTGGGTTTAGATGTAATGCCTTTGTTTTGGGCTTCACGGGCTATGGCTTGATTCTAGGCATGGACTGGCTATCCAGTAATGGTGTCGTCCTCAATTGTGAAAATAGAGTTGTTAGACTCATGACTCGCCTCGGTAACACTATCGAAATTTCTTGTAATCCCATAAACTCCGTTATGCTTAGTTATCTAGAATCTCTTGATGCGTCCGTTGAGAACTTTCAGTCTGTAAGGCTAGTCCATGAATATTCGGATGTGTTTGAAGAGGTAAAGGGCTTACCTCCGAAGCAGGAGATAGACTTCCGCATATACCTCATGGACAACGCAAAACCCGTTGCTTTACCCGTTAGACACATGGCTTCGAGGGAGAGGAAAGAGCTCAGCAAGCAAGTTAAAGAATTGCTTGAGAAGGGGTTTATAAGGCGAAGTATTTCTGAATGGGGTGCTCCAGTAGTGTTCACCACTAAAGCGGACGATTAGCTTCGCCTGTGCGTTGATCATAGGGAGATAAACAAGCTAACCAAAAGGAATAGGCACCCACTCTCGAGAATAGATGATTTGTTCGATCAGCTTGTAGATGCATCGGTTTTCTCCCAATTAGATTTGGCTACCGGGTTTCATCAGCTAAGGGTGGCTGAAGACAGCATTGATACGACCGCGTTCAGAACTCCAGATGGTTTCTTCGAGTGGCTTGTCATGCCTTTCGGCTTGACAAATGCACCCGCTTATTTCGTTGATTTAATGAGCAGGGTATTCCGGGAGTTCCTCAATAAGTTTGTGGTGGTCTTCGTAGACGATATTTTGATCTTCTCAAAGAACGAGGAAGAACATGCTCAGCATCTAAAAGAAGTCATGGATACTCTCCGTGCACATCAGTTGAAGGCGAAATTCTCTAAATGCCATTTTTGGAAGGAGGAAGTTCGGTTCCTTAGACACGTGGTATCCAAAGAGGGGATAGCTGTGGACCCCGCGAAAGTGGTTGCTATGCAAGATTGGAAGGTTCCTCGAAACGCGACCGAAGTCCGAAGCTTTCTCAGGCTAGCAGGATTTTATCGAAAATTTATGAAAGATTTTGCAAAAATCTCAGCCCCACTGACAAGGTTGACAAAGAAGAAACTAGCTTTCAATTGGGATTTGGATTGCGATATTGCTTTCCAACGTTTGAAAAGGGCTTTAACAACAGCCCCAGTTCTGACATTGCCTGATGGAAGCAAGAAGTTTATAGCATACACAGATGCTTGCAAAACGGGACTAGGCACTGTTCTGATGCAAGAAGGGAAGGTAGTGGCTTATGGTGGAAGGTAGTTGAAAGTACACGAGAAAAACTACCCAACGTACGACCTAGAGTTGGCAACCATCATTTTTGCGCTTAAGTCTTGGCGCCATTATCTCCTAGGTGAGAAATTTGAACTGTATATTGACCATAAATCGTTGAAATACCTTTTCTTGTGGAAAGATCTCAATTTGAGGCAGCAAAGATGGATAGTGTTTCTTGCCTCGTTCGATTTTGAGATTTCCTACACTCCTGGCAAGGGCAATGCAGTAGTAGACGCCTTAAGTAGAAAGAAACTGGCATTAAGCCCTCTCTTTGTGGAAAGGCAAAGCTTGGAGTTCATAGCAAGCTTTGACTTCAAACCCTTCTCTGACTTTGTACCTGGCTTGCTAGCAACGTTAGAAGTGCGACCAACTCTATTAGACTCAATCGGAGTCGCGCAAAGAGAAGACCCTCGGCTAGCCGATGTGATGGAAAAGTTAATTAGGGGTGAGACTTCCAGTCACCTCAAAAGATACTCCATTGATGCCAAGGGATGGTTGAGACAAGATGGAAGACTATGCGTCCCACAAGCAAGGGATTTGGTAAAGGCGGATCTAGAAGAGGCACACCATTCCAAGCTGACCATACACCCAGGTAGAGACAAAATGTATAAAGATATCAAAAGAGTTTTCTTTTGGAATGGCATGAAGAAAGATGTAGTTGAATTTGTTTCTAAGTGTTTAATATGCCAACAAGTCAAGGCGGAGCAGAAGAAGCCTGGTGGTCTGCTCCATCCTCTAGAGGTCCCACAGTGGAAATGGGATAGCATCTTGATGGACTTTATAGATGGGCTGCCTAAGTCAAGAAGGGGCAATACCAGCATTTTGGTAATAGTGGACAGGCTCACCAAAAGCGCCCACTTTATACCCGTCAAGAGTAGAAGGACTGCCTCATCTCTAGCATCCATATATCTTAAAAAGATAGTTCGACTCCATGGGATACCCTCCAGCATAGTGAGTGATCGAGACCCTATCTTCACGAGCGAGTTTTTGAAGAGTTTACAAGAGGCTATAGGCACACAGTTATGCTTAAGCACGGCCTATCACCCTCAAACCGATGGCCAGACGGAAAGAGTCAACAGAGTATTAAAAGACTTCTTGAGACTATGCATTCTTGACTTCAGAGGAACATGGGAGGATCATCCACCTTTAGTGGAATTCGCTTACAACAATAGCTACCAAGCCAATGATTAGGGAAACTTCAGAGAAAGTAGACTTGATACGAAGAAGAATGAAGACTGCCCAAGATAGACAGAAGTCCTACGCAGACAAAAGAAGAACTGACCTTGAGTTCGAAGTTGGAGATAAGTTGTTCCTTAAAGTATCTCCTTTGAGGAACGCCGTTCGCTTTGGATCCGCAGGAAAGTCAGTATCAAGATTTTTAGGGTCGTTCCCTATCATCGAGAAGATTGAGAAGATGGCTTATAGGGTACAGCTCCCCGAAAGGTTGGCCGGGGTTCATAATGTCTTTCATGTCACTCACCTGCGGAAATGCTTACACGAGTCTGCGGAAGTGGTAGAACCAAGTATGCTAGAGGAAGTTGAAATTGAACGAGAAGCAACTGTGAGGAGAGTTCCAACCCGTATCTTGGGAACAGAAGTCAAAAGGCTATGCAACCGTGAAGTTAAGCTCGTCAAAGTTCAATGGAGCGACACCGAGGAAGACGCGACTTGGGAAACTGAGGACAGAATAGGCGCAACCTACCCTTTTCTTTTTGAGGGTACATCCTTAATCTCTTTTTCCTTAAGTTTATGCTCGTATCTATCTTTTTAGGTATATCTCCTCGATCCTATCCTTTATCCTTAGGTAGGAACCCATTTGGATGTAAACATGTAATTGAAACATGTTATGATTGATGGTTGCAAGTGGTTGCTAATGGTTGCTAGTGGATGCATATACACACACATTAGGTATTAGGTCGGCTCAGTCACTTCCATATTGCATATGCATATATGTATTGGTATATGGATTGAAACTTGATGTGTTATCATATGGGCATTGCATTTGTATGAATAATTGTGCACTCATGTAGGAAATTTTGAGTAGGAAAAATTGCTTTCATAATGGACTCATGGCACTGACATAATTTGCATTAAGGAGGTCAACTGAATCAGTAGACCGCCTGATTTTGCATTAGGCAAGGACATGTACACACACAATGCATATAATCATGAAGCATTAGAAATCTTTTATGGACAATGGACGCCTGTGTTTGATGGTTGAGTAGATGGGTGATTGGATGGTAGGATATAAGTTCTTCTCGACTTGAAGATTTCGGGGACGAAATTCTAAAAGGAAGGGAGAATGTAACACCCCGTATTTTCTGTTAACATTATGGTAACAAATTAAACAAAACTTAATTTAAAATGTGAGAATTAAGGGAAACGGGTTACGCCATTGTGTTCATCTCGGAATTCTGGTTGAGATAGAGTCCGAGTTTGCGTAAATTGAACTTCGTATGAAGAAGTTATGGCTGTCGGAAGTTTCCAGAAAATTCAAATAAATTCAAACAGCCCGAAAATAAATTCAAATTCAAATCAGAAGTCAGAAGCGGGATGGGCGGGAAAATTCCCGCCCAGGACCCAGGTCGACCAGGGGGTCGACCCTAGTGTCGACCTCCCCCCTACAGGTCGACCTGCCCCCCCCCCCTCCCGGGCAGATCTGAATGGTGACGATTTTGTGATACAGTGCTGAGTCACTAGGGCTGAGGTGTCACCCTATCTTCACTGGATGGTTGTGGTTAAACCTAGGATCATCCGACGGCTCAAATTGAATTGAAATTCTATATAAACAACCTAATGCTCAAACCTAAAAATTCACACAAAGATGATCCTAGAACTATCATGCTGTCAATAGAAAACTTGGAGTAGCCGTCACCAATTCAAAGACAAGATAAGAACTTGAATCAAAATTCAAATTAAAAGTTATCAAATTCAACGATCTACATCAAAGGCGAGCTTACCAATTTCAGAATTCAGATTTCAGAATGCAAGAATTCCTTTTTAGTTTGTAAGTTGGTTATTACGCAGATTTAAACATTTTTTTCAATTGAATCATGACATGCTGTAATTTGGATATAGAATGATGCTTATGTATAAGATTTGATTCTCGTTTATCTTAAAGTATCGTTGTAATTAATCATTTCTATATGCTTGTGGTGATGGACATATTGTATATTAATCATGTCTATATGCTTGTGGTGATGAACATATTGTATGTTATTGGAATCTATTATGATTGGGTAATGGATTTTATTTTGCCAAATAAATGGTGAAACATGTCATATTATAAATTGGTGGTTATTTTCAAGTTCATTATCTAAAACACTTGATTATATGTTAGATCAACACTCATGTATATTCATGTTAGTTTGAATCTATTTATGTTGAAAATTTTGGAATTGTAGTCCTCTTATGTTTTAATACGTAAGTATCATGCTAAGTTGTGATTCGAGTATGTTCTCTTATGTTTAAAATACATACGTCATCAGGTTAAGTTATGGTTCAAATATGTTGATAATCGTTCTCTTATGTTTAACACACATAAGTTAATATGCTAAGTTGTGATTTAAAACAGTGAATATATGTTAAACCTCCATGCTAGACCTTTGTCAAGTTTACATGACAATTAGACCCAACTTAGTCACAAGTTCACCTTTACCCATTTAATTAAAGTTAATAATACTTCTATGCCAAGTTACATATGACAAGTTGAAATGTATGTTATTTTATGTTTATTTCATGTCCCTTGTTTATTACCCTTTTTGTTTATGGGTTTGGGCTAATTTACTAGCCCAACATTTTATGTGATTCATGTGTACGTTCCATAGGGGTAGCGATGGGAAAATATGAAAATTCATGGCATAGATTTGTTCATAAAATGGTATATTTGATATACCATTTATGGTGAGAATAATCAAAGGATAATTATGGCATGATATAATTTAATTTACATAAATAATAGACATATATTGAAAAAATTGAATTTAGAAAAAGACGAATATGCCTAACCCGAGGTTAGACTGAGTTGTGGTATAAATCTGCCAGGAACCGACCGGCATATCCAGTGACCACAACAAAACCTGTCTAATGTGGGTGGTTAGTGCATCAAGCCCAAAAAGAACCCGAGGTTAGACTGAGTTGTGGTGTAAATCTGCCCAGAACCGACCGGCACATCCAGTGACCACAACAAGACCTGTCTAATGTGAGTGGTTGGTGCTTTAATAAATTAAAGCTAAGTCAGGATTGGTAGGGTTAAGTCAATCAGGAAAACACTTAACCGATTCAACATGTTAACTAAATGAATGGGTGGGGTTAGGTAAACTTGGACACTTAACCAAATAAACATGTTGATTAGAAAACCCTAGTAGCGGGGACCCATTCCAGCAGTAACCCACATATATGTATCATGGTACCCTGGAACTAGGCAGGGTGGGGCACGATTACTGGGCTGATTATAAGCGGTCAAAACGTCGGCAGTTGGTGGGCCAGTGTAGGTTCCGACGGAGTTTGGGCGTGGACGTACTCCGGAGTGGAAAAATCAGACACTAAGCATCAGTAGTATACACTATGCATCTTGAATCGTGTCGGGTTGCCACCAGAGGGACTGATACACCCCCATGGTGGGACCAGCACATGTATCTACAGTCAAGCGGGGCTGAATGACATAGGATATGAATGCATACGAGTAGGAGTCGATCATTAAGGAGATCGTTTGTTATAAACACATAGGGCTGGTTGATCAAATGGTTAAGTAAGTGCAGAGACTTTATTAATAGGTGCGATCACATGTTCCTCTTATCTTATATTAGGGTATTGTCCTATGTTCTGTTACTACTGTCATGATCCCTTTCCTTGTTTAAATACTAGTAATCACCGAACTTACCAGACTTATTGTCTGACCCGTTTTCCTTCGCCCTCTTTTCTTCCATTTTTCCCCCTTAGGTCCACAGGGAGGGAATGTTGCAGCTTAGTCAGACTCTTTGCAAGCTTCAAGAAAGTAGATGTATGATTTGGACTCTCTCTCACCTTGGCTATGGCTCTTGGACATTATCCATGGGGATTTATGTAGTTTTTTTATGGTTTATGCTTCTTTATTAAATAATCAAGACAGAAATTGTGTTGTAATGTTTTGGAAGTTATTTTGAGACAATTTGATGTAATGCTTTTGTATTGAACCACGTATGAAATAAATAAATTGAATTTCACTACTTACATTTATTTGTATTATAAAGTTTTCTGTGTCTTGTACCTATAACCCTCCACCAAAGTTAAGGCATTCCCTTTATGAGTGACCTTAACGGAGGTGGGGTGTTTCAATTATCGTCAAAATCATTGTACAAAACCAATGCTTATATATTTCAAACATTTTCCGATCAACATTTTGAAACTAACTCGATTTCAAACTTGTTTTTTTTTACGAACAACGGTCGATCATTTTTATGTTTCAAATAATTTGAAATTTTCTTCAAAATTAAATTTCTTTACGTAATAAACAACCCATTTAAAATAAATTATTGAAATACTTCAAAATTGCTTTGTCTTCTATGGAAGTTATTTATAATATTTAACTTACAATTTCAAATCTTATTCCAAACTTTTCGAATTAATATCTTTTGTTTAAACAATTTTATTTCAAAACATCACTTTAGTTTCCTAATACTCACTTTAATTTAAATCGAATAATAATTCCTTAACTTGTTCGAATATTGTTGTGAACTCAACCGTTTTCATAAAAACCAATATACGTATACGAAAATTCAAAATCCCATTTTTTATAAATTTCAAAACTGGTTCCTTGCGAACATGGTTTAATTATTTAAGATTTTTAAACCAATTTTAAATATACTTTCTAGATTGCAAATCATTAAATGTCTAATAAAATTGTTATTTACATGGCAAGGAGATTTTGACCGATTATTCACACAATTCCACAATTACGGTGTATATGACACAACCATAAATAGATTAATAATCAATCATACAAGCACACTATCACTCGTTGTAAACACATCAATCAACCAACAATAAATTCCGTTGTGCACAGAGCGTTACAGTTAATAACGCTTAATGTGTAATGTGTTTAACTATGTACTGTCCATTTAAGTCATTGCACACAAACATCAACAAGCAATTGATTTACATTAACATATTATAATTCTCTATTAATTATAATTAATCACAAATTAAAGAAACTAATTAAATTTCTCACCCTCATGGTTCCAAATCTTCAACGCAATAGTCCTGTATCAACTGTAAACAACTGCGAGTGATCCCGTACAAGCTTACGGACAGGTTAATCATCATGCGTACAATGTCGAACTTGTATTGATCGTGAACCAAACCTCTACGTTACGAATACTCTTCACCGACGCTGCAATCGCACACTGCACTTTTTCCATTATCATGCATACACAATTACATATATACTTAACATATACACTTAAATATATTAATACCTACCCGACTCACGTTCTGTTTTCTTCAACACAGGTAAGGCCAGGTTAATGCAGACAGAAGTTAGCACTGCATACAATAAAAGAAGAAATGGAATGGTTTTTTTTTTGATTAAGTAAGCATACTGTTTTAATAGGAAAGAGGCAAGGGTGGATGCATGGATAGAAAAGGTGGGGCTGAGGTTGAGTTGAGAATGAGAATGGTTGGGCGTAATCTTTTGGAGCACGGGTTAAGGAGAGAAAAGGAAACTTTAAGGTTAGCGAGAGGGGTACAGTTCGCGATGGGATGCCCGAAGTCACTGCAGCCGACAACGATGCCAGATGGCAGACGTGGCGGCATGCAGTTGTGGGCAGGTGAGCTAATGAAGGGAACTAATGGAGATTGCTAGGGAAACAAATGGCGAAGTGGAAGCCGAGCAGGGTGAGGACAGTCGTGCGGTGAAGGAAGCTGTATGGGGAAAGTCAAACAGTAAAGAGGAGAAGTCGATTGAGTTCCTTAAAGGAGCAGTTGTTGTTTGTTTGTTTTCTCGCGTTATGATTTTTCAAAAGGAAGTGGATGCAGATAACGGTGGGTCATAGTTGGAGCAAAAAATGGCAGAGCCGAGATTGACAGGAGGGAGTACGAATAGGCGCGGGTGGATTTGGGGAAAAAGCGGTAGTGAGCGGAATAAAGAAGACTTGCAGTGATCATACTTAGATTTGTTTTGAGGGAATTTCTTGTTTTCACGTCTTTCAATTTCAAAATGGAATAGTAAATTTAAATCTCTCTTAGTACGCTTTGATGAAGAAACGCTGGAGTAAAAACTAGAGCAACGTGGAAGAAAATCAAAAATGAATGGACACTTGTTAGCTTAGGGCCAAATTTAACACAGGTGTCCACTTAGCGCAAAATGACATTAATGTTTAATGTTCAACCTAAATCTAAATTAGCGAGCATGAACTACTCTTCTTCCCTGAATATTAAAGTAAACAAAATATATAGCAACTTTGTATTAGTGCATTCCTACACGTTGACAGTACACCCCTGTTGCTGATATGAGATTTGGCCATGCATCACCAACCAAATCTTAATTTGGATTTCCCTTGCAATTTTCAAATCTTATAGAAAGCTGTATAATAATAATATTTATTTTCTACCCTTTTAAGCTACCATTTACCTTTCCAAGTAATAAACTATTAATATGGTCTCATGGGTTTTAAATATTTTAGTTAACCAATATGGAAAGCTTTACGGATGGAATAAATCATGCAAGGAAAAGATAGATAAGGTTACATATTTTTTTTGGGATTTTATTTTAATAGTACATTTTCATTTTTAATTAAGCGATATCGATTGCCGCGATCGCTAACAATCATCAAAAGTTAATTCAAATGAAGCTATGAAACTTTGACGGTTTCAATAATAAAATTATCTAAATCACTTCTAAATGCAAATATTAAATTTTCTTAAATTCCAATTTCAATTAAATTTCAAGTTTTAAAAGGTAGAAAATCATGGATCATTACATTATATGTAGAAAATAAAAATTGAAGACTGTACAGTTTAAGAGATTCAACATTTCAAAGGAGATTCAAGACTCATAAGTATCAAGATTTCAATATTTTCTAAGACAACGTCAAGGCTCTACCATTTTCTTTCTTCTCCAAATCTTTCAGAAATAGGAATATATTAGTTTTAGGAATTCCGATTCAAGATTTGAAGACAAAGAATATAGATCTACAATATAGCTGCTCAGATTTATCATCTTCGTGAGGTAAATTTTGTGAATTTGAATTATTAGGATTTCTTTCATTCTTTCAGCATTAGATTTGTAAATTCGTGGTTATTTCAATATTAAATTCAATTAGGAAGATCATAGGGTAACAGATCTGAATCAGATTCAAGAATTAGAAAGCAATCAGGTGAGTGGATCTAAATTATACCTTTTGGTATGGTATATTTATCGTTTAAATTCCTCGTAATTATGAATATAACGAACAATTGAAATTGCAGTAGTTGTGATATAATTCATTCCCTAAGTACGCTAAGAATGTTATTGTTGTATAAACCTATTCTCATAACTTCTAGTTGGGTTTGAGAATTATTGTAATATTAAAATTGTGAATTTGACAGTGATCATGCGTATATTCTTAAGATTGTAATTCTATGGTAATTTGTGTACGTTTTAAAAAGAAATTGTTAGAGTGTGATTAAAATGTCGGGTTGAGAAAGATTACAGTAAATATAGAAATAGTGGAAAAAGAACCGGTATGCCTAATTTTGCACCGAAATTTACCATAATTGGGAATTGTGTTTGAAAAAACAGGAAATAATATATAACTCAAAAAAGGGAATTAGTAGTGGACTGAGTTAATTGGGGGTGGAAAAGGGATACGTTTCCACAATTACCATTTCGGTAAATTACAGAGAACGTAGTTGTAAGAAAAAGATATGTAATAAGGATTAGTGTGGAATAGAGGTTTTTATCGTATTGCACACTAATTATATATATACACACACACACACTCTTGATGTAATAAAAAGAAATAGCTTGAAACCATGAATCTTAATTGACTTATATTATGGAAATAAATTTTATACATTTCCGCTAGTCAAATTAATGAAGTGTGTGAAATATTTCCTGCAATAGTAAACATCTACAAGACGGTAAATGAAGAAAGGTTACAATAGTAAAGGTTTGCTTAAATAACAAGGAACCTTGGGAAAACGTGATGAACGGGGAATATAACCTCTTATAATTAATTATGTAAATGAGAATTAAATATAATAGGTTAATAGAGTCTAGTTAATATGTCTTTTAGCACTTTAAAATTCTGTTTTCAAATTATTCTTTTTATAATTGTTTTCAAATTATTTTAAACTCCTTTCAAAATGTTTTTAAATCATATAAAGGATTTTACTTATGATTTCAAATATATAAAGTTTCTTGTATAGTTTATATATATTATAAAGTTGAACAATAATATTACAAATGTCTATAATTATATAGTTTTACATCATATATATATGGTTTTTATATTATATGTTTAAATATTAGTTTATATGTTTTTATACTTAAGAAATTATATTTTAAACAGCTAGTTTTGATTCGGGAATTTTTAGAACATATATATATATATACATTTAAATACTTTAAAGCATAATTTAAAATTTGAAAACATAGCATATGTCGACATGCAACTTTATATATGTCGACATATAATTGTCATTCTTTTTAAAAAAATATTGAAAGGAAGTGTCTTTTCATATTTTGAAACGCTCCAGAACCGTTGTGACCTTTGGAACACTATATAAAGGCCTCATTTTCGAAATTTTAACTAACTACTCTTCTCCTTCTTTATCCTATCTCTTACCACCATTATTCTACTTTAAATTCTTGATTTCTACACTTATACTCTGTTGTTTTCAATACAAATTATACCATTTTCTATTCTCAATCTCTATCAAATACTCTCTATTTAGAAGTGTTATTCAAGAGTTCTAGGGATATTTGTAATTATTAAGGAAAGGGTATGTTTCTTGTGTCCCGTAAATCAAGGAAAGGGTGTGGTGTTAACCTTGTAGCCGTGAAATCAAGGGTGTTGAATCAGTGTTAACCTTATACCCATGAAATTAAGGGTGTTGAATCGGTGTTAACCTTGTAGCCGTGAAATCAAGGGGGTTGTAATTGGATTCTGATATTAATAAAACTCTGCGCAATCCAGCGTTACGCGGGACTGGACATAGAAAGTAATCCGAAACAGTATAAAATCCAGTTTGTTATTTCATTTTCTGCATTTTATTTCTGTTTATATTTGCATCTGTGACAGTTTCTGTTGTCCTAATCTGTGATTTATATTGTAACACCCTGTATTTCCTATGGATATTAAAGTAACAAATTAAATAATAATTAATTTGTAAAAGAAGGAAATAAATTGCGCCATTGCGTTCGTCTCGGAATTCTTCCTGAGATAGAGTCCGAGTTTGCGTAAATCGGACTCTGTATGAAGAAGTTATGAGCCTAAGAAGTTTGTATACGCATAAGGAAGATTATATATGAATATTATAAGTCCAGAAGGTTCAAAAAGGTCTAAAATTCAAAATAAACAAAAGGGAAATGGGAGGGAAAATTACTGCTCAACAGGTGTCGACCCCCCAAGGGGAGTCGACATAGGTGTCGACCCCCCTTAAGGGAAGTCGACATAGGAGTCGACCCCCTATAGGGGAGTCGACATAGGTGTCGACCCCTCTATAGGGTGTCGACCCCTTTTCAGATCTAGACGAAATTTTTGGACCGACGTGTTTTGGCTGATGTGTCGCTCCCTAATTCGGTGTGTGACTGCTATGGGCGATTCTAATGACTTCTAGACTGATTTGAAGGCTCTAAATCTCCCTTTACACCTATAAAAAGACCCCTAAACCTATTGTTTTCTCCACATGAATTCATAGGCGTTTATATGCTGCTAAAACCTGAAGTGACCTAGCCTCCATTCATCCTCTCCTAACTAGAAAATCATATCCAAACTAGTAATCAATTAAGAAGAACATCAAATCAAACATCTACACCAAAGGATAGCTAATCAAATTCATAAATCAGATCCCAGAATTCAAGACCGTTCTGTAATTTGAAGTTCATGTTACTTTCAGAAATAAAAGTTAATTGTGATTCTGACATTGTAATAAATCTGAATCTAAGATTATGCCTATTTCTATCTGCCTTTCTATATCCATTGGATCTATCTCATTGATAAAATTATGTCCATTCTTTGTCTCTTCTCTCCTTCTTCCCTTTTTGTTTTTATAGCAAGGCTACTGCGAGCCTGAGCAAAATCTCATAAGAGATGAACATACGTTGGAAATTAAATTGGGCATAATATATGATTTGGACATGACCAGCGCTAAAATTGGGCATAATATATGATTTGGACTTGACCAGCGCTAAAATTGGGCATAATATATGATTTGAATATGACTAGTGCTAAAATTAGGAAAAGTATTAAATTATGTATAATTGAGCATAACTGATTTAAGGACATAACACATGTTGTATTTAAAGCAAGAGAGTAACACTTAACCAATATAACATGATGAATGGGAAGGGTTAAGTAGTGAAACACCCCACCTCCGTTAAGGTCACTCACAAAGGGAATGCCTTAACTTCGGTGGAGCGTTTTAGGTAAAAGATGCAGATAAATTACAAGACGGACAAATAGAGCAGTGGAAAATAAAGTCATTTTATAAACAATATGGTTCAGTCAAGCTTTTACAACAATTGTCTCAATTATACTTAAAAATAATACATAGAACTTCTGTCTTGATTCAAAAACTTCCAAGTATGAAAGAAGCATAAAAATAACAATGATATTCCCCAATAAAGCATGAATCATCCATAGCAGTGGAAGAGAGAGTCCAAAGCAATATATCGACTATCTTCGAGCTTGGAAAGAAAACTGAGCTAAGTGGTAACATTTCCTCCCTGTGAACCTGGGGGGGGGAACGGAAGAAAAGAGGTGAAACAAACTAGGTCAGACATAAGTCTGGTAAGTCCAATGACTTTCAGCATGTAAATAGGCAAAAGCATCATGGCATGAATAAACTGAATATAAGACAATACCGTGATAACAAGGATAACAAGACAACATACGATTAGCATAGATATGATAAGGCAAGATAAATTGAATGCACTTCTACTCTTTCTCTGCTTCGCTACTACCTTGTTATTCTGATTTTTATATCTCTGCACTGCCTAACTAGTGTCCCAACTAGAAGTGTGTGTAAAATGATCATATGATAGTGTGATCCCAATCCCCGCAATTGTGGTAGCCTTCAGGTGTACATCTATTGTGAGGATTCCACCTTAATCTGCCTAATTTCCATGAATATGTTAGATGTACCCTTACTACCCTATCGATCGGCTCCCTACTTGTATTAATGTTCCATGTGTCTATGTCAATCGGTCCTCTCTTGCGTGTAGATACCATGTGCTGGTCCCACCATAAGGTGTATCAATCCTCATGATAGCAACCTGATACGATTCAAGATGCATAGTGTATAACTACTGGTACCCAGTGCCTGCTTTTTCCCACTCCGGAGTACGTGCACGTTCGTAATCCGTCGGAACCTACACTGACGTACCCCCTGCCGCTATTTTGACCACTTATAATCAGCCCAGTAATCATACCCCACCCTGCCTAGTTTCAGGGTACCTTGATACATCTATGTGGGTTACTACTGAAATGGATCCCTGTTTCTAGGGTTTCTTACTAGTTAAGTTTCTTACTAGGGTTTCTTACTAGTAAAGGTTTGGTGTAGACATTTGATTTGATGTTCTTCTTAATCGATTACTAGTTTGGATATGATTTTCTAGTTAGGAGAGGACGAATGGAGGATAAGTCACTTCAGGTTTTAGCAGCATATAAACGCCTATGAATTTGTGTGGAGAAAACAATAGGTTTAGGGGTCTTTTTATAGGTGTAAAGGGAGATTTAGAGCCTTCAGATCAGTCTAGAAGTCATTAGAATCGTCCATAGCAGAAAAATACGTCACACAGCGAATCAAGGAGCGACACATCAGCCAAAACACGTCGGTCCAGAAATTTCGTCCAGATCTGAAAAAGGGGTCGACACCCTATAGGGGGTCGACACCTATGTTGACTCCCCTATAGGGGGTCGACTCATATGTTGACTCCCCTTAAGGGGGGTCGACACCTATGTCGACTCCCCTATAGTGGGGTCGACTCCTATGTCGACTCCCCTTAAGGGGGGTCGACACCTATGTCGACTCCCCTTAGGGGGGTCGACACCTGTTGAGCGGGAATTTTCCCGCCCATTTCCCTTTTGCTTATTTCGAATTTTAGACCTGTTTTGAACCTTCTGGACTTATAACATTCATATATAATCTTCCTTGTACGTATACAAACTTCTTAGGCTCGTAACTTCTTCACATGGAGTCTGATTTACGCAAACTCAGACTCTAGCTCAAGCAGAATTATGAGACGAATGCATTGGCGCAACCCACTTCACCTAATTCTTCTTTTACAAATTAATTATTCTTTAATTTGTTACTTTAATATCCACAAGAAATATGGGGTGTTACATTCTCCCCTCCTTTAAAGGATTTCGTCCCCGAAATCTCCAAGTCAAAGAGAATGTATCCTAACATCCAACATCCATCTACTCAACCATTCAATCACAGGCGTCCATTATTCTTAAAAAGATTTCTAATGCTTTCATGATCATATGCATAGTGTGTGTACATGTCCTTATCTAATGCAAAATCAGGCGGTCTACCGATTCAGTTGACCTCCTTAATGTGAATTATGTCAGTGCTATGAGTCCATCATGTATGCAATTATTCCTAATCGTACTTTATAACTTCTATATGAGTGCACAATCATTCATACAAATGCAACATCCATATGATAACACATCAAGTTTCAATTCATACATATAAAAATTCACTCATGCATATACAATATGAAAGTGACTGAGGCGACCTAGTACCTAATATGTGTGTATGCATCCACGAGCAACCAGTAGCAAACACTTGCAACCATCAATCATAACATGTTTCAAACACATGTTTACATCTGTTGGCTTCTACCTAAGGATCAAGGATAGAACTGAGAGGATATACTTAAAGGATAAAGACTAGCATGCCAATAAACTTTACAGAAAAAGAGAGATCAAGGATATACCCTCAAAAAGGGTATGATGCGCATATCTAGTCTTCAATCTTATAAGTCGCATCTTCTTGATCTTCACTCCATATGGCTTTGACTGTCTTAACTTCACGATTGCGTAACTTCTTAATTTCTGTTCCTGAAATATGCGTTAGAACTCATTTCACTGTCGCCTCTCGTTCCACCTTTTCTTCTTATAGTATACTTGGTACTACAACTTCTACCGTTTCATGCTAACATTCCCAAAACTATCTCTTGAAAATAAAAAGATGCTAACCATGTTACCAAGTGTATATACTAAGATGATTAGAATCATCTTCATCAATCTAGTAAGTGAGGCCGATACCTTCATAAAGTCCTTAATTAACTTCCTATATTAGCCTTCTAGTCCAAGAAAGCTTCTTACTTCTGTTGCATTCCTTGGGACCTTCCAGTCTTGCACCGCAACTACTTTTGCAGGATCTACTGCTATCCTTTCTTTGGGCGCCACATGTCCTAGAAACCATACTTCGTCTCTCCAAAAATGACATTTTTGGAGAACTTCGCCTTAAGTTGATACGCTTGGAGGGTATCGGAGACTTCCCTTAGATGCAAAGCGTGTTCTTCTTCATTCCAAAATATCGTCTATGCACAAGAGAAGTGAACCATCTGCCTTTGTAACGAAAACGACTGGAGTACCCCATTCATATATACTTCGCCTTATGAATCCTTTTTCAAGTAACTCTTTAACTTGTTTACTGTGCCTTTCCTTTCCATTGGATTCATGTGTCATACAGGTAATGCAACTGGCTTTGTATTGTCAACTAGATATATGCAGAAGTCTACCTCGCATTTTAGGGGATAAACCCCGAACCCTAATCAAAAACATCTGCATGCTCATGGACTACTCTAACGGATCACAAATCGTTGATAGATGCATCTAGGTAGCCAAGACAAACTGATCCCTTAGGATCGCACGAAATCTCGAGTGTATTCCCGAGGCAAGTCGAAAGTCTAACTACCCTCCTTTAATAATTACTAGCTAACCAATCCATGCCTAGAATCAACCCATAGCCCATGAAATCCCGAAAACATAAGCATTACACTCAATACTTAATATAGTTATTCTCAAATCCTTACAAACCAAAGATAAACGAGCCGAACCACCAACCGTATTTGAGACAATAATGGGCTCTTCTATTATACAAGTACTAAGGTGTAGAGACTCAACTATGGAAGCATATATAAACGAATGTGAAGCGCTAAAATCAAAAAGAGTACTAACAGGATGATCAAAAATAAAAACTAGACTTTACTATCTCTCTCTAAGGTACACTGGCAGTGAAAGCATGCACTTGCCTTCCTGAAAATAATGTCCTTTGTTCTTACCCATGTCCTTAATTATATGACCCGTTACACCATAGTAACGACACTTCCTCTTGTCTTAGATTTTTCTATTCTTTCCTCCTTCATGAACCAAGTCCATATCCATGAGTTTCTCATCCTCGGGTTGTGTTCCTTAGCCAAACTCCCTTATTCACATCTTTGCCATCTTTGTGTAACTTGTTGACAAGTCTCTTGAAACTTGCCTCCATCGCATGGAAAACCCTACAAAGCTTGAAAGAAAATTAGCCGCAGGTGAAACTACTGCGGCTATATATGGAAGTTGGGAATTTCTTCGCTCTTTGATAGGTGTCATAGTCTCATCAAGCCTACGGAACCATGCCGCGATGAGGTTACCTCCTAGAAAGCCAGGAGCCCCGGAGACTACGGAAAGAAGGAAAACAAGGATTCAAACAGAATATCAAAAGATAGTGCATATGGCTTTGGGGAATATGCCTTTAAAATAAAACTTTTCTTTCGAAAATGCTTCCTTCAAAACCGTTTTGAAAATAATTTTTCAAATCTTTTATCTGATTCGGTAACCTTCAGCTCTGATACCAAGTGAAACACTCCACCGAAGCTAAGGCACCCCCTTTGTGAGTGACCTTAACGGAGGTAGGGTATTTCATATATATTTATTTAAGTCATCGTTAATTGTTTAAGTTTTCCATAATCTCTTTAAAACTCTATTCACCCTCCCCCTTTAGTGTTAGTTTTGCCTTAAGATCCATGATTCTCATCCCTAATAGTCTCAAACATCACTATAGAGGCACCCAAACACCAGACTTCCATCATAGCAAAATAGATATTGCCATGGAAATCGGCAGGTGAGAAATAGGAACCACCAAACTGAAGACAAGTAATTATTTATTAATGATGTTTTAAAACTAGTAATAAATTATTTACAGTGGTAGGAAGATAAGTAATTATTTATTAATGATGTTTTAAAAGTTAATCAATTGCTCTATTGATAAGATTTAAAAGGTAATTGAATATCTTATTCACAAATATGTTATCTATTTATTTATGATAATTTAAAAGGTAATTAATTAATTTAATAAACTTGTTCATAAATAATGAATTGGCTTATAAAAGGATTTTTATATATAATATTTTGTAAAGGAGATTTACAATGATATTTTTATTTAAGCATTTCAGCTTAAGAGTGTAACAAACAATGTTTTGAATGTTAACGGGTTTTGACCCGTTAATTATGATTTGGACACAAGGAAGCTTTCCTTAATGCTTTGTGAACATAGTTATACAAGTGAGGTAAGTGTATGGATATATCCCCAAGTTTGAAAGGTTTTTGTGAACATAAATATACTGTCAAGATAAGCATATCGCCATATTTTCAAAGTATTGAAAATATAATGTTTTGCGGATATACTTATGTAGTTGAAATAAGTATATAAATATAATTTGTAAGTATAGAAAATATAATATTTTGTGGATATACTTATATTTTTTAAGATAATTGTTTAGATATATTTTTGAAGTATTAGAATTATACTGTTTTGTGGATATACTTATAGCAATGAGATAAGTATATAGGAATGTTTTCCAAGTATTTAACAAGAGAATTTAAATAATGAATGATTAATTAAATGAGGCTTAGAGGTTTCGATGGGAAATTAAATGGTTAATGTGATTGTTTGTTTCGTTTGATAGTTAAATAACCAACTACCATATCTTAGCCTAAAAGAGAAATTCTTCTTAGATTTGGTGGTG
Organism: Allium sativum; assembly: GCA_030737875.1. Lineage (NCBI taxonomy): Eukaryota > Viridiplantae > Streptophyta > Magnoliopsida > Asparagales > Amaryllidaceae > Allium > Allium sativum. The sequence goes on from CM060909.1 coordinate 319,722,282, forward strand.
TGGAAGGATTTTCATACTTAACACCGACAGATCTAACTTGGTAAATATCTAAAAGAAACATGAGATTTATATGGTATAGTTATATTTAATGATGTTATATTATACGTATAAACTCATTTAGAAGTTCTAGGGAAAATGATAAAGAGATCTATCTACTTAAATGGTTAGGGATGATCCTCATTATGTATATTGTCTGGTTATTTCCAAAAGTACCGCTATTTAGCTTAGTGGAAAAACAATCATTTGGTTTTTGGAGCACCATCTGAGAGGGGGAGTGTACTCGTAAGAGGTGACTCAAACCATGTAGAGTTGAATTAAGATATAGTTTGGACGTGATAACTCATATATCGTTATTGAAAATGGATAATTCTGAAGTGATAAAATAATACAGATACAATTACATTGTTTAACTTATTACGTGGTCAATATAAACATACTTCCCTAATTTTATTATTTGGTCAATTAAACACATTGTAATAATAAATAAAAGAGTTTATTTGAATAACACTTGTTTAGCAGAATAAATTTCAGTCCTCCTATTATATTAATTTGATTTGTCAGTTGATGAATATTAAAGAAGTGATATATTCGTTATAAATGGCGAATTGTTAATTTATTTGCATATATACTTGCTTATATGATTGGTAGCAACATGACTGGGAAAGTTCGGTTTAATTAATGGTAGCATGTTAAAGAACCACTACAATCACTAAACCCTATTTTAATAAATATCAGTTAATTCATTACTGTCAAAAATTTGGTCAACAACCACAAGAGTTCGTTTTCCCTGGCATAGGGCGATTCTCCCCCTTCTTCACTTCTCCCTTCTCTTCATTTCTTACCGCTCGTCTCCTTCGCTTCAATTTTCTCTTCCCTATTCCGTCTTCTTTCTACCAGTTTATGCTCGCATGGGGTCTTCGAACTCTTAACCCTAGCCTAGATCTACAGTTCCCACTTCTTATTGCCAAGTCCGGCTGCCATGACTTTTCTCTTCTCGTTTGAATGACTTCATTATTATCCAAGAGATGGTACCAGTTTGAAATGGTAAAGATGTTTGGAGATAGATTATTTTTCCATCGGAAATATTGAAACTTTATTTGCATGGTTTAGAAATTTAATAAAACGATTGGGTTTTATAGTAAACAGTGTACTATTTGACATTGTTTAGCCCACGTATGAAGTGTGACTATACTTATACCATTTGGTTAAGTATATAACATTTTTTCTAAGTAATGAAAATAGTATGGTTTTGTGAATACACTTATTCCAGTAAATAAGTGTATGACTATGGTTTCCAAAATAATGAAAACAAGAAGTTATACTGGTTTGAAAATGAAAGTGGATGTTGGAAATTCAATTGTTATTTTCATAAGCATTATTGAAAACTTTACTCTGTAAAATTTTGAAGTTAAATAAAACAATTTGGGTTATATATAAACAATGTGTTAAATGATATTGTTTTGACCCATATAAGATTGGTAATTAGACTCATACCATTTGGTTAAGTACATACAATGATATTTTCGAAGTAAAGGAAACAAAAAATGGGGTTTTGTGAATATGTTTATTCCAAAGACATAAGTATGTGACTATCGTTTTCAAAGTAACGAAAACAAGAGATTTGTGAATATACTTATCCCATCGAGATAAGTATATGGAAACAATTTTTAAAAATCGATGAAATGATTTTTATAGAATGGTTTTAATTAAAAGGCATGTGTTGCTGATGTACTTGATTATACTGTTTTGATTTAGCGGTTAAAGAACCGACTATCAATAAATTCTCTTTTAACTTATAACGTGTTAGTTTGAGGAACCGGGATGAGAACTGAACCCAAAACCACTTCGAACCGACTTGGCGGTCAAAAAAACTGAATTTTAGAAATGCTTATGCGTATTAAGATGATTTGAAGGCGTAAACCTTCGAAGTGGAAAGAGGTTCTAGCCGATGTTTCTAGTTAACTACCAGTATTATATTTGTTGCAGTAATGCCTACATTCTAGGTTATGCATGATGCACGGACTTCTTGTTACTAATCATAGGGGTTTATTCCGACATGATGTAGTAAAAGAGTACCTTCGGTTTGTCTTGATCCTAGACACCTTGTATAGACGGATGTCTAACTGTATTTACAATAATCACATACGTTGGTTTATAGAAATATATTGAGAATGGTGGTAGGGAAGGCAACTTCTTTCAGCTTAACACCCAGAGTATCTTTGTGTAAATCAATTAGTGATTGACGGATCTAACAATGTGGCTTTCAAAGTGAAATGTGATATTTCCGAAAAGGTAATCGTAGCCTCACGCCTCATCAATTGGGAAATTATTGAAATCGGGCGGGCAGTAGAGCTATGTTGGTTATACCTATTATCATATATCATCACCTAATCTAGAGAAATCGGTTGACCCTTTTTGTATGATTCGGAATGAATACAGTTGTTTGGCCTTCAACCGTGGTGGTGATATATTCAGTACACTCAAGTTGAATGAGTGGCGGGTTCTGTGTGGTCGGGTTGCAAGATATTCTTGTTGAACCCCAGTGTTTTTATCTATAGAGGAACACTGTTCGGAAGGTAGTTCCTTACCTAGTCATGTATAGAATTCCAAACTCCAATATGAGTTGTATGGGTTTAGATGTAAACCAACTATGTCAAAAAGTGAGATGCAAGATTTTCGGCTACATTACAATTTTATTTGTGGATTTTAGACATTAGTATAATATCGTTGGATTTATAATAAAAGTGATTTGGTTATCGTAAGGGGATAACATGGGGCATGTTTATGTGTGGTCATATCTTACGAGAGTTCCATTCTTTCAAAGGATTCTAAAAATTAAGCAAGTCGTATGCGATGTGAGTTTTCTCACTTAAAGTACTCCAGAATGATCGAACCCGGGTGATTTTGTTTTTCTCAAATGTGCTTGGTTAGACCGAGTATGCTTTCTAGGTTGCATTTTGTTTGCTTGGAGCTTCAGAAGAGGAGCCAAAGCCAATACGTATTTTCATATGTTCTCTTATAATTTATTTTCGCTGTGTTTGTTGTATTTATCAATGTTGTACAAAAATACTGTATAGGCTGATCTAGTTGTGCACTCTGATTTTATAATCATGTATATACAGTTTTCTCTTTGTGTAAAGAGTATTGATATATTATATTTTATTCATTCCGTTGTGAGATTCTATTGCGCTGATTCTGTAATTTTTATGTTCTTCTTTTTCTTCTATTCTAACATTTCTTTCTTCTTCTCACCCTCTGCCATCTTTCTTCTAACTATTTGGGTTTTTGATACTTCAGTTTTGGCAAGTGAATAATATTAATGTATTAGTGCTGAAATTCGAGTGTCGAATTTCCTGGGTTATTACTACTACTCCCTTCTCGCTTCATCTTCCAGACCACTTTTGTTTGTTTCAGTCTTTCACGACTTACTGGCTTTTGTGTACCTGTTCTTTGGTCATCATTTCTTGCACCACATCAACGAAAGGTAGTCCTTTGCTTAATCTTCAATTGGATGTGGATCGAAGTTCTCTTTGACGTGTTGGTTTATTTGGTTAGGGGTTTTCTTGTTTTCTCTTCACAGTTTCGGCTAGTTCAGTTAGGTTGGGGACTGTCTTATTTCTTTCATGTCTGTTACCGTGTTGTTGTGGAGGTATGTTGCGACTTATATTAGTGCGGCTTTGGTCTGTTCTTTAACTTCCTGGTGAAACTTGGTGGATTTGTGTTTGCAATAACCCGCATTTTACGTATCGAACGATCGTAAAATATTTTTATTTAACTCACTGAGGGTTGGATCATTTTCATATTTTCATACGTTGGTTATGGAGATGTGAGGCATGTCCATAATTTTTATCAATTTTGTTTGTGACCATTTTGCCCTTATTAGCTTTGTACAGGGTATAACTTTTGATTGGGACCGAATCAGGTGCTGATATGATTTCACTGGAAAGGAAATGATGTTTCCAATTCCATAGAGTGGTCACATTATAGATTTGATTCAGCGGTTTGGGAGGAATTACTATTTCAATGCTACACAATTCATTGATAGACTAATTAGTCATTAATGGGCTGATTAGTGAGGCCCATTATGGCTAAGGGATGTTGGCTATAAATAGAAGGGTAGAGGCAGGGAGAATTGTTTAGTTTCTTCATTTCTCTATTTGTTTGGGCTTTGAGATTCTCTCTACTCCAATCAAATACATCTCTACTCCATTAATTTCATAGGTCTAGATTAGAAGACTGAAAATCAACATAGAAGAAAGGTAGATCGCATTAAAGTGATTGATTAGGAGATCGTTCTTTGCTATTCGGATTTGTAGATCATCATTTTAAAGCTAATTTAAAGATTAAGTGAGTGATAAGCATCTCTCACACGGATTCAATCAGGTGTATGGGTTGTTTGATCTTATTTTCATCATTTCAAGTTGTTTTCACCTAGATCTACATCATGGTAAGTATATTATCATTCGAATCACCATAGGATCTAATCTACCAACTTAAATTGGTATACGCTAGTTCATATGTTATCCAAGTTTAGATCCATTATTTTTTTCACTCATTGTTTTGTCACGATTTGGTGAATTCTATATGATGAAATTTGATGTATTAGTGATTATTGATGATTGTGTGATTTTGTTGTTAAATGGATGTTTGAGATTGCGAATCGAATTGGTTTTCGAGTATGGAATCGAGTTGAAGTCAAGTGTGGAGTTAGTCGGAGCTATGTATGCACAAGCATTGATGGATCAGTGATCATTATTGGATCAGGTCGGCAAAGTAGCAAGAATCGACCAAGGGTGCACACGGTGAAATCAGATGGATCGGTTAAATTCATGGATTGGATCAGGCGTCAGAACTTAGTGGATTGGGAAAGGTGTTGCTCGAAAGATCGGTGCAAAATACCTTGTGCAGACATGGATCGACAAGTGGATTTCATGGATCGGGCACATACAAAAAGCATGGATCGGCATGTAGAACTCTGATGGATCATTGTGTACAATTCGGACGGATCGAAATGGATATGTCAGGGACGACATCATTTTTAAAACATTGTAGAATCATGGATTAGGCACATTTTTCTGGAGATGGATCGGACACGTTTTCATGGTGGATCGGGCAGGGCGACACTGATGGATTGGACAACGATCCATTGATGGATCAGTTTTGTAATGTGATGGAGCAACAATGTTCCTGAAACGTTGCAGATTGATGGATTGGGCAAGGATCTGGAATGGATCGGATTTAGCACGGAGCGGTGTACACACGGGGAAATTGTGGAACAATACAAGGTGCGCAAGACAAACCAATGGATCGGCCTTAGTGGTGCAGATGAACGACAACATTTGAGAAATGCTGTGAAAAGAAATAAAACGTTGTGGATGTGACTCATAGCAAAAGTGTGAAACATTTTGAATCAAATATCGACCAAACAAACTATGTTTTTGGTTCGATGTTGGTCGCGGATTCGAAATGAATTCAAGAGGGAATATCCGAAGTGTTATGTAGTGTTCGTTGATTGTCGAAATGCAACGAATGTGAAGACGAATTAAGATGATTTAAGCTTTTGGGTGATGGATGCTCAAGATGATTTGATTTTATGGATGGTTGCCAATGATGACGACTAGTGATATTGAAGACCGAAGAATTATCATTGTCATAGGTTCTTGCGGACTCAAAGCAGAGGTATAATAGGGACACCTAAAAGACTAGTGTGACTAGTCGAGTACCCTGGGTATCGATGAAAGGCCTAAATACATATTGATGAAAGCCGTATGGAGTTTTTCTAGAACCGGGTTACCATTAGCCCTTGATGGATGGCTTGATGGTATGGCCAATCATATGATTAACAATGGTTTCCATGCAGGATTGGCGATGGTAGCTAGAGTCATGGATGATGATTGTTTTACTTGTATCATCTTGTGTAGATTATTCGACGTCGAAGGAGATATCTCAAGCATGTTTGTCTGATGTTGGTTTAGGCCATTCGGGATTGTGCTTGAGAGATGTCGAATTCGATTTGGATGGTCTATGCTTGATAACTAGTTGTTATGAATGTACCGGTTGTTTCTTTCTGATTGTCTTAAGGGCTATCACTGTTGGATGTGGAGGAGATGGGTTGGCTTCTTCTCGATGTGTCGGTAGTTTAGTTGATTGATCTACCTGTTTCTCATATACTTTATTGATGATGTTAGATAGTTTTTTTATCGCTCATTAAGACTACTGTCTGACTCAAGGTTTTATGTCTCCCTCTTATTACCTTGCGTTGTTCATTCATCTAATGAATGGGCAGACTGAGTAGTAGGTGACATGTAGTAGATCTTGATGTAGACGATGTTGCTAAGCGACAACGAGAAGGAGGCCGACATATTATTTCCTACTATCTACTATTTGTTGTTTTCCGCTGTTATGATGCATTCACTAAGTGACCTGTAGTGAGGCACTTTGTACATACTTTTGATGTATTCCAGTGTTGTATGGATAATTCATGATGATATGAAAAAGTTTAAGATTCTGCTCATTTTTTCTTTACTATTATTGCTTATTGTATATGTTCTATTATATTTTATCCTTGTGTTATGAGTTATGCGACAAGTATCACGAGTGTTATTCTACCCTGATGATCGTCTATAGTTGTCTGACACGTCTTTTAGTGCATTATTCCTCTTGTTAAGTTCAAGAGTTAAGGGCGGTCTTCACATTTGGTATTAGAGCTCTGGTTAATCGATTTTAGCCAAAGTTCAAAGATGTAATAATGTAAAAGAGACGCATTTGAAGGTTTCTGATGGATGCATACTATATTATAATGTATAGTATGATAGCGCTTGAACTCTATTTGTAGTTTTTCTCGTGTATGGACTAGTCAGTCTATTTTTCAAATTTAGAATAAGTCGTCAAACATCGAGACATACCGCTAGGGAGGAGATTGTTCTTGGAGGGGGTGATGGAGGTGCACCAAATTACCCAACTATGTTCGAGGCCATGGTGATAGTGATCAAGAGGAGGGCACCCGCTCCAGAGACAACTGCAGTAGATGTAGGGGTTCAGGTGCAAGCGCCTAGGGTTGTGGACTTTGCAAAGTTATGCAAAGATTTCACTACTCTATGAGGGAAGCCATTTAAATGGACAAAGCTGGTTGTAGAGATTCAAGGGTGGATTGATACTTGCATTCGGATTTTTGGAGACTTGGGAATTGATGATGCGACTAAGAGGAAGCTTGCATTGAGATAGCTATTGTAACGCCCTGCCTCTATACCCACTATCGTCCAGTTCATTTTAGAGAAATGTCGTAGACCATAACGGAGAATGAGGTTTGTGAAGAGCGACTGATTGTATGATTGCTCCATGCGAGGAATGCACATCGAATTCTGATATCGATTAAAATTTCGACATGACCATTCAGTGCATAGGGAAACTACACAACGGCTATATGCAATCCGGAAAGCAGCATAAAATAGATAACAACAATATAAATATGGTATATCTCAATGCCAGACACAGAATAATCACATCACAAAGGCGGAATAGATATGGAGAAACCAAGAATGTGTACAACAAGCTAGTGGTTAACAAAGATCCACTAATACATGTACCATGATCTAAATAAAAGAATATGTACACAACAATAGATAATGTCAAAGGTACAAAAGTACAAAAAGCTGCGGAGACAGAGTAGCAAGCTGAAAGCGGAAGATTAATCCGGCAATGAGACACAGAGGAGTACCTAAAATGACTCGGTCTGACCCGAGTATTATTTATAGGAATAAATAATAAACGAGTCAGTCTAGCTGTACTTATCAAATAAACTGAGATAACAAGAGATATAAGAAAGGATGACATGATTCTAGTAATAATATCGAATCATAAATAAATATGAAATATGACATGTCAACACGATCAGGAAATGACAACGGAATGTTAGCACACAAATATCTCTTAATAATCTCCTAGCTAATGTAGAATGCAACATTCAATTAATAGCACACAACAGGAAATGACAGAGGAATGCCAAATAAACTAAACACATGAATGACAGCGGAATGCCAAATACAAATTAAGTTGACGCGCATCGCATCAAAGTAAACATAAATCAAATTGAAGCGCATCGCATCAAAGTAATCATAAATCAATTGACGCACATCGCATCAATCCAGAAATCACTAGAAATCCAGAAAACATCATAAAAAGTGGATACCTCCCAGATGAGATACGATCTCTAGGTAGTGAACCTATATGTATGAGTCGAAGCTCCCCACAGAGCCAGGTCGTGACCCCGGAAGAGAGAAAACACATAAATCGTGAAATCTCTAGAAAACATCATAAATCATATAAAGTTGGACCGAAGTCCCATATGTGAAATCCAAGAATCGTAAATCCCACTCGAGCGATCGAGGACCACAAAACATAAGTCATAAAATGAACAGGAGGTATCGACAGATTGTGCGGAAACTATCTGACTGGAGTTCCCCTGATTGCGCGGAAACTATTACAGTGAACCACAGTCCCCCGGAGACATAGCCAGGAAGCTATGTCCAAATCATAAAACGGATCACATTGATCTGGATGAATAGAAATTTCTCCGAGCTAGTTAATATAAGGAAATAGCGACATGTCCCATAACCACATGCTATTCTCGAATATTTACGAACCCTTAATTGGTTTCTATTCAAAACAGAGAGAATCACCACACATGTTCGAATGCTCGAGTCCAAGAGTTATTCACCGAAGTAAACATATAAGGGGTCATAGTCCTTAGTTTTACTAAGGTAAACAAACTAAATTTCTCGCCCGATCGAGTAAAGTGGATCCGTACACACTAATAGAATGGAATTCGTAGAAGGATTTGCGGTCCATTAATAATATATAAGCCCTCTTATAATTTGAACTGACAATAAACAATAGTACGATTGCCGAGGCAAATCGATCAAGGGGATTCACGTCAAAATGACGTAAATTAAAATCATAAATCATCAATTGTAAATTCGATAAATCAAATATACATATAGCTTGTTAGTGAATCCAGTGACGTTAAGAAACGATTAGAAATTACCCTAAAGGGACAACAAACAAAGACACAAAATTAGGTGCCACGTATCAAAGTACAATCACCAAGGTGATCGATAATGCAAAATTCACATTACAACAACATACAGGAAATCAAAGGGATAACGATTGTAATTTCGATCAACGAACGAATTGAAATCCCAAACTAGCACCCGAAGGTTTTTAACTATATCGGAATAGACTCGAAGGATATCGAGTCGACAATTCACGTTTTAGAGTCGTGATTCATATTAACAAGAGTATTGAATAAATTCGATATACAAAATTGAGCGCACGGGCTTTAGAATGATCACTTATTCAATTCACATCCTAAACAATGTGAATAGACCAAATGAATCAACATTGGAAGAATCACTTGAGAATCAAAGACAATGAACCGAGCTGCTGGTATCTGTGAATTCATGAAGCTGAAGTTCAGAAACGAAGTCCAAACGGCCCGAACTCTGGCCGGGAAAGAGCCTGGATGAGGGTAGATTGTGGACCGAGGTTCCCTCCGGTCCATAGTAGAAACACAGATTCGGACATCTGAATCATTTAGGTCATACGTCTGAACTGGGATTTTCAGAAACCCGCAGGGTTTTAGTTCATTTTGGCCCCCTTTCATATGTTTGAGTTATTCCGGCCAGACGACTGAATTACAATTCATACTTATGAGCTAAAATTTTCAGACTTCTGAATTTGCTTACTTGGTTCCATAATTATTTGAAGCAGGTCATACGTCTGATATATAATATTCAGACGTCTGAATCCTGTTCCAGAGCACAATTTGCCTTGAAAACATGTTCAAGGACCTGCCGAAACAACTTATAACACCCAAATACGCATGCACAAGCATCCATACAAGGGATTAGCGATGGTTTTGATTATCAATTCCAAAACGGGCAAATTTTCTAACCAAAGAAAATCAAATATGAATCTAGCGACTTGTGAAGGCTTAGAACTATGCTGGGGCGGCAACGGAGCTTCACAATATCACCAAATCAACTCATAACATATGAATTAGGTTGTGTCGACAATTCTAATCCAAATTTTCAATTCAATGAAATATAAACACATGAAGTCAGCTAAGTTACACTAATCTAACCAATTTACAAGCATATGCAAACTCAAATGAATATTAAATTACACTTTTATTAGTCAATGGCTTGTGGCATAGATGCGAGTTCAAAAAGAACTCACCTTTGTTTGCTAGAAGATAGAAATTAAGCCAAAGCTTTGCTAAATCAACCTCTCATCAACAAGAGCTCAAGAATCTCCAACCTAAACACATATACATGAATCTCCTACGAATTAGGTCATAGGAAACTTTAGAAATTGAAGAGAGAATAGGTTGGAGAAGATGAAGAGGAGCTTACCTAAGCTTTTCCTTGGATTTGCACTTGATTTCAACAAGAATTGGAGCTACAAGATTAAGCTAGGGCTTAGGGAATTTTAATTTCCCATTCCCCACCCCCATTTCTACTTTCTTAAGTGAAGGGTTGAATGAATGAAGAGGAGGGAGCTATTGAGGGTTATATGATGAGCTAGTTAGCTCAACCAAGCCCTAGCCAAGGTGCCAATTTTCACGAACTCCAAACATATCGATGCTTATAGTCAAAAAGGTCGTAAACGACATTTTGAACTCAATGGAAGTGGCCCCAAGTCCTAGTTTTATCGTTTGTGAAAAACGTCATTTTGAGTGATACATAAGATACGACGATATATTTAGATAAAATATCTAAAATCGTCGAATGAGCGGGTTGTTACAGACTTCCCCCTTAAAAGAATTGCGTCCCCGCTATTCCTTAAGAATGAAGTAATAAGTAACAACCGAAAACAATACCACGTAGTGGTACCACAAGAACCGACACGAAATGAAAAGATCACAACAACAGCTATGTGAGATCCCAATTTCGTCTCGCAAGATCATAAAAGCTAAAGTTCAATCTCGAACTTCATTACCCATGAAGTTAGTCATCACAAACGGGTAAATTAATTCTAGAAAAATTCATAAGCACTATGAATTCAAATAGACTCGCCTTTCTTCGTATGATTCTCAAGGGAATGAGAATCAATAGAACACACAAAAAACCAAGCGAATCTAATTTGGAATTTCAAGGAGCAACGGGGCTGCGTCCTACAGATGCGAGATATCAATAGTAGATATTTCTCTTAGGATATGAAATGAGAATTTACGATGGTTGACTAATCCATTCCCAAAACTCAATCATGATGATGTAGCGAACACCGACCTTCAGCACTTTAGTCTTGCGACAAGGTGGCTGACACCCACAAAAGAACAACTCAGAGATTCCAACGAAGTAAGCTAAAGAGAGCAATTCTCGATGGAATAATCAATTCTAATATCAAGGATTCAAGGTTGGTATCGGAATACCAACGAGCTAGAAACCGATAAACAAAGATTGGTAATGGAATACCAATGAACTATTCGGGGAAATCGATTTCTAACCAGGTACTAAATCTCATTTAGTAACCATAAGGACGAATCATTAGGAATTATACGAAATTTCCAATATTCAGGAACTCGAGTATCAATTTCAGAAAATCAAAAACATCGAGAAGATGATGGATATGTAACAACCCAGAATTTTAAGTGTATTTTTATTTAATTATTTAATATAAATTTTATTTTATTCATTTAGAACTTAGTTTTGATGATTATTTGCGGTAGCGGCAACCAATATATCTAAAAAAATGAAAATGTAAAATAAAAAATAAAAATCCGAAAAAAAAACATTTAAGATGCGTCTAACCAAACATAGCGCAGAAATAAATTTCGTCGGAAAATTTAAATGTTTGTCGATCGTGCATTTTTCAGTGCAAAGCTCCGCCTAACAGTTCAAATTTTAACGATTTTAAAATTTCTTCGAAACCAGTTCGGACAAACATGAAAAATATTCTATTCGTTGTCAGTAATCCAACGGTGAAATTCGTTTCACGAAAATCGGACGTTTTAACCTCCGTTTTCCGTCCGCATTTTTACGTTAAAAGGGGTCCGTAATGCCTTTTTGAACGGAGCATCCTGACACTGCAAATTTTATACCCCGTCTAATCGCGTTGATTAGCGCAATATATTCATTTGTCAGTTTCGGTGCTCGGTTCGCGCTGAAATTGCAAAAAGACTTGCGTAGTTCATTTTTGAAACATAGCCATTTGAGTTCGAAGTGTCCATATTTGGATCCCACATATTTTTCTTGACATTTTGGGTCTGCAAAACTTGTCCGTTTATTTTTCTAAACCACCCAAATGTTGTTTTGTTTCTCATAGTGGGCACTTTTCACCCTTTTCATTTACATGTGAGGTCATGCTCGTAACATTCTATTTTTACTTCCATGCTTACCTTTTCCTTTTCACGTTTCACCTTCTTTTCTTTCCAATGCACCATTCTTTAAAACCATATTTATATTTCTAAAGCCTTTGTTTCCTTCTCCATGTACAATAAGTCCATTTTGTTCCAAACCATGCGTGTAATGCTTTCCAAATGCCATGTTCAATTTTTATTTCCAAGGCATGCCTTAGTATCTTTTTGAATTCTACTATCTCTTACATATTGCTCCATCCCAAAATAATAAACTTACCAATGAATGGTCATTTGGTTTCTGTGATAAGTTATATCTAATACACAGTAGAACGTGGTATGAATATAACAACAACAACAAAAATTGTATATTGTAAAGTTTTTTTTTATGCATTCATTTCCCATTCTGTTCCCATGAACCTTGCATGCATTACATGCATTTCATTCACATAGCCCTTGATTTTAACCAACGCTTACTCTTCGTATATAAAAATAAATAAATAAATGAAAGGCTACTGTACGTCTCACATGCCTATTTTAGTGGCAATCTCTACGTTCCCTTTCCCTCATACTTTTTCTTCGTTGGTTTTAAATTCAAAACCGTTTGCCAAGTAAAAAAAGAAAAAAGAAAAAAAAAAGAAACGGTAAAAGTAAATATAATAATGTAAAAAAGGGAACGTATAGACCTATTCAAAATCTAGTGACTGTTACTATTCTATCGGTTTCTTTTCTTTTTATCTAAACCTTATAGACTTAAAATATAAAGCAAGGAAGAGCTGCTCCTCATTCCCAAAAGTTAAAACCCCTAAATCAATTCGTCTCCTCCCCGAGAAAAAAATGGCAGAACAAATAAATCCCTCTTTTATTCTCCTTCTTCTGCCAAATTTGTTCGCCAAAATTGAAATCAATGGAACAACACGCAAATCGGAGTCAAAGGCCAGGCACCACCTGCGTTTTCCTGCTTCTCCTTCATCGTACGAATGTAAGTTTGCTTACGATTACACTCATTTCAAATTTGCTACTTCGGGTTCTATAAATATAATTGTTTGGGGTTTGTTGCTATGGTTCCTACCATTTGGGTTGGTTGTTGGGTTAAACGTGTATTTTGATTTTGCTGTAGTATTGTGATGCATGCATAAGTTATTGGACTTGAAATATACTACCGTGATTGTGAGCTTTGAATACCCGCTGCATTAGTCGAGACCTGCTTTGGGCTTTTCTTGTAGTTGATGTAAACTGTTATGAAATACACGCATAACGTGGTCTCATGCTTGTTTTGCTTTGTTGTAGCACTCTACCTCACTTCTGTCTAAAAAAAAAAAAAATAATAATAGGGAGAACCTTGAGTACAAATTTCTTTGATATTCTGATTATATGGATATTTGACATGTTACCATGATTTGGTAGTTAGAAATAATCATTTGGTTTAGTTTACATTTGATATTCTCACCTGAATGATCAATATTTTGATGGCTCTTATACCTGGCATGACTTTGAATTTTCTTAGTAAGGTATATTTATATACATATGATGATCCTGCCATATGACTTTGTAAGTAATGAAATCTTGGGGTGTAATTAGGTAGGAAAAAAGGGAAATATAACTAGTTTTTTTAAAATATATATAAAAAGAAAATTTCCGTGACCTTGAAATCATTGTTGAGGTCCCCTAAATATTATGACTGCATTCGGAAATTTACGTGTTAAATTATATAGGGATTGTCCATGTTTTGTGTATGAACCTTAAAAATTTGAGGGCTGCATGTATTCATAGATAATAATGGCTATTTGCTAGGTAATGCTCTGTCTTACGGTTACATAAACTTAAGTAGCTTATGTACTTTATAATATGTGTCATCAGGAAGTAGAAACTATCTGTCTCCCATATATATATACCTACTTGTGGTAGGAATATCCTACTTTATACTTTCCAGCGATTATTTTCAACCTAAGGCTCCTGTATACTTTATGGTGCCATTTGTAGTCACTATAACCTTCCTTGAGTGGTGTGTTACTTCTCGCATGAGATATTCTTGCATGTTGCGTGTGTCGAACTGGGGTGACGGATTCCGATATCGTGTCATTTATATCATGCAATGCGTGATCTGTATTGAGTAGGCTTCTGCATATTTATTGTTCCACACGAGTTACTGTGTCTGATGCTCATCATTTCCTCCACATGCCTCACGCATGGAGCATACCCATGCATCACTTGCTTTGTCATGTCCCATGATCATTATATTTTTCGGTAGTTTTCACTGATTATTATATTCGACTTATTAAATAAATTGTTTGGATTAAACTAATTATATGTGTTATTTCGAAGTGACTTACTTGAAATAAGTTTAATCCTGACTCGGGTGTTTTGTGTATTTTGCATGGAACACTCGGGTCAGGTCCTAAATGTTCCAGGCTTAAAGTTTCAGCTCGCAAACTGGAGAGAAACGTGAAGACGCAAGATGCACATGCGCGCGCAACGCCCGACTGAATCGTAAACTTTTATTCTTTTAAAAATTCATGTACATATTATATAAGTTGTTCCGCTGTGTATAAATGATTTGTAAAACTTTGATATCTTATGAAAATTTTATTCCGATGCAAATATTGTGTACTGTGATTCTGCGTGATTTAATTCTGTTAAACCCTGTAAGCTAAATAACTACCTGCCGTTTTGAATGTTCCGAGTTAGTTTGAATACCGACTTAGAGTGGTCAAAAAGGCAGGTCGTTACAAGTGGTATCAGATCTTTGGTTTATCAAAGCTTTAGCTTATGGGGTAAAAACTCATTAGAGATAGGGTAGTGATACCCTAGAATGAGTAGAATCACTCGCAGAATCCTTCTTGTGAGAGAGCATATTTTGAAAATATAAATCATTTTGAAACATAACGTACTTTGAAAATTAAATCCTTTCTGAATTACCACTTTTCAAGTCCGTTCTCTTCGATAGCTTCTTTGTTAAGTTCTCCTTCGATTTGAATCTAGATCCCATTTGAAATCCATCTTCGGGTTATCGTGGTTTTTCGAGATTATGAGAGTAAAGTAAATATTGCAAATAAAGTTAAGATGTGGAATAAAGTGATTTTGTTTTAACTAAGGAGATCGTTTGACTACACCTTGAGAATTTTGTTTTAGAATACTTTGAAATTGATTTCTAAGGGTTTGAAAAATGTACTAGTAGTATATACCGATATTTTCGAATAAAAAGTTTGAAGTGATTTTATGAAATGTTTTCGAAAAAGAAAAATATGAGTGAAGACCACTTTGGTAGCTTTGCTACATAATTTTCCAATGAAGCTTGATTTGTGGAACATGATTTGATATATACATATATGTATATTTTGAAAGATTGAAAGAAATCCGGAATTGATTCTCGAGTTTGGTCGAATGATAATCCTATATAATAGGATAGTGTAATTGTACATCTTGAAAATGTTTTGATAAGAAACGATTGAAACTAATGTTTCCAATTATTAAATTTAAAAATATGTTTATCAACTATTTGAATAATCCAACCTTTTGTGAAAAACGTTTTGGAATGGCATTAAATATTCAAATTTATTATGGATCAAAACTAAATTGGTATTGAAATGAAATATCGAGAATCTTTGATTTTGAATATTCGATATGAAGTTTTCGAACCTTTTATATAGAAGATTTATATAAGAAATGATGATTAATTCAAAGGCTATTGATTTGAAATTAATTGATTTAAAATGAAACCTTATATGATGAATTTATATAAGAATGATATGTTTGAAAACATTATGTTGAAAATGAAATCTTATGTAAATTGATATTTATGTAAGTACGATATGCATGAAGCGTGAAATGAAGTACTATATATAAAATATATATGTTTTCGAAATAAAGATATGGGAAGTACCTTCCATCGAAATCGAAATTCCTTAGACATGGATTGTGTTGGCGCTCGTTGAGAGTGTTCATCGAAAATGGGAAATCGTAGCTACGTTGGTGCTTCGTCGATTGGAGTATCCATCGATATTGGAATCTCATTCGGTGAGATCACAGTCGAAATTCCTAAGACATGGATTGTGTTGGCGCTCGTTGAGAGTGTTCATCGAAAATGGGAAATCGTAGCTACGTTGGTGCTCCGTCGATTGGAGTATCCATCGATATTGGAATCTCATTCGGTGAGATCACGGTTATTATCATTATTACTTACCTGTTCTAGCGTAATTCGGGGGGCGAGATGCCTACAGTTACAAGCGATTCCACTGGGATAGTGGCGTAACCGCCGTGTAACTGCGATCTAGACGCCATAGCGTAATTCGGGGGGCGCGATGCCTACAGTTACAAGAAATTTCACTGGGATAGTGACGTAACTGCCGCGTAACTGCGATCTATGGCAACATCCATGGCGAAATTCGAGAGGTGTGATACCTACGGTTACAAGCGATTCTACTGGGATAGTAGCGCAACCGCCGAGTAACCGTGATCCATGGGGGAAAGTATTTCCCATATCTATTTTAAATGTTTTAAGTATTTTCACTAGGAGTTGAAACAAGTATATTTAGTACTTAAAGATTTTGGTTGTACGCCTGGCCAGCGTATGCCTAACGTCTGTAAGAATGACAGTAAACTTGTTAAACTTCGAGTTATCAAGTATTTTCAAACGTTAAATAACAAACCAATAACCTGCAATTAAATTTATATATAACCTTAACATAATAAACTAAGAAAGAGATTTTAAATGTTTTTAAAATAAATATTTTCGTATATAAAATTTTGCTTAATATTTAAATCTTCTTCTGGAATTTCCTTTCCATTCGAATCCATCTTCCTTCGTCGATCTTCTTTAATTAGGTTCTTTCGTTTGATGAACTTTTAACTTGAATTCTATGACTTATCCTTGTCCACAACAAGGTAAGAAGTAGAAGGAGAGTGTAAGTCTTCCAGCGAGTCCGTTTTACTAAATATTGATTTGAAATAACTATTTTGAAAAGTTATTATAATATAACTTCCATAGTATAATATTGAAATTTTGATATGTATTTGTGAAAGATTTTATATAGGTAAACATCTATATGCTTTAGAAATATTTTGGTATATTATAGAATAATATTATGTATATTGTTGTATATTTGTTATAGATTGAAGTTGGATTTTAATAAATAAACGAGTGAGGGAGAAATATGTATTTCCCTATTAAAATTTTTAATGATTTGAATTTTATTTTTTTATATACGACTTGAAAATTTTGATATATATTATGTTCAAATATGGAAAGATGTTTTGAGTATTTATCTGATGTTAAAATTGGCCTATTTAATACCTAGTGATTTGGGTATACGTCTGATCAACGTATATGTTAAATCCTATGAGTATTTGATAGATATAGAGTCACACTCTATTCGCTTGGAAATGATTCTGGTGATGACTGCGCAGCATCATCGATATCTATTTTCGGGTTTCGAAAGTGGGATAGATATATATCGCCAATTGAGATGTCAAGTGAATACTTATAATTATTTTGAAATGTTAGAAAAAATTTAATATTGATTTATATATATAATTTTCAAAGTATATATAGATGTGAAGATAAATTTGAACTATTGTTTAAATATTAATTATTTAAATACTATTTTCCTGCCTTGTTCCTTTTCGGGGACGAAAAGGTTTAAGTGGGGGAGAATGTAACAACCCAGAATTTTAAGTGTATTTTTATTTAATTATTTAATTTAAATTTTATTTTATTTTATTTTATTCATTTAGAACTTAGTTTTGATGATTATTTGCGGTAGCGGCAACCAATATTTCTAAAAAAAATGAAAATGTAAAATAAAAAATAAAAATCCGAAAAAAATATATTTAAGATGCGTCTAACCAAACATAGCGCAGAAATAAATTTCGTCAGAAAATTTAAATGTTTGCCGATCGTGCATTTTTCAGTGCAAAGTTGCGCCTAACAGTTTAAATTTTAACGATTTTAAAATCTCTTCGAAACCAGTTCGGACAAACATGAAAAATATTCTATTCGTTGTCAGTAATCCAACGGTGAAATTCATTTCACAAAAATCGGACGTTTTAACCTCCGTTTTCCATCCGCATTTTTACGTTAAAAGGGGTCCGTAATGCCTTTTTGAACGGAGCATCATGACACTGTAAATTTTATACCGTTGTGTCCGTCTCATCGCGTTGATTAGCGCAATATATTCATTTGTCAATTTCGGTGCTCGATTCGCGCTGAAATTGCAAAAAGCCTTGCGTAGTTCATTTTTGAAACATAGCCATTTGAGTTTGAAGTGTCCATATTTGGATCCCACATATTTTTCTTGACATTTTGGGTCTGCAAAACTTGTCCGTTTATTTTTCTAAACCACCCAAATGTTGTTTTGTTTCTCAAAGTGGGCACTTTTCACCCTTTTCATTTACATGTGAGGTCATGCTCGTAACATTCAATTTTTACTTCCATGCTTACCTTTTCCTTTTCACGTTTCACCTTCTTTTCTTTCCAATGCACCATTCTTTAAAACCATATTTATATTTCTAAAGCCTTTGTTGCCTTCTCCATGTACCATAAGTCCATTTTGTTCCAAACCATGCATGTAATGCTTTCCAAATGCCACGTTCAATTTTTATTTCCAAGGCATGCGTTAGTATCTTTTTGAATTCTACTATCTCTTACATATCGCTCCGTCCCAAAATAATAAACTACCAATGAATGGTCATTTGGTTTCTGTGATAAGTTACATCTAATACACAGTAGAACCTGGTATGAATATAACAACAACAAAAAAATTATATATTGTAAAGTTTTTTTTTATGCATTCATTTCCCATTCTGTTACCATGAACCTTGCATGCATTTCATTCACACAGCCCTTGATTTTAACCAACGCTTACTCTTCGTATATTAAAAAAAAATGAAAGGCTACTGTACGTCTCACATGCCTATTTTAGTGGCACTCTCTACTTTCCCTTCCCTTCATACTTTTTCTTCGTTGGTTTTAAATTCAAAACCGTTTGCCAAGTAAAAAAAGAAAAGAAAAAAAGGTAAAAGTAAATATAATAATGTAAAAAAGGGAACGTATAGACCTATTCAAAATCTGGTGACTGTTACTATTCTATCGGTTTCTTTTCTTTTTATCGAAACCTTATAGACTTAAAATATAAAGCAAGGAAGAGCTGCCCCTCATTCCCAAAAGTTAAAACCCCTAAATCAATTCGTCTCCTCCCTGAGAAAAAAATGGCAGAACAAATAAATCCCTCTTTTATTTTCCTTCTTCTGCCAAATTTGTTCGCCAAAATTGAAATCAATGGAACAACACGGAAATCGGAGTCAAAGGCTAGGCACCACCTGCGTTTTCCTACTTCTCCTTCATCGTCCGAATGTAAGTTTGCTTACGATTACACTCATTTCAAATTTGCTACTTCGGGTTCTATAAATATAATTGTTTGGGGTTTGTTGCTATGGTTCCTACCATTTGGGTTGGTTGTTGGGTTAAACGTGTATTTTGATTTTGCTGTATTATTGTGATGCATGCGTAAGTTATTGGACTTGAAATATACTACCATGATTGTGAGCTTTGAATACCCGCTGCATTAGTCGAGACCTGTTTTGGGCTTTTCTTGTAGTTGATGTAAACTGTTATGAAATACACGCATAACGTGGTCTCATGCTTGTTTTGCTTTGTTGTAGCACTCTACCTGTCTTCTGTCTAAAAAAAAAGAAATAATAAAAATAAAAATATTAGGGAGAACCTTGAGTACAAATTTCTTTGATATTCTGATTATATGGATATTTGACATGTTACCATGATTTGGTAGTTAGAAATAATCATTTGGTTTAGTTTCATTTGATATTCTCACCTGAATGATCAACATTTTGATGGCTCTTATACCTGGCGTGACTTTGAATTTTCTTAGTAAGGCACATTTATATACATATGATGATCCTGCCATATGACTTTGTAAGTAATGAAATCTTGGGGTGTAATTAGGTAGGAAAAAAGGGAAATATAACTGGTTTTTTAAAAATATATATAAAAAGAAAATTTCCATGACCTTGAAATCATTGTTGAGGTCCCTTAAATATTATGACTGCATTCGGAAATTTACGTGTTAAATTATATAGGGATTGTCCATGTTTTGTGTATGAACCTTAAAAATTTGAGTGCTGCATGTATTCATAGATAATAATGGCTATTTGCTAGGTAATGCTCTGTCTTACGGTTCCATAAATTTAAGTAGCTTATGTACTTTATAGTCTGTGTCATCAGGAAGTAGAAACTATCTGTCTCCCATATATATATATATATATATATATATATATATATATATATATATACCTACTTGTGGTAGGAATATCCTACTTTATACTTTCCAGTGATTATTTTCAACCTAAGGCTCCTGTATACTTTATGGTGCCATTTGTAGTCACTATAACCTTCCTTGAGTGGTGTGTTACTTCTCGCATGAGACATTCTTGCATGTTGCGTGTGTCGAACTGGGGTGACGGATTCCGATATCGTGTCATTTATATCATGCATTGCGTGATCTGTATTGAGTAGGCTTCTGCATATTTATTGTTCCACACGAGTTACTGTGTCTGATGCTCATCATTTCCTCCACATGCCTCACGCATGGAGCATACCCATGCATCACTTGCTTTGTCATGTCCCATGATCATTATATTTTTCGGTAGTTTTCACTAATTATTATATTCGACTTATTAAATAAATTGTTTGGATTAAACTAATTATATGTGTTATTTCGAAGTGACTTACTTGAAATAAGTTTAATCCTGACTCGGGTGTTTTGTGTATTTTGCAAGGAACACTCGGGTCAGGTCCTAAATGTTCCAGGCTTAAAGTTTCATCTCACAAACTGGAGAGAAACGTGAAGACGCAAGATGCACATGCGCGCGCAACGCCCGACTGAATCGTAAACTTTTATTCTTTTAAAAATTCATGTACATATTATATAAATTGTTCCGCTGTATATAAATGATTTGTAAAACTCTGATATCTTATGAAAATTTTATTCCGATGCAAATATTGTGTACTGTGATTCTACGTGATTTAATTCTGTTAAACTCTGTAAGCTAAATAACTACCCACCGTTTTGAATGTTCCGAGTTGGTTTAAATACCGACTTAGAGCGGCCAAAAAGGCAGGTCGTTACAGGATAAGTAGTGCACAACTTACCACTTCAGAACAACAAGATTTAAGACAATTTTCCGCCTAGAATCTCAAATCGCAAAAACGTCAGCAATTAATCAAAGAAACAATAAACAATTTCTATAACAAGATGAGATTAAACCAAAGAGGTCATAATCCCCAAAGATTTGACAGACAAGGGTTAACAAACGTGCGGCAATTGTCAATCCCAAACGATTCAAACAAACAAAGGAAGAATATCAAAAGAGCTCATCCTTTCTATATTCATTTCTTAAGAATAACACAAGGCTAAGTCCATAATGAATTGACTATAGCACTTCCGGATGATCGACTAGATCACAGATTCGAAGAAAGGAATTATTGAGTTTGCCATGGATCGCAAAACCCAAATCTTCCCTTCCCCCACGGGACTCCCAATCTCTCAAGTGATCGTTCACTAAAGAAAATAAGGGGACCTATGGAATCACAAGAATACTAAATTCTTTTAAGCAATTCGAAACAAGGATTATGAATTAGGCGAGATTTCTTAGTGATTGGGAATTTTGAGAATCAAAAATCTGAAATCCAGAAACAAGAAACATAAATAAATAACTTTTTGGGTTGTTCCTGGAGTTATTTAATTTACTCAAAGAAAAGATTCAAGATAATTTCTAATTAAAAATCTTGAACCACTCAAATTCTTGGAATTGCTTCAAGGAAATCTAGAAATAAATTATCTAGAAAGATAACAAATGATTACGAAAAATCGCAAAAATCCAAAATATTATTATTTTGATTAACTTATTAACGGTTAATTTAATTACAGGGATCATTTCAAATGTCGGATTGTCACATAATGGTGTTTAGGAATTCCGAACTACAACATGGTGTCCCATGTCTCGTTCGAGATCCTTAACGCACCCGATGGACAAGTTAACACAAGAAGGTCCTCACAATTTCTAATGTTCACGCAGAATTCGTGAAAATATAAAAATTTAATAAATCGTTCGGGGTGGCATAAAGGAAATAAAATTCCTTTATCAACTTATGAATAAAACACAATAAATATCTTTTGATAACGAAGAACATGGTCGACGTATATCAAAAGAACATAAATAAAATAATCTCTGAACAAGGTAAATGGCATTAAAGAATTAATGACACGTACCTTGACTCAAGAAGAGGGATCATAAGAAGCGGGATGCTTTCCCTCATTCTTGATCTTGAGTCTGGAACGCGACGAAGTAACACAAATGAGTTGTTTTAGCCCGAATGCTTGGTGATCTCACACCGAACTAGAACTATAAAGCTGACAACTGGGGAGTAGATTTAGTCACAAAGACATGGTATCTCCATACCGACCGACAAGTGATCAATCGACCATGCTGGGCACGTATCGACGTACGAAACAATCTCAACTAGAAATCAAGAAATATCAGGATCAAAGGCGCTTACAACATGCGTAACGACGCATGGGCAAGATATCCAATGATCAATTAACTACAAGGATCATAAATGATCAACAAGATAAGTGTGATACACAATAGGCCAGTTAATAAATAAATTTAGCCGAACGACCCATACCACTAGCTTAACTCAAGAATTAATGAACGAATTGTTGAATCCCACTCGAATATTCAAAATGGTTATTATCATAGTTTTCAAACGCACAAGTCCAGTAATTATCCGTTAAAGCAAACAAAAGGGTTCATAGTCCTCATGTTTACTAAGGCGTTTAATTAAATTTCTCGTACGATTGAAGTAGGCACGACAATGTCAAAATACGATCACCGAAGCGATCGATAACTTGAAAACTACGTTTTAGTAATGTAAATATTACACAGATAGATATCGGTTAGCAACTTGAGTCAAAGAATGAAATAGAAGCACCACTAGAGCACACGGGCCCTAGATGGACTATAGAAATCAACCCGAAGGAGAACGAGTCGATAACTATTCTAAAGGACTAAAAATAGGCCATTTGAGACATAATCACCCCTCCAGTAGGAGGTACACTGGGTGAACCGACACTTGCATGGCTGCGACCAACTATTCCGCTTTTTAAGGAAAAGGAAGGAGGAAAAAGTTAGTCTCAAGTTGAATTCAAACGATGCGAATTCAATCAAAATGGAATCGTATTGGAAGATAAGCTATGACGGGTCTTAAGACTCTAACTAAAACCCTACAACACGATTCCCGAGAGAGGCTTAAGACAATACCATCGTCATACTAAATTACACTGTTCCGAAAAGTTGGCTCTGATACCAACTGTAATGCCCCGCCTCTATACCCACTATCGTCCAGTTCATTTCAGAGAAATGTCATAGACCATAACGAAGAATGAGGTTTGTGAAGAGTGACCGATTGTATGATTGCTGTATGTGAGGAATGCACATCAAATTCTGATATCGATTAAAATTTTGACATGACCATTCAGCGCATAGGGCAACTACACAATGACTATATGCAATCCGGAAAGCAGTATAAAATAGACGACAACAATAATATAAATATGGTATATCTCTAAGCCAGACACAGAATAATCATATCACAAAGGCGGAATAGATATGAATAAACCAAGAATGTGTACAACAAGCTAGTGGTCAACAAAGATCCACTAATGCATGTACCATGATCTAAATAAAAGAATATGTACACAACAATAGATAATGTCATAGGTACAAAAGTACATAAAGCTGCGGAGACAGAGTACCAAGCTGAAAGCGAAAGATCAATCCTGCGATGAGACCCAGAGGAGTACCTAAAATGACTCGGTCTGGCCCGACTATTATTTATAGGAATAAATAATAAATGAGTCAGTCTAGCTGTACTTATCAAATAAACTGAGATAACAAGAGATATAACAAAGGATGACATGATTCTAGTAATGATATCGAATCATAAATAAATATGAAACATGACATGTCAACACGATCAGGAAATAACAACAGAATGTTAGCACACAAATATCTCTAAATAATCTCCTAGATAATGTAGAATGCAACATTCAACTAATAGCACACAACATGAAATGACAGAGGAATGCCAAATAAACTAAACACATGAACGACAACGGAATGCCAAATACAAATCAAGTTGACGCGCATCGCATCAAAGTAAACATAAATCAAATTGACGCGCATCGCATCAAAGTAATCATAAATCAAATTGACGCACATCGCAACAAAGTTATCAAGAATCCAGAAATCACTAGAAATCCAGAAAACATCATAAAAAGTGGATACCTCCCAGATGAGATACGATCTCTAGATAGCAAACCTATACGTATGAGTTGAAGCTTCCCACAGAGTCGAGTCGTGACCCCGGAAGAGAGAAAACACATAAATCATGAAATCTCTAGAAAACATCATAAATAATAGAAAGTTGGACCGAAGTCCCATAGGTGAAATCCAAGAATCGTAAATCCTGCTCGAGCGATCGAGGACCACAAAACATAAGTCATAAAATAAACGGGAGGTGTCGACAGATAGTGCAGAAACTATCTGACCGGAGTTCCCCTGATAGCGCGTAAACTATTACAGTGAACCACAGTCCCCCAGAGACATAGCCAGGAAGCTAAGTCCAAATCATAAAATGGATCACATCGATCCGGGTGAATAGAAATTACTCCGAGCTAGTTAATATAAGGAAATGGCGACATGTCCCATAACCACATGCTATTCTCGAATATTTTGCGAACCCGTAATTGGTTTCTATTCAAAACAGAGAGAATCACCACACATGTTAGAACGCACGAGTCTAAAAGTTATTCGCCAAAGTAAACGTATAAGGGGTCATAGTCCTCGGTTTTACTAAAGTAAACAAACTAAATTTCTCGTCCGATCGAATAAAGAGGATCCGTACACACTAATAGATTGGAATTCGTAGAAGGATTCGTGGTCCATTATTAATATATAAACCCTCTTATAATTTGAAGTGACAATAAACAATAGTACGATTGCCGAGGCAAATCGATCACGGGGATTTACGTTAAAATGACGTAAATTCAAATCATAAATCATCAAATGTAAATTCGATAAATCGAATATACATATAGCTCGTTAGTGAATCCAGTGACACTAAGAAATGATTATAAATCACCCTAGAGCGACAGGAAAAAAAGACACAAAATTAGGTGCCACGGATCAGAGTACAATCACCAAGGTGATCGATAATGCGAAATTCACATTACAACAACATACAGGAAATCAAAGGGATAACGGTTGTAATTTCGATCAACGAACGAATCAAAATCCCAAACTAGAACCCGAAGGTTTTAAACTATATCGGAATAGACTCGAAGGATATCGAGTCGATAATTCACGTTTTAGAGTCGTGAATCATATTAACAAGAGTATCGAATAAATTCGATATACAAAATAGAGCGCACTGGCTTTAAAATGATCACTTATTCAATTCACATCCTAAACAATGTGAATAGACCAAAAGAATCAACATTGGAAGAATCACTTGAGAATCAAAGATGACGAATCGAGCTGTTGGAATCTGTGAATTCGTGAAGCTGAAGTTCACAAATGAAGTCCAAACGGCCCGAACTCCGGCCGGGAAAGAGCCTGAATGGGGGTAGACTGTGAACCGAGGTCCCCTCTGGTCCACAGCAGAAAAACAGATTCAGACGTCTGAATCATTTAGGTCAGATGTCTGAACTGGGATTTTCAGAAACCCGCAGGGTTTTAGTTCATTTTGGCCCCCTTTCAGACGTCTGAATTATTCCGGCCAGACGTCTGAATTACAATTCAGACTTCTAAGCTAAAATTTTCAGACTTTTAAATTTGCTTACTTGGTTCTATAATTATTTGAAGCAGGTCAGACGTCTGATATATAATATTCAGACGTATGAATCCTGTTCCAGAGCACAATTTGCCTTGAAAACATGTTCAAAACGATATCGACGAATGCCCGAAGGCCTATGATGTTATGTACATGTATACGAGGCTTCACAGACTTGCCGAAGCAACTTATAACACTCAAGTACGCATGCACAAACATCCATAAAAGGGATTAGCGATGGTTTTGATTATCAATTCCAAAACGGGCAAATTTTCTAGCCAAAGCAAATCAAATATGATTCTAGCGACTTGTGAAGGCTTAGAACCATGTCGGGGCGGCAACGGAGCTTCACAATATAACCAAATCAACTCATAACATATGAATTAGATTGTGTGGACAATTCTAATTCAAATTTTCAATTCAATGAAATATAAACACATGAAGTCGGCTAAGTTACACTAACCTAACCAATTTACATGCATATGCGAACTCAAATGAACACTAAATTACACTTTTACAAGCCAGTGGCTTGTGGCATAGATGTGAGTTGAAAAAGGACTCACCTTTGTTTGCTAGAAGATAGAAATCAAGCCAAAGCTTTACTAAATAAACCTCTCATCAACAAGAGCTCAAGAACTCCAACCTAAACACATATACATAAATCTCCTACGAATTAGGTCATAGGAAACTTTAGAAATTGAAGAGAGAATAGGTTGGAGAAGATGGAGAGGAGCTTACCTAATCTTTTCCTTGGATTTGCACTTGATTTCAACAAGAATTGGAGCTACAAGATTAAGCTAGGGCTTAGGGAATTTTAATTTCCCATTCCCCTCCCCCATTTCTACTTTCTTAAGTGAAGGGTTGAATGAATGAAGAGGAGGGAGCTATTGAGGGTTATATGATGAACCAGGTTAGCTCAACCAAGCCCTAGCCAAGGTTCCAATTTTCATGAACTCGAAACATATCGATGCTTATAATCAAAAAGGTCGTAAACGACGTTTTGAACTCAATGGAAGTGGTCCCGAGTCCTAATTTTATCGTTTGTGAAAAATGACATTTTGAGTGACACATAAGATACAACGACATATTTAGATAAAATATCTTAATCTAAAATCGTCGAATGAGCGGGTTTTTACAGCTATAGGGAAGAGTTGTGGATTGGTCGAACTGTGGCACTTTAGAGACCCTAGAAGATCAGATTACGTGGGATCAGTTCCAAGTCAAGTTTGAGACGAAGTTCATTTCTACCGTTCAGAAATCCATTCTGTTCAAGTGATTCTTTGAGCAGAAGCAGAATGGTAGACCAGTATTGGAGTATGTTTCTGACTTTGAAGCTTTGTCCAAGTATGCTCGTTCATATGTTGAGACTCCTTACCAGAAGAATGAGAAGTTTGTCATGGGCTTGGATAAACATTTTAGGAATCTGCTGGTTGAACATCTGGATGATACTTACGAGAAGATCGTGGAAAAATATTTAAGGCATAAGAGTTTGTTTCCCAAGGAAGAGGTTGTTGTTGTAACTAAAGAGGAACCGAAACCACAACAGGGTGGTAATAACAAAAGAAGGAAGCAGCAACAACAGAAAGGAAAAGATGGTCAGAAGAAGCAGAAAAGAAAGGTGACTTGCTACAACTACCAATAGAAGGGATATTATTCCACGGATTGTAAGAATCTGAGAGCTGAGAAGAAGTGATACAACCGTGGAAATCCTGGGCATAACAAGAAGGATTGTCCAAAACCAGCTAAGGGAAAGCAGATTGTGAAGGCATATGCTTTGGAAGCTGTGCCATCTTCTTTGAGGACTCCGACAGTAGGGGAGAAAGGGAAGAGTGTCGTAGTACAAGGTATCCTTTCCATTAGAGATGGTTCAGTTCGAGGGTTGTTTGACACTAGAGCATCACATTCTTTATTTGTAATGAGCTTGTGTGTCGCTTGAGTTTGGAACCCGAGATTGTAATAGACCATTGATTGTGACTAATCCGGTTGGGGGTTCGTTCAGTTTGTGTATGATTTGTCGTGGCCTAGTGTTGTCAAGTCATGGTTTCTGCTTTGTGTGTGATTGCTTTGTTTTGAACTTTGCTGGGTTTGGGATTATTTTGGGTATGGACTGGTGAGACGACCCCAAATCCCGTTCTGACGGAGACAAGGGTAATCTTTGGAATATAACACAGAAACAGATAATAGCAGAACAAAATTAAATAAACACACCAGATAATGAACAATAGAATATACTGGATAAAAGTAATCATCAGAGTTACACAGTATACAGGATCTTACTTAGTATAAATACAGTTCAGCTATACATAAATGTCTACAGCGGAAAACAAACAAAATATGAACAATAGGAGCTGAACAGCATAAAAAGAGATAAATGATAGAACCCATCTTCAGCTCCAGCTATCCAGAAAGAACCAGCTAAACCTGAATACAAGGTTGCCCGTGTAGAAAAAGGGGCACCCGAGTTTGAAAGTGAAACAAACTACGAGTCAGTCATGGGACTGGTATGAGAAATCTATTCAACACATATATGATATGGCCAATCACAGGACCACGCCACTTTCGTGGAACGGGTTTACTCCATTGGATTGCCAGTGCTTTAAACAAATCATTCTTTTAAAACAACGCAATGCATTTTATAAAAATGAAGCCGTTATAAGACTCAGTTCCCATCACACAATGCAACGCAAACCGGAGGATAGAGTTTTTCCTTATAATGACCAAAATATGCTTGATACGAATAAAACAAAGGCATTTGATATTATTGCTAGTGTTTATATGTTTTGAAAACAATTTCAAATCATAACTATCAATCATAGACGACATTAATGCCCCATACCACTATGTCGCCATATATATAGGTATACAATCAAAACCGCACAGTCACGTATTTAGAAATTGGATTTCCGTCATGAACCAAGGCAAAAGATAGTCCTTACCGAATTCGAGACGGCCTAGCCCGAGTCTCAGGATCAGAACGCATCGACCCTTGGATCGTCAGGGCCGGTCCACACGGAGTGGATTAAAATGCCTGAGAACTACGTTTCGCCGCCCTTTGGGGCATAAGCGAGCCAACAAGTGACTCCATCGGACCCGGATCGTCCGATCTAACCAAGGCGCCTCGCAACAGCAACAACCACATAGGTGAAAAGTATATAAATGTCAGGGCTGGTAGGTCACTGACACCACCCTAGCTAGGAGGAAACGCAGGCCCTCCCTGAGGTCCTTTCTCCCGTTTTTGGTTCATACCGGGGTGTGAGGCTCACGATTTCACGTTATACGCAAAGCTACGCCACACAGGCGGTGCTTTGATCATCACCACAAGACTTTGCTTTTCAACAGAAGCCCTGATCATTGCATCTTAGCATGCCACACAGGCAATTCATGCCATGCGACTGATGTCCATCGATATACAACCTCTGAGCTCGTGCGTTTCAGAGAAGGGCGTTAAGAAAAAGAATAAATTCTCCGCCGCCAAACAGATGTATATTTAACAGAGATCAATCAACACAGAATAAAATCCAATGTCAGACACACAGTCCGTTTACAAGTCCGTTCTGGGTCTGAACGAAACCGGAGGCACTAAATACCTCGCAAACCCCTCGATCACCACGTACGTCTGGACGATCACCACTCATTATCCATATTTCGGGATGCCTCCCAATCAGGACCTCGGTTACCATCCAAACGAGGTGAAGATCTCCGGTCTTCGACCACCGTCTTCATCTTCGAATTTCAATCGTCGGTCAATTATTCGAAATGAGAATTAACTCGGCCTTTTCAAATAATTCACGTATATTTAGAATTTCAAATCAATTTATTTCAATGGTTAAATCATTCAACAACACCAATTTTGTTCTTTAATGTAATTTTCACACCAAACACATTCAACCATCAAATACCACATAAATCAAGCAAATTCAGTTTATTTCCATTCCATAACGTTTACAATATTTTATAACGATTTATCACTATTTTTATTTATTTTAAAATAGCCTATTTATTCAAAACGACGCTTCAGGCCATAGCACGGCCGTGGCGCTGTTTTTCTTCAGATTTGATTTACACATATCTGAAAATCTAACCGTTGGATCTTCACAAAATTTACATCATTAGAAAGGTATTTTCAAAACGAATCCAACGGTTCCAGTTTCGGGAAAATCCGACGGTCGGATCTCCCGGTACAATCGTTTGAAGTTTCGATTTCAAAATACGAACTACAGCGTCGTTATTCGATTAAATATAATTATATTTATATTTATATATAAATATAATCGTTTCTGGCGTTGTTTTTCTTCAGATTTGAATTAAACATTCCAGACAATCCAACCGTTGGATTTTTACAAAGTTGGTGCTGTTGGAAAGATATTTCCAAGGCGAACCCGACGGTTGTGGTTTCGGGAAAATCCAATGGTCGGATTTCCCGCACTAGTTGTTTGAAATCACGGTTTCAAAATGCGAACTGCACGGCTACGTTTCGTTTTAATTTTATTTATATTTATATATTTATATAAATATAGTTCATTCAAAAATTCCTATATCGTTTTCATTTCAAATATTTCACTAACGCCTTAAAATTTTGGAAAATTTCGCCATAACCTCCTTTGTACGGGAGGGCTAGGAAAATTCCCAAATAGCCACACGGGCGTCTCATGTCGAAAAGAAAAAGAAAAAGCCAAGCGGCTAGCCAACAGGCTCATAAAATCATCACCCAAACAAAGCAGTAAATGTGTACCTATTTGTCGGGCACAAATTTTATTCCTCTTCTTTAGCCCCTTTGCTTTAACCTGTTCAATAAATATGCATGTACATATATATAGTTCTTATCGTTTATCATTTTCCATTCAACTTCATATTTGATTTCCATTTGGTTTTAAAACACCATTCATTCTAATGTTGCATATATAGGCACAAATCATATCATTAGCTAATTAATGAACATTTCAACTCGTATATATTTATTTGAACGAGTGGCTATTTTTAACACTTCACATTTTAACAATTCGTGTATACAATAAAAATGTGATTTTTATTGTAAAACAATTCATTTCAAAACACTACTATTTTATATAGTTTATATCGGTGATAAAAATAGGATTTTTCTTATAAAACAATTCCTTTCAAAACGAGGTTATTTTACACAGTTCATATAGTCGATAAAAGGTGATTTTTATTATCAAACAATTTATTTCAAAATATGAATACCATTCAACACATGAATTTCAAATCAACGAATGAATATCGATTCAACACATGAAGGTTTTCTATAGTTTCTATATATAGATAAAAATGTGATTTTTATATTTAAAACGCGAATACCATTCAACACATGAATTTCTAGTCAACGAATGAATATCGATTCAACACATGAAGGTTTTCTATAGTTTCTATGTATAGATAAAAATGTGATTTTTATATTTAAAACGCGAATACCATTCAACACATGAATTTCTAGTCAACGAATGAATATCGATTCAACACATGAAGGTTTTCTATAGTTTCTATGTATAAATAAAAATGTGATTTTTATATTTAAAACGCGAATACCATTCAACACATGAATTTCTAGTCAACGAATGAATATCGATTCAACACATGAAGGTTTTCTATTCAATGAATAAATATAGTTTTAGCAAATGAAAATAATTCAAACACATGAATATTATTCAAAATTTCGGCAGCATAACGGCAGGGTAGTTAAAACCGGGACCGTCCCTAGTACGGCTCCTCGCTCTACCTTAAAACCTTGCGGTTTTTGACAATGGGGATCATGCATCTAGTTCGCACGCAGGCGGCATGTATATATTTATTTCATTTCCACAAACTAATCCTATGTGGTTTCAACCAAATATTTCTCAACCACAAACGGGTATTTTTCAACCTCAATCAATCAATATCAACCACAAACAATCCCAAACAATCATTCGCTATCAATCAATTTTCACACCAATCACAATCAATAAATATCGTCCATGGTTTGTGGACGAGGGGCGTATATATATATATATATATATATATATATATATATATATATAGCAATTCACTTTTATTTCAACACATATATAATTTATTACAACGCATATACAACTTATACATCGAACGTACAACTTATACAACGCTTATACAAGAGGTGTACAACGCTTATATAACTCATACCTCGACTATATAATTTATACATCATCGTTTTCCATATTGTTTTTAAATTAGAAATCTCACATTGGGTTCCACTCCACCAAAAATAGCAGAAGGCTCAGAAAAATATGCGGTCTCTTCTAAAATGTAGAAGGCGTCCACACGGTCACGATGTTTCCTGTTTCATCGAATTTCGTTAAGAAACGTGCAAGATACGATTTTTCAAAGTTTGCAACACTCTAAAGTGTTTAAAACGTATAAAGGAATTACCTTTATTGTTCGTTCAAAAGGGGATTCGTTGTTTTCGCGAAATCCGTGCGTCGTGGGTCTGATATGAGGTGATGGCGTCGTAGAGGAGGTCGAGGGCGTCAGGTCGCTGGTGGTGGGGTCGGAGATGGTGGCGGATCGGAGCAGATCTGGCGATGGGAAGGTTGGAAATTCGTGGGGGCGATTCCGGCGATGGCGGAGGTGATGGGGGTCGGCGATGGGTCGGATTTGTAGAGGGGGGAGGCGGAGCGAACGGCAGTGGTGGCAGGGTCTGGAACGGCCTGTAGCGGTGGCGGCGTGGGCGGAAAGGGGTGAACGACGAAGATCGTCGGTTTCTCTGAACGATGGAGGGTTTTTTATTTTATTTTTAAATTAATGAAAGAAAATTTCTATTGGCCGGGAGGTTTATTTAATTTTAAAATAGTTTTTTCGAAAATGAACTCCTTTTCAAACCCAACGACTGTCGTCCCCAGCGTTTTACCCCCATTCCGAACACAATGGGATATGTTTCGTAGGCCCATTCGACTGTTTCAGTCAGTTTCCATTCAAATCAAAATATAAAACATCTAATATTTAATTTGAACGTACATTTCAATTTGCCAGGGCCACAAACTGATTCGAAAAATTCCAGAAAAATAAATCTAGCTATGTTTTGACGATACAGTCCCAACAAAACTAGTTTCGTCGAATTCTGAGACTGTTTGCAAAAAGGCCCATTTTTGGTCGATCAATTTAACTGTAATTGACCAAACACATTTTCTTTTGCCACGCTCACATATTAGCTTCAAAAAATATGAAATTTGAAACCTAGCAATAACTTCTCATCCTGGATCCAACAAAAGTGGTTTCGTCGAATTCCGAGGTCGTATGCAAAATGGCCAATTTCACGGGCTATATAAATTCCATAGCGACCGTTCTGAAAATTCATTCGGCCATAACTTTTGATTTCCGCTATGAAAATTCGATTTTTCAGATTCGTTAGAAAGGTATTCACTAACATATTTAAATATTTTTTGGTTTCACTAAAATCCGTTTTGTTTTGCACCCGGTACAGTCCGACAAAGTTTGAATTCAATTTTTGAAACTGCAGCGCCTTTTCAAGCCCTGTTTATAATTATAATTAATTATATTCGTTTTCAATTGTCGATTCAAACTCAGTTTTCATCTCTATTATTGAAAATATTTATTTTAAATATTTAAAACCCATTATTTTAGCCAATTTAAAAATTTTAAATTGGTTCAGATTTTCTAGGTCGTTACAACTGGCTTAAGAGGTATGCGGTAAAAATGGATTACGAGAAGCACCAGGTGATAATCTGGAATGTGGAAGGGCGAATGGTTGTGATTCGATGTAAGCCCAAAGACGGGGTCTTTATAAGCTATTTATATTCGCTTGTAATTCCACTGGAAGACTTGTCATCGATGACGATCGTTAGTGAGTTCAATGATGTCTTTGACGAGGTCAAAGGGTTGTTGTTGCATCGCGAGATTGAGTTCAGGATCGATTTGGTCGAAGGTGATAAACCTATCATCATGCCTCTTAGGCGGATGGCACCTAAGAAACAATGAGAGTTGGAAGTGCAAGTACATGACCTTTTGGGAAAAGGATTCATTCGGAGGAGTGTGTCCGAATGGGGTGCACCAATTGTGTTTGTAACCAAGGTCGATGGATCTTTGAAATTGTGTGTTGATTATAATGAGCTGAATAAGGTGACCAAGAAGAACAAGTATCCGTTGCCAAGGATAAATGACTTGTTCGATCGGCTTCACAAGGCTAAGGTGTTTTATCAGATGGATTTGGCAATGGGATTCCACCAGTTGAGGGTGGCAAAGGATAGCATGACAAAGACTGCTTTTAAGACACCATCTAGTTTCTTCGAATAGTTGGTAATGCCATTTGGGTTGACTAACACACCAGCGTAGTTCATGGATCTTATAAATAGGGTATTTTCGTGTTTGTGTTCGTGGATGATATTCTGGTTTACTCCCGGAATGAGGAAGAGCATAAGACACACTTGTGAGACATTTTGGAAATCTTGCGAAAGCATCAGCTGAGAGCAAAGTTTTTGAAGTGTCACTTTTAGAAGAATGAAGTGAGTTTCTTATGCCATGTTGTTTCTGGAAATGGAATAGCAGTGGATCCCGCTATGGTGGCAACAATCTAGGATTAGGATAGACCTAAAAATGCGATGGAAGTTCAAAGTTTCCTTGGGTTGGCAGGATATTATCATCGCTTTATCAAGGATTTTTCCAAGGTAGTTGCACCATTAACAGGAGTTACAGGACTGACGAAGAAGAACCAAATGTTCACATGGGATGCAAAGTGTGAGAAAACTTTCGTAATCTTGAAAGAGAGACTGACGAGGGCTCCTATTTTGATGATTCCAAGTGGGAATAAAGAGATGGCGGTATACACCAATGCATATGGTATTGGACTTGTAGTAGTGCTGATGCAGAAGGATAGAGTTGTGGCCTACAAAAGTCGATAGCTAAAGTTGCATGAAAAGAATTATCCGACCCATGATTTGGAGTTGGAAGCAATCGTATTTGCTCTGAAGATGTGGAGACATTAGCTATTGGGAGTTCGATTCGAGTTATTTATGGATCACAAGTCGTTGAAGTATCTTTTCCCCCAAAAGGATTTGAATCTTCAGCAGCAACGGTGGTTAGAGTTTCTGGCATCGTATGATTTTGGTATAGCGTATACTCCTAGTAAAGGTAACGTAGTGGCCGATGCGTTGAGTCGAAGACACGCAAGTTTGGGAGCAATGTTTTCGGAATGGAAGCACCTCAAGTACTTGGTAGGGTCCAATTTCAGGCTTAGGTGCGAATTAGAGCATGAAATTTTGGTAAGCTTGTCGATAAGGCCTACCCTTATCGAAAGGATTGGCAAGAGCCAAAAGCGTGATGCAATGGTTGTCGAGATTATCCAGAAGTTAGTACCAGAGGATAAGGAGTTCAAGGTCGATCGAGATGGTTGGCTTCAGAAACAAGGACGATTGGTTGTTCCTGATATTGATCGATAGAGAGATGAGGTTTTGAGGGAATGTCATCATTCGAAGTTGACGATTCATCCTGGTGGTAACAAGATATATCAAGACATGAAGTGAGCTTATTACTAGGAAGGGATGAAGAGGGATGTTGGAAAGTTCATTTCCAAGTACATGAACTGTTAGTTGGTGAAAGATGAACAGAAAAACCAAGTGGATTGCTTCAGCCATTGGAAGTTCCTACGTGGAAGTGGGAGCAAATACCGATGGATTTTATTGATGGACTACCTAGAACCAGGGCAGAAAACAAAGAAATTTAGGTCACAGTGGATCATTTGACTAAAAGCGCAAGATTTATTCCTATCAGATTGACCAGGACAACATCAAAGTTGGCTAAGCTTTATATTAAATGGATAGTTCGATTCCATGGTATCCCGAAGAGCATAGTGAGTGATCGAAATCTATTGTTTATGAGTGGATTTTGGAAGAGTTTGCAAGAGACTTTGGGAACCGAGTTGTGTTTGAGTACGGCTTATCATCCCAAAACCGTTGGTCAAACCGAGAGGGTTAACCGGGTTTTGGAAGATCTCTTAAGAGCTTGTGTATTGGACTTTGGGGGATTGTGGGAAGACCATGTACATCTAGTTGAGTTTATGTATAACAATAACTACCAGTCGAGCATTGGGATGGCACCATACGAGCCGTTGTATGGTAGACCGTGTACTTCTATGGTATGTTGGTTAAAAACTGGAGATAAGTTGATACTTGGGCCTGAGATAATCAGAGAGACCTCGGATTGTATCGAGATCGTTCGACAACAAATGAAGGCATCCCAAGATCATTAGAAAAGTTATGCAGATAAATGTCGAAAAGATTTGGAGTTTGACATGGGTGACATGGTTTTCGTGAAGATTTAGCCGTTGAAAAATGTTGTTCGATTAGGAAGTAAAGGAAAGTTAGCTCCAAGGTTCATTGGACCATTTCTGATAGTCGAGTGGATTGGAAAGCTCGCGTATAAATTAGATTTACTCGAGAAGATATCGGGCGTGCATGATGTTTTCCATGTGTCGTTTCTATGAAATTGTGTGCATGATTCGAATGTGGTAGTATCTCCGGAATAGTATGAAGACCTAGAAGTCAAGTATGTAGTTATGAGACCTCGTAATCTGCTTCGCACTGTGGGGAATGACATGAAATAACTTAGAAGGAAGACGGTTAAGATAGTCAAGGTGTAATGGAGTGAGGATGATGACGGTTGTACGTGGGAAACGGAAGAGAGTATGAAGACGATCCATCCAGAACTCTTTGTTGGTATGACCCACTAATGTCATGTCACCTTACACCATTGTAACTTGTACTATTCATTAGAATTCTGCGTGCTAGGTTAAGGCTATGGATGCATGCTTGATGGATGCTAGTTTGGATGATAAATTAGCAGCTTCTAGGTGGTAGGAATGTAGAATTATTTATGGTTGCTGGTGTATGCTTGGGATTTCGGGGGCGAAATTCCTAAAGGGGGAAGGGGAGAATGTAACGACCCGCATTTTACGTATCGAAGGATCCTAAAATATTTTTGTTTAGTTCCCTGAGGGTTAGATCATTTTCATATTTTGATATGTTGGTTACAGGGATATAAAACATGTCCATAATTTTTATCAATTTTGTTTGTGACCATTTTGCCCCTTTCAGATTTGTATAGGGTATAACTTTTGACTGGGATCAAATCAGGTGCTAAGATCAATATTATTGGAAAGGAAATGATGTTTCCAATTCCATAGAGTGGTAACATTAAAGATTTGGTTCAGCGGTTTGGGAGGAATTGCTGTTTTAGTGCTACACAATTTTGGATAAACTTATTAGTCATTAATGGTTTGATTAGTAAGGCCCATTAAGGCTAGGGTTGTTGGCTATAAATAGGAGGGTAGAGGCAAGGAGAATTGTTTAGTTTATTCGTTTCTCTATTTGGTTGGAATTTTAGATTCTCCCTACTCCAATCAAATACATCTCTAGTCCATTAATTTCATAGATCTAGATTAGAAGATTGAAGATCAACATCGAAGAAAGATAAGTGATTGATTAAGAGATCGTTCTTCGCTGTCAGATTTGAAGGTTATCGTTTTAAAATTAATTTGAAGATTTGGTGAGTGGTAAGAATCTCTCACACAGATTCAATCAAGTATATGGGTTGTTTGATCTTATTTTCATCATTTCAAGTTATTTTCATCTACATCATGGTAAGTATATTTTCAATCGAATCACCAGATGATCTAATCTAGCAACTTAAATCAGTAATTCTTGTGTTAGTTCATATGTTATGCCAATTTAGATCCATTATTTTGTTCATTCATTGTTTTATCATGATGTGGTGAATTCTATATGATGATATTTGATGTATTAGTGATTACTGATGATTGTGTGATTTTGTTGTTAAATGGATGTTTGAGATTGCGCGAGTTTGAATCGTATTGGTTTTCGAGTGTGGAACCAAGTTGAATTCAAGTGTGGATTTAGTCGGAGTTGTGTGTGTACGAGCATTGATGGATCAGTGATCATTATTAGATCGCGTCGGCAAAGTAGCATGAATCGACCAAAGGTGCGCATAGTGAAATCAGATGGATCGGTCAAATTCATGGATCGGATCAGGTGTTGGCACTTAGTGGAGCGAGTAAGGTGTTACTCGAAAGATCAATGGAAAATACTGTGTGCAAACATGGATTGGCACGTGGATTTCCATGGATCGGGCACATACAAAAAGCTTGGATCGACATGCAAAACACTTATGGATCGGCATGTGCAACTAGGATGGATCGGAATGGATATGTCAGGGATGATAGCGTTTTAAAAACGCTGTAGAATCATGGATCGGGCACGTTTTCAAGGTGGATTGGGCAAGGCAATGACTGATGGATCAGACAACGATCTATTAATGGACCAGTTTTGTAATGTGATGGAGCTATAACATTTCTGAAACGTTGTTGATTGATGGATCAGGCAGGTATCTGGTATGGATCGGATTTGGCACAGAGCGGTGTACATATGAGGAATTTTGTGTATCGGCACGAGGTGCTCAAGGCAAACCAATGGATCAACCTTAGTTGAGCATGGTTTGGCACAAAGGAACGACAACGTTTGAAAAATGCTGTGAAAAGAAATAAAACGTTATGGATGTGACTCATAGCAAAAGTGTGAAACGCTGTGAATCATATATCGATCAAACGAAGTTTGTTCTTTGTTCGACGTTGGTCGTGGCTTCGAAGTGGATTCAAGATGGAATATTCAAACTATTGTGAAGTGTTCACTGATCGTTGAAATGCAATGAATGTGAAGACGACTCAAGATTATTTGAGCTCGTGGATAATGGCTGCTCAAGATGATTTGTGCTTATGGATGGACACCGATGACTAGAGATATTGAAGGCTGAAGAATTATCGTTGTCGTAGGTTCTAGTGGACCCAAAGCAGAGGTATAATAGGGACGCCTAAAAGACTAGTGTGACTAGTCGTACCCTGGGTATACATGAAAGGCCTAGATACGTATCAACGAAAGGCGTATGGAGTTTTTCTAGAACCGGGGTTACCATTATCCCTTGATAGCGGGCATGATGGTATGGCCAATCATACGATTAACTATGGTTTCCAGGCAGGATTGATGGTGATAGCTAGAGTTATAGATGATGATTGTTTTGCTTGTATCGTCTTGTGTAGATTATTCGATGTCAAAGGAGATATCTCTTGGGTGTTTGTCTGATGTTGATTTAGGCCTTTATGGCTTGTGCTTGATAGATGTCGAATTCGATTAGGATAGTCTATGCTTGATAACTGGTTGCTATGAATGTACTGGTTATTTCTTTCTGATTGTTGTAAAGGCTATCATTGTCGGATGTGGAGGAGACGACTTGGCTTCTTCTCTGATGTGTTGGTAGATTAGTTGATTAATCTACCTATTTCTCATATAGTTTATTGACGATGTTAGATAGTTGTTTTATCACTCATTAAGGCTATTGTCTGACTCAAGGTTTTATGTCTCCGTCTTATTACCTTGGCTTGTTCATTCATGTGATGAATGGGTAGACTGAGTAGCAGGTAAGAGGTAGTAGATCTTGATGAAGACTTTGCTGTTGAGCGATGACGAGCTGGATGCCGACGTATTATTTCCTACTATCTACTATTTATTATTTTCTGTTGTTATGATGTACTCTCTGAGTGACCTGTAGTGAGGCATTTTGTACGGAATTTTGATGTATTCCAATGTTGTATAGATAATTCATGATTATATGAAAAAGTTTGAGATTCTGCTTAATTCTGCTTCTCTATTATTGCATGTTGTATATGTTTTATTATATTTTATCCATGTGATGTGAGTTATACGACAGGTTTCGTGAGTGTTACCCTAGTGAACGTCCATAGCTGCTTGGCACGTCTTTCAGCGCATTATTCATATTATTAAGTGCATGAGTTATGGGCGGTGGTCATAGTGTTGGTTACCTATCTGTATCTCTCTGTCTTGGAACATTTCTACCTTGTTAGGGTTGGTCTTGGTGTTGCGAGTTTGTATCTCCCTGTTTCCGGTGGCTGCGTTTTGACTTGAGTCTGCAGTTGCAACGACCCGAAAATCCCCGCCATTCGAATCAATCGTAAGCCACGCAGGTCCGATATGAAGTGTCAGAAATCCTCGGAACGTTAACTTTGAGCATACAACACATCAGACAGAAATAAAAGAACTTTGCTTTGTTATCACAACAATTTTACATTAGAGTACACCGCAAATAATCAGCGAATAATAAATTACAAAACATAGCGGAAATAAAAAATTACATTCAGCGGAAGACTTATTGATGCTCTGGACATAACTTTAAGCTTAAATCCAGAATTCTACTCAAAATATCTGTAAAACAAACTAACCGACTGCCCATGTGGAAATAATGGGTACCCGAGTATGCAAGGGAAAAACAAACCACGAGTCATTCATGGGACTGGTACGAGAAACCCTACAGTTATCTTAACTTATTTTAAAGTTAAGGCATATCACTGGACCACGCCATATAATACGTAATGGGTTTACTGCACACGAATGCTAGTGCACAAGCTGTTGTACATAACGGTGTTGTATACACAATTATATGATTTTTTGTTTGATGATAACAAACAAGTATATATTATTTTGAATGTGTTTGTTATTGTACTATTATATCACATTATAGACAGGAATATAATATTTATATTTAAGTAAAAAACTACTGTATAGAAGTTCAAATATTAACACAGTATTTTATTTAAATAGAATATTTTATTTCAACATTCAAACAGTACAAATTTTTATAACTCCACTATTTATACATCTCTGTATTACATATCAAATACAATTTCATATACAGTGTTCTCCACTACAACACTCTATCTTTCAGTTACAGTTTCACTCATTCATTCATTTACACAGACTCGTATACATATATACACTTTTTCACACAGTCCTTGTCTTCAATCTTCTGTCTTCACTGCTTCTCTGTCAAACCTGTCTTCAGTCAGTCCAGTCTTCGTACCTGTCATATACAGAAACACACACACAGTATATGGAACAGAAATAATATTCAAAATTCATGCAAATATAAATTTTATTTTAAAAATTTTATTTGCCTCAGTTTTCTGGTGTGTTTCTCATCATTTTTCTGACTTGATCTGATTTGTTAATCCGACTGTGTCTAGACAGTATATATTTAGTACAGGGACAGAAAAATTTGTCTGATGGCTGCAAATACACACGTGTATACACGTATGCACTGCCTCGGCAATCAGCGAGCAACTGAGGAGTAGCCACATGGACCTGCTCAACTCAGTGCACATGCAAGGGACAGTGCAACATGGACATGGAGCCGAGTACAAGAAAACACTCAACATGGTCGAGACTGCTCAACATGGTCGAGACAGCTCAACAAAACATGGCCAAGCACATGTAGCCGAGTACAAGTAAGTGTTCAAGCAAATGGTCAAAACAGTATACAAGGCTCGGCAACAATAGAATGGGTGTAACAACACAAGCACAACATGAAGCATGTATATACAGTGGAGAAAGCAAGTGCAAGTTCAATAAGTTTTGGGCTGAGTTACTAGTCAGCCAACATGTAAAGTCACAATGGCAAATGCATGGTGCAGCAATACAAATGTGAACAAGCAGCAGGAGGTATGTATATATAAAGTCAGTGCACGATTCCAAAATTAATACAACAAGCCAATGTGTCCAAGTCAAGCTAATGTGGTCGAGCATAGCATAATCATTGGAGCAGCATGATGTATTGTGCAACAGTAATGAAGCTTAAGCATGGCAGGTGGAGCAACAATAGTGATCAAGTCAAGACTCAATCATATACAAAACAGGAAATGTGATAACATGGATATCATGGAAAAGTGAAACAGCAAATAATGTTTGTGCATGGGTATAAACAAAACAAACTCAGCAAGGTTGATGAGCATAAGTATTTTTATGCTAACTACTCAAACTCAAGATCAAAGCATACATAGAAAATCAGTGCGATCAAAAAAAGCAGAGAAGTTCAAATGCATCTTGATGATCGAGTAGCATGGACACAACAATGGTTCAGGAGAATGGCTCAACTATTCTAAAAACACAGAAATGAAGAACTACAAACATGCATGGCAGCAGCAAGATCCAAATACAATACTTCATGTTACAACTCAGGTGGACAATTATTTCAGCATGTGATTCAGTGCTATATACGACAACTGCAGCAAAACTTTGTGTATGGATTCAAGATGTGCAAACTACAGCAATAAGGAGATACACAAGTGCATGAGCACAACCAGGTAACAAAGCAGCAAGTTTCAGCAATAAATTACAAGTTCCAAAGTTCAGTGACACAAAATGGTTAGCATGGTTCAAGCAATACAAACTGTTTTCTTAATGTGCCAACTATACAACACAAAGGTGCAGACGTGGTAAGACAAATTAGCAACATAGCAAAATGAACAACTACTCAAGGACATGTCAAACACATGCAGCTGCAACTAGCCAA
The DNA here is from genome assembly GCA_030737875.1 of Allium sativum. Lineage (NCBI taxonomy): Eukaryota > Viridiplantae > Streptophyta > Magnoliopsida > Asparagales > Amaryllidaceae > Allium > Allium sativum. The sequence goes on from CM060909.1 coordinate 319,764,959, forward strand.
GTATGAACATGGTGCAGCATTCAAATGGAAATCTACATGACTGCTAGATTAATGGTGCGTTTACAAAAAAGGTGGCATGACCAAACAAAGAAACTGTTCTTTTCTATTCAAGTTTCGAGTGAAATATCAGTTCAAAATTTCCAAAGCTTGGCAAGCAAATCATGCAGTAAATCATTCAATCAAGGGATCATAAAATTGGCAAGGAGTTTCCAGAAAATATTCAAGATAATTTTTGGCAACAAATTGATTTCAAGAAAAAATCATGTTTAAAATCAAAACTGGAAATTAGCAAATCTTTTTCAAGTGGTCCAGGCAAAGAAATACACGCAAGCATGGTTATGGGAAGATAAATCTCCAGAAAATCAAATATATTATTTCCAGTTTTGTATCAAGACAATAAATCAGAGAAAGTATGTATGGCAATAAATAATTTGCAAGTCTCTCAAATCTGAAATCACGCAAGGGCCTCTATACATATCCAAATTTATTCAAAGCCGTATGGAATGATTAATGGCCAGGAAATCATTTTAATAATTTCCAGAAATCAGATTGTGTTAAAAGGGGAAAATGAATTATTTCCAGTTTGCAGAAAATCAAGTTTAGGAAAGAAATTATCTCGGCAATTTTCAACTTCATTTATGGGACAAGAGCACGTCAAGTTCATCAAGGAATTCACAGCAATTTTATCAAAGCCGAGAATTAAAAAAGAAGAAGAAGCCAACGCAAATTCAGATCGAAACATTTATGGTGAAATCAGAGTTTAGGGTTTTTGATTCTACCCTATATTTATCCACACCAATTCATCACAGGCAACATTCATCGAAAATCACAGCAAACAAATTCAAAAGAATAAGCAAAGGAATCATTTCATACTCACAGATTTTCGATTGTGAATTGTTCCAAATCGATTGAGCAACAAACCGAAGCACCAAGCTGAGAGCAAAACAAATTCGAGCACCAGAGATTTATATCATCAATCGATCGATTTGGGATTACAAGAAGAAACCCTATTTTTTTTCCAATCGCCTGCTGCCATTCTTTGTTTTTCCAGAGCAAAAGAAAATAGAGAACGGGTGCAACAAATTGAAATGGGCCGGCCATGTTTTTCCATGTGAAAAGGGGATGACCCCTTTAAATTCAATCTCCTTTTTTTTAATTAGGGTTTCTCCTTGTTTTAATTTTCTATCTGTTGTATTGTTTTTACTTTTGAGTTGCAAAACCGTCGAAACAATTTTCTAGTGTCTGTATAAACTAGAGTGAATCAGTCAGGGTGTTGACTGTCAGTTTCAGAGTCTGTAAAATCTAAGTTACGGATTACAGGGTTGTAATTCGGGAAATCTGATCGAGGGGATATCGACCAGTCTAGAGTTTTGAGCGTAGGGTTAGAATAGGAGCAGGATTTGCGAATGTACATGGTCTTGTATGCGGGATCTGTTCTATCACCTAGTAGAAACCTTAGAAATGCAGCAGTAGGCAGAGTTTTGCCGAAGCTGGGTATATCTGTGTGTGAATTATTTTCTGCATTTCTGTTTCTGCTATATTCTGTGATCTGTTTATTATTATATATCTCGTTAGTTTTTTTAATTCAGTTAAAAATTGTGATAAACCCTATTCACCCCCCCCCTCCCCCTCTAGGGTTAATCTAGATCCAACACAAGCAACTACCAAAAATAGACTTATGGAGCCTACGATGCATCAAACAATATGCAATTCCTCAAACTATCCATTTAGGCTTAATTCCCAAACTTAGATTATCAAAATCTAATTCAGTTTACAGAAGTTATTTCTTTGGACTTTATTCCCGAAATCTTATTTCAAATCATTTGAAGTACACATCGAGCTTTCATTTCGGGATCTCAAACCAAATCACTTGGAAATTTAAATTCCAAAATATCATAATACATGCATAACATAACATATACAACCAAATATCGAAATGTTTCTCCCATCAACAAGGTAAAGGGCATGCACCTTCATTCGCTCAACACACACACACACACACACACACACATATATATATATATATGTGTGTGTGTGTGTGTGTGTGTGCGCGCACCTCCCACTAACGGGGCAGACTACACCGACATTGATTATTTAAGGTACCGAGGTCGCACCCATACTTTTAGTTCTCTGGGTTACCCGAATCTTTTGCCACATACTAAATCATTTTATATCCCGAAGTAGGGAAAAACCATTTTGAAATAATAATAATCACAAGTACTTTCAAATCATACTACTTCACATTGTTGATTCACACATATGATCAGTTCCTGTTAATAATATAACCTTTGAGCTCATACGTCTCAAAAAAGGGTGTTAAGCTAAGAGAATAAATTCTCCACCACCAAACATATATATTATCAACAAAAACTAATAATTATGTTATGAAATACAATGTGAAACACACAATTCATTTCCAAGTCATTTTGAAAACATCAGGCTTAGTCCTCGAAATCCTTTCTGTTTTATAAAATATTTTTGTAAAACATGCTCTGTCCAAAATCGGAAAAAATATTTCCTTTTGCTTAAGACATTTCAAAAACCATTCATTAAATTGAAATGAACCAAATAACATCACTAAACACCTCAAAGTCAAATCGTGAAATAAATCACAAGGTGTTAGCATACAAATATTTTCTACCTAACCCAATGCTAAATATAAAAACATATTTGCTCATAAACTGGTCGAGCACAATCTAAAGAATCAGTCGACAACAATAAATAAAAAAAACAAGTATATTTGGTTCATAACTCTTTCAAATCATTTATTATGAGTTAACAAAATATTTCCCTATTTTTATTAATTTAAAAATAGGCCATTTCATAAATCCTGATTACAGGTCTATGGGTCCTGCCACTTTTTTTATTTTAATTTGATTTGGATTTATCTCAAGATCTAACCGTTAGATTTCAATAATCTTAGATTCATTAGAAAACTCTTTTAATTTCGAACCCAACGTCTTTCGTTTTGGGAGAATCCAACGGTCGGATCTCCATGTACTTCAATTTGAAGTTAACGGTCGACAATCGCGAACTGTTGCTGTGCGACGAGTTCTATTCAAACCAAACTCAATTGTAATTAAATATCGAATCAAATTCCATCTAAAATAGTTTATTAACTATTTAATAACTTTACGAAAATAATATTTTCCATATTCAACTTCAAAACTCCATCCAAATTTTCCTAACGACCCTTATAAAAATAAATAAGAAGGTTGTTAAAAGGAATTATTTTCAAAACGCTTCCCAGACACCCTAGCCGAACTTCACTTTTATCGGTTACTATTCATTTAAAAATAAAACTTGTACATGCCATAACTAGATGAAAATTAATTCAAATCCATTTGTTCCAAATACGAATATTCATCTATGTTTTATATCGCATCCATCTAAAATCGGATATCAAATTCAAACTTTGATTTTTAGGCTATTATCATATTAATAAAATATTCATTAAAACCCATTTTAATTGATGGGGACTTAACCAATGAACCACTAAACACTTTTATTGGTCATTTTCAATCAGTGTGTTATATATCACTCAATCAACTATCAAACAACATCCAATCCACATACAAAGCAGAATTCATCGTATAAGCCTTAAATCAATAACGCTTACATGGATTTGTTAATCAACAGATTAATCGCAAATGAAACAATTGGGATTAGTGTAAATTTTCACCATAATACCCGTGTGGGGTTTACATCACATTCAATAAACAGTAGTTAATAAATTACTTAACCAAAACCATTTAAGGTTCAATCAACATTCCAATCGACATTGTTTGTAATATAACCGTCGCATACCCAAAGGATTTCACATATATCAAAAAAATTGATATGCAGATCGCATTACTCAACATTTTACATAATATTAAACATATATGAGCAATTATTAACCATTATCAATCCCAATCAATTAACTATTAAACAGTTAATTTAATCTCCCCTTTCTACGTGAGTTTTGGTTTCTCACCGTGGATTCCACTCCGCCATACGAAAGGACTACGGACTCTCGCACACATCTCTAACACTTTTCTGGAGCTTATGAATTTTTTCGAAGCCTACGGACCTATGTTTGGGGGCTACGTCGTTCCTAAGATCTACAAACGGACAAACAGGTGCAGATCTAGGTATATTGAGAAAACGAGAGGGGATATGAGACCCAGGGGGTTCGGCCATTGGTAGGGCCACGATTTTGGGCTGGATGGGAGCTGTTGTAGGTGTATGGGGCCAGACGTGGGGGTATATGGGGTGTAGAAAGTGGAAAGATGGAGTTTTGGAGGAGGTTTTGTGCAAAATAGCTTAAAAATTAGGTTTTTGTGAGAACTAAAGGGGAGAAGGATTTCGGCAAGGGAGGGGAGGGGGAGTTGTAGCATGTTGGTGGTGGTGAGGGGAGGGGTCGTCGGCAGTCAGGTGGAGGAGGATCGGAGATGGACGACCATGGGAGCAAGGAAGAGGAGGAGAAGGAATTAAGGAGAAAGGAGAAAGCAAAAAAGAAAAGGGAGAAGAAAGAGAAAGGAAGGGGTATTTAGTAAAAGGTAAAGGCCTTGGATCATTGAGGTGTTGCGTGGAGGGAATGGAGAGCAAAAACACTAAGGGCCTTTAGATTAGTGTCACCTCAAAATGGTGTTTTAGGCTTAGGTTGTTTAATTAAATGTTTAAGTGTTTTAGTTCAACGTCGATTCTTCTGCTCGTGTGACCAAACGGCAGTTTTGTTTTACATGAAAATTTAAATCTCTAAGATAAAACGTAATTCCGGATCCAATGGAATAGGTACTGTCAGATTTCGAGTTCGTTTAACCCTCTGTTTTATTTTCCAATTGTGTTTCCTCTTAGTTTCAACGGGTTGACCTGATATGCGTTTAATTCTCGCACTCTCACATACTAACTCTAAAAATTATGAAATTTGGAATCATATCATTTTTTGATGTTCCGAATCCGATAAAAATGGTTTTTTCGAATTCCGAGATCGTCTGAATAATGTTTCTTTGTGAAGCTATCAATATAACGTCAAATCATTGAATTTTCAAAATCAACTGTAAATTCCCATAAAATTAAATAAAAAATAATTTTTAAATTGGTTTTAAAACCTATTGCTCATTACAATCTCCCCCACTTAAAAACTTTTCGTCCTTGAAAAGGAAGGAAGACGTAAGAAAGTTTATTATTTAAAATATAACCTTTCAAAACCTATTTTGAAACATTTCTTACTAAGAATACGCTCTCTCGTATACGTAATACTCTTAACTCATCCTAGGATATTATTAACCTTATCTCTAATGAGTTATTCTTCTAGGATATTACTAATCCCATCTCTGATGAGTTCTTTCATTTTGCTCTAATGAGTTGTACCCCAAAACTTTTGAATTAACCAAAGCTCTAATACCATTTGTATCAACCCAAAAATCCTCTCCTTTCGAATCGACCGTAGCCACACATGTCCGATCTGTAACGACAGAAATCATCGGCACGTTAACTTTGGGCAAACAACACATCAGGAAAAAACAAAAAAACTTTACATTGTTATTACAACAATTTTACATTAGAGTACAAGAATATCAGAGTACATCGCAAATAATCAGCGAATAATAAGTTACAATACACATTAGAAATACAAAATTACATCTAACGGAAGACTTATCGATGCTCTGGACATAGCTTTAAGCTTCAATCTAGAATCCTGCTCAAAATATCTGCAAAACAAACTACCCGGCTTCCTGTGTGGAAATAATGGGCCCCCAAATTTGCAAGGGAAAAACAAACTACGAGTCAGACATGGGATTGGTATGATAAACCCTACAGTTATCTTAACTTATTTTAAAGTTAAGGCATATCACGGGACCATGCCGTATAATATGGAATGAGTTTACTCCACACGAATGCCCATGCACAAACAACTACCAAAAATAGACTTATGGAGCCTACGATGCATCAAACAATATGCAATTCCTCAAACTATCCATTTAGGCTTAATTCCTAAACTTAGATTTTCAAAATTTAATTCACTTTACAGAAGTTATTTCTTTGGACTTTATTTCCGAAATCTTATTTTAAATCATTTGAAATACATATCTAGCTTTCATATTAAATTAGCTTTCACTTTGGGATCTCAAACCAAATCATTTGGAAATTTAATTTCCAAAATATCATAATACATGCATAACAAAACGTATGCAACCAAATATCGGGAGTTTTCTCCCATCAATAAGGCAAACGGCACACACCTTCATTCGCTCGATATATATATATATATATATGTGTGTGTGTGTGTGTGTGTGTGTGTGTGTGTGTGCACCTCCCACTAACAGGGCAGGACTACATCGACCACTGACCATTTAATGTATCAGGGTCACACCCATACTTTTAGTTCTCTGGGTTACCCGAATTTTTAGCCTCACACTAGATGTATTTATATCCCGAAGTGGGGAATAACCATTTCGAAATAATAATAATCACAAGTACTTTCAAACCATACTACTGCACATTATCGATTCACACATATGGTTAGTTCATGTTAATAAAACAACCTTTGAGCTAATTCATCTCGAAGAAGGGTGTTAAGTTAAGAGAATAAATTCTCTGCCACCAAACATATATATCATTAACAACAACTAATCGATTATGTTATGAAATACAATGTCAAACACACAATTACTTTCCAAATAATTTTGAAAACATCGGGTTCAATCCTCGAAATCCTTTCTGTTTTATAAAACAATTTTACAAAACATTCCCTGTCCAAAATCAGGAAAAACATTTCCTTTAACTTAAGAAAATCTCATTTCAAAAACCATTCATTAAATTGAAATGAACCAAACAAGTAAAATCATGGAATAAACCACAAGGTGTTAGCATACAAATATTTTCTACCCAACCCAATGCTAAATATAAAAGCATATATGCTCATAAACTGGTTGAGCACAATCCAAACAATCAATCGACAACAATAAATAACAAAAACCAAATATATTTGGTTCATAACTCTTTCAAATCATTTATTATGATTTAACATAATTTTTCCCTATTTTTATTAATTTTAAAATAGGTCAATTCAAAAATCCTGATTACAGGTCATTATGGGTCCTAACGCTGCTTTTCTTTCAATTTGAATTGGATTTATCTCAAGATCCAACTGTTGGATTTCAAAAATCTTAGATTTATTAGAAAAATCTTTTAATTTCGGACCCAATATCGGAGAATCCGACGATTGGATCTCCTGGTACGTCAATTTGAAGTTAATGGTCGACATTTGCGAAATATCGCTATACTAAAGTTCTGTTCAAACCAAACTTTGACTATAATTAAATATCGAATCAAAATCCATCCAAAATAGTTTATTTACTATTTAATAACTTTCCGAAAATTATATTTTCCATATTCAACTTCAAAACTCAATATCCCTATTAAATGGATATTATAATATTATTTTATTATTAAAATAATATTAATTTTTGAACTTCATTATTTTAAATCCAAATTTTCCCAACGACCCTTATAAAAATAAAGAAGAAGGTTTTGAAAAGGAATTCTTTTCAAAACACTTCCCAACCACCCTAACCGAGCTTCACTTTTATCGGTTACTATTCATTTAAAAACAAAACTTGTACACGCCATAACTAGATGAAAATTAATTCAAATCCATTTTTTCCAATTACGAATATTCATCTATATTTTATAATCTTTGCTTCCATCCAAAATCGGACACCAAATTCAAACTTTGATTTTTCACCTCTTATTACATTAATAAAATAATCTTTAAAAACCCATTTTAATTGATGGAGACTTAACCAATGACCCAATAACCATTTTTATTGGTCATTTTCAATCAATGTATTATATATCACTCAATCAACCATCAAACAACACCGAATCTACATACAAAGTGGAATTCACCGTACATGCCTTAAATCAATAACGCTTATACATATTTGTCAATCAACATATTAACCGCAAATCTAACAATTGGGATTAGTGTAAATTTTAATCTCAATACCCATGTGTGGTTTACATCACATTCAATAAAAAGTAATTAATAAATTATTTAACCAAAACCATTTAAGGTTCAATCAATATTCCAATTGACGTTGTTTGTAATATAAGTGTCGTATACCCAAGGGACTTTACATATATCAAATAAAAGTTATATTTTTATCGTATTACTCAACATTTTACATCATATTACACTTATATCAGCAATTATTAATCATTATCAATCCCAATCAATTAACTATTAAATAGTTAATTTAATCTACCTCTTTCTACGTGAGTTTCGGTTTCTCACCGTGGGTTCCACTCCGCCAAATATTTACGGAAGGACTACAAACTCTCGCACGTGACTCTAACACTTCTCCCGAGCCTACGAATTTTTCTCGAAGCCTACGGGACTGTGTTTGGTGACTACGGAGTTCCTAAACTCTACAGACGGACAAAAAGGTGTAGATCTGGGTATACAGAGCAAACGAGAGGGGATATGGGACCATGGGGGTTCAACCGGGGCGTTGGCCCATGTTTCTGGGCTGGAGGGGAGCTATTGCAAGTGTATGGGGACAGGCGTGGGTGTATGTGGGGTGTAGGAAGTGGAAAGATGGAGTTTTGGAGGGGGTTTTGTGCAAAATAATTTAAAATTTGGATTTTTATGAGAATTAAAGGGGAGGAAGATTTTGCCAAGGGGGGAGAGGGGAGGGGGAGCTAGCGCACGTTGGTGGGGTGTGGAGAGGGGGAGCCGACGGTCAGGTGGAGGAGGATCAGAGGTGGGCGGTTATGGGAGCAAGGAAGAGGAGGAGAAGAAGTTAAGGAGAAAATGAAATAGGAAAGGGAGTATAAAGAGAAAGGAGGGGGTTTTTTAGTAAAAGGGAACGGTCTCGGATTGCTGAGGTGTCGCGTGGAGGGGACTGGAGACAAAAACACTTAGGTCCTTTAGATTAGTTTAGGGTTGTATATCGGACATGATAGTCCGTTGTTCGCCTTGGTCCGATGTTATAACTTATCTGGTTTGTGTCCGTCTGATTCTGTTATAGGACAGGAAACGGACACACCATCGTCTAGTTCGATCCGAAATGTTCGATGTTTTTTTATTGTTCGAACATTGTTCGTCCGTTGTCCGGCTCATACAAACAGTGTCCGAACTTAATGCTTGTCGGTCCGTGTTCATCAGAAACCCTTATAGGATAGGATTAGGACACACCTCCGTCCGGTCCGACCCGTTTACCTCCCTAGATTAGTGACATCTCAAAATGGTGTTTTAGGCTTAGGTTGTTTAATTAATTGTTGAAGTGTTTTAGTTCAACGTCGTCCAGTGCAAACGGGAATTCCGTTTTGAACCAAAATTGAACCCTATCATAAAACATAATTCTAAATCCAACGGAATAGGTCTCGTCAAATTTCGAGTTCGTTTGACCCTCCTTTTTATTTTTCAATCGTGTTTCCGGTTAATTTCGACGGGTTGACCTAGTATGCGTTTGATTCTCGCATACTCACATACTAACTCCAAAAATTATGAAATTTGGAATCCTACCTTTTTTGACGTTTCGGTACGATAAAATTGGTCTCGTCGAATTCTGAAATCGTCTGAATAATGTTCCTTTGTAAAGCTATCAAAATAGCTTCAAATCATCGAATTTTCAAAATCGACCATAAATTCTCATAAAATTAAATTAAAAATAATTTTAAATTAGTTTCAAAATTCTGGATCGTTACAGCAGTGCTACGTGTTCGTCTTCTCGGCGATTGCCTTGACATCGGAGAAATACAATACATGTGAATACGATGTATGCGATATGTGTAAATTAAGCTTTAATATATATGATTATGCATGTGAATTTGAAGTTCAATACATTGCTATACATGTGTTGTTTGAAGCATGGATAATAGTTGGAATAAAAAATAATTTTTAGGTTTCGACAGTTAGCTATGTCCAATTGATCAAAACGTGACAAGCTCCATTGTTTCTATCCATGAAGCGACCAAAAAGGTCAAACAGTTCGAAAAATGTCGTCGAAAAATTGTCGATAGAGCAATTGAAAAGTTCGCCGATGAACAATTGTACGACGGATGTTATTTCAATGATTTTCCCCATAAGTTTTCGAAAGATTTTGATCGTTACTGATGATTAGCAAATGAATGCTTTCGGTGGTACCCAAAACAGTGTCAAACCGCAACACCTGCTTGGTCGGTCCAGGTTCTGGAGCATCATGATCACACTAAAGCTGCTTTATGGTGGTTACAAGTTGTGGAATGAATTTTCAGCTTCATCTGTCGGCCCATTAATCAAACACGATGATGTACCAAAATGGGTGAATTTTAGTTTCAGATTTCCGTTCCATGCAAAACGAATCACTTACTGAGCCTACTTTTGAAAGTTTAAACAATTACAGGCCCTTTTCTGCTAAATTCATTCCACTCTTCTAAATCAACGGCTTTCATTTGTCAACGCAGCGTACGTTGCAGCCAAGCTTTAAGTCGACGGCGCGATTTAATTGAAGGGTTGGTGGAAATCCATACCACATTTTTTTTGTCTTGTTCGTGGATAGCTAAGCCTAGCGCTCTGTACCTAGGGTTTTATTCCAAAACTAAACAAGGTACTATTCTTGTCTAAAACCATCGTTCTCGTTTTTGTTGTCACAATTATTAGCATTTCTGCATGTGATTTATCGATTCGATTTTACTGACCTGGGATTTACGAGTCATTGATCGTGATTAACAAATTTTACATGTGGTGAAGTATTTTAGATGGATTGAATGTATTTGTCTTTGTGATGCTGATGGTTAACTCTGAAAGTATGACCTAACGGAGTACGTTACTCATCAGTAAAACGATTTTTTTTTTATCGACATGTAGTTGATAGGTGTCGCTTGTGTTTTTTATATAGACAGTTATTAATAGATGAATTGCACGGTTCCTTTGCTTCTTGGGTAATTTCTAGACCTCATGAGGTTTACTTCACATAATTAGTCAAGCTATTGTTTATCACTGGTTGCGGGTGTTTCTGTTACTGAAAACAATTGAAGTATGAACACTTATGATTTGCTTCAAAAAATATGGAGATGTAATCGGGGATAATTGGAATACCATACGAGGACAAGGATTTGCTTTATTGGTGAAAGTCGTCAATCTTTTTCTTATGACCATCTTCGCAACACGGAGTATCACTATATACACTAGTGTGTGTGTGTGTGTGTGTGTGTGTGTGTGTGTGTTACTTTTATACTGCTCGGTAAAAGCTATAGATTTCACACAGAGGCTCAAGCAACTTTAGTTCTTGAACCCTATAACTCCAACGCATGGGTTCGTATGTAGCATCTTGGATTTAAGATGCCATTTCAGTTTTTGACATTGACCAAATGTTCGCTTAAACAACGTTTAGTCCAAACCATATAAGCTTACTTCAAGAAGTCCCAATCATGATTTGCAAATGCATCCCCTCCCTAGAAACTCCTGGAGTAATTTTTTCCTGTAAGACGCGTGGGTATTTTTTTCCTGTAAGACACACCCTTGCTCAAGTGACTTGTGCTTTCTTAGCACTCTACAATCCATCTTCAACCTTGTCATTGTCCTTCTATCATGCTCCATATATAACTATAATACATTTGTTTATGTGTATTCATATGTATTTTGTGTGTGTGCATATATATGTATGCATGTGTGTGTATATGTGTGTGCGTGCACATGCATGTTTATTTATGTATATGTGATGTTGGAAGCAGCATATATAGAAATTTGAATCAACAATGGCGGAACCTCACAATTTTTTCTCAATAATTTAATAATAAATATAGGGTGCTACTATTTACACCCCTATTTACACTTCTGGCCACCAAAACTAAAACCACCCCAAATATTTTAAATTTTCTCTTCTAGACACCGTCTAAATTAATAACAAAAGAATGCAGAGACCACCAGTTCCTTCCTCTACACGAATGATTCCTTCCTTCCTTACTTCGTCCGTTGAGAATTGATTTAATTTATTAATCTATTTTCATAATCACATTAGCAATTTTACTTTTTATAAATAAGTACTTACTTCGTCGGTTGTGAAATGATTCGTCAAATCAACATTTATGTCTTTTGAGTCATTTGATCGAACATCATGCATCACATATCACAACCATCATGTTTATCGTCCAATTTATCATCATTCAAATACTCCAACTATCAAACGACAAGAAAAATAATAATTAATATATCAATTTATAAAAGAAGATACATAAGTTATACGGATAAAAACGCTAAAAGACAAAACTTACATTGTCATTCTCTATTACAACGTCATCAAACTTAATGTTCTCCAACCTTGAAATTTCCAATGAAGCGGAAAAAATATCCTAAAACACAATGGAAAACGTAACCATTAAAAAAAACCAACAACATGTTCTATATCATAATAAAAAACAATAAAAATCAAGCAATTCTAACTTCTTTTTTATCTTCATCTTCCATCTCTATTAGGCACAAAAGACTATATGCTTTTGTAAGAGTTTAGGGTTTGAAATTATAAAGAAGTACATGTTTTTTTTACGAAGAGTACGGTGGTAAATAACTGAGTGAAGGAATAATATATGGTGGTCAGAAGAATATAAAAAATAATCATATGTATTAAATTTATGAAGGTGGCCGGAAGTGTAAATTGGGGTGCGAATAGCAGCACCCAAAATATAACATCAATCCATAATAATATATTAACATCCAATTTAAGCATGAAGAAAATATTACAACAATAAAATTCACAAACAATACCAAGTTTTTATCATTTGGAATTGTTGAATAATATGGTTAATTTCAGCGGTTTCAGATATTTCTCATTCAATTTGAAAAGTTGGGTTTTTGAAAATTCAGTTTTCGAAATTTCGAAATTCAAAATTTCGAAATTCAAAATTCGGAAACTCAATTTTCAAAATTTAAAATTTGGCCGTTCAGATACTGGAATTTAAAATTTTCAGCTGTGAGATTCAGAATACGAATTTTTAATTTTCAGTTCATATTTTGAAATGTTAAATTTTGGATTTTGAAAATCCGTCTAATTTAAACGTTTAAGTTGAAAATTCTAGATTGCAGAATTTTGATTTTTCAAATCTTTGTTAATTTTATTGAACTTTTCCTTAAACTAAATCTACTGGTGTTTGTTTTTGGAAAAATGCTTTCCAATTTAGTTAAAAGGTGTCTCTTAAGGATTTATTAATTTATCCATCAGTATTGATTTCCTGATTTTTGCTTTTAAAAAGCAGCAGCAACAACAATATTATTATTTAGGCTATCCAAAGGGGCTCTTAAACAGTCATACCTTCAATACGTGTTCTCAAATATATCTCATCTTTTCTTTAATATGTTCAAATGCATTTTATGATAAAATTAGTTTCATACTTTGCATTTGTAAATCAAAATGAATTTTGCAAATCAAGAACGCATTTTGGTTTCGTATCTTCAAATCAGCCGATGTTCTTTAAAATAAATTGCTACCGTTCGCTAAATCCTTTTAAATTCAGATTAACAAAAGAATAAAAAATAAAATCCTTAGGGAAAACAATGTGAAGCATCGATGGCATTCTATTTCATGTGGCGAAAAATTCTTAAAATTTACTATTCCAAGGTTTCGCAGTTTGTGAACAATAATTAGTTAACCCCTGTGCTTGATGGGTGAAATTATGAAGATTCATGAATTATTGATCTGAATATGATTGCGTATCTTTTGCTCTTCCAGACCTAAAGATTTCTTTTTGTTTGTCTGTCTGTTCATTTTGGAATTGGGGTTTGATTGCCGATCGTTTTTTATCTTCATTTTAGATTCGTTGCAAAATCCCCAAAGAATGCCTCTTCATTCATTTCTAGAGCTGGGGTTGATAATTGAGGGCAATGTTGCTTAGTCTGGTAGGAATAATAGAATAGGCAGTGGAGAAAGCTTATACCCTTTTTAAACCTTAAAAGGTTTAGAAAAAGGTGGAGAAAAGAAAATCTAAACCAGTTTGGTAGTGTCCCCCACTTGTCGTCAATTATATATACACCCTGGTTTGTTGGAACCAAGGAAAGATGATGAATATGTGGGCTGTAGCTGAAATGATATCACGGTTGTGATTGTAGCAATCCAGTCAATAGAATCCGTATGGATAAATATTTAAAAACATTACATATGGATGTGATAGAATGTTATTTGAGCTTAATAGCCTAAATGTGTTTTATTTTAGTTTATTTGTTATTTAATTGAGTCGGTATGGCTTCATCATGCATATTACTGGATCCTGTATAAACTATAAAGAATCAAAAATATTTCGTGGTAAGACCATTAATATAACATGTTCTTCTGTGATTAAGTGATTTGTTATAAAGTCATATTGATCCATGTGCATCAATCAACTTTTTTGATGATGATTTACTCAATTTTTTTTGAATTTTTTTGTTTATCCTTGAAATTATAGCAGTGAAACCTTTTTTGTCTTGTAAACATGTCAGGTGCTAAAAATGGCTTTCGCCAACAAATTTGGTAATCTTCTTAGGAATGCTATAAATTCTAAACCATCAATATTTCAGTCAATCCGATGCATGTCATCATCAAAACTCTTTATTGGAGGTTTGTTATGTTTCATTCTTTATGCTTAGTAGTCTATCATCATGATAGTTATATTGCAATTGGATTTGACGATATTTGTAACTTTGTAGGAATCTCTTATGGCACAGATGAGCACAGTTTAAAAGAAGCATTCTCCAGCTATGGTGAAGTCACTGAAGGTGTCGTATCTTTCATAGCACTTTTGGACTTTTAGAGCATATAAAGTTTTGCTACTCAAGTTTTATAATTTTGATTGGTTTGTTCAGCTAAGATTATCAAGGACCGGGAGTCAGGCAGATCAAGAGGGTTTGGTTTTGTAACTTTTGCATCCAGTGAAGAAGCAAGTAGTGCTCTTAGTGCAATGGACGGGAAGGTAACCTGTTAATTTATGAGGGGAGGAATTTGTGTTTATCTCAGTGAATTTAGCCGTTTTACGACACAACAAGCTTTACTAGTATACTCATCTGCTCGCTACATTCAAATGTATTTGTGGGAGGGGTGCTATTAATAAATGTCTGTGTTATGTATGACACAGCTAGCTCAGTTTGTTAGCCTTCTACTGTTTGCATATATGTTCTGCGCACACAGTTTGCATTTGCTCAGCTATGTAATAGATATTTAATTTTCACTTTTTTATTGCATGGTTGAAAAACAAGGGTTGTAGGCGAGGCGATTAGACGCTTCACTTAATGGTGCATGAATGCTACTCAATTTTTTTGGTTTGGACAGAGTCCTCACCTGTTATCCACTATGATAATTTGTTGGGAGTAAAGATTTTTAAGCGTAGCCTATGCCAATGTTTTTGAGATAATTTCGGAGGAGGAATGAAGCTCTGAAGAAAGATTAAGTTTTCCCTTTTTATTTTGTTTCTTTTTTTGTTCCTTTGAATAAATCGCTTTAATTTTTTACTCTGGAAAATTTGAACTAATTGTAATTGCTCAATGCTATTTAATCAAGCTCAAACTGAAGTGAAGTGCGATGAAGTGCTAAAGAAGCATGCGTAAGCACTTAGTGCTTAGTTCCTTATTTTTTCAAAAACAAAAAACAGAAACAATAAAATAAAAATGTCTTATTGCAAATAACGCTAAGAACCGCTTAAGTGTGCTTTTTGTAAAATTCTTTTACTCGCTATATTTACTTTAGGAATTGTATTGGTATAACCATATAAGTTTTATTACAGGGCCTTTACGTTCCAGGATTGCTTATTTTTCGCAGATCGGTAAATTATGTGTTCAGTACACCCCTTATCGGATGTCATTTAAATCAAGCATACTCAATTTTATATCGACATATGAAATATACAGCACGAATGGATGCTAGCAAGTAATAACATATACACATTGATTGATGCAGTTTCAACTTTTAATCGTCCTTCAAATACTTGCTTTTGCTTCACATATCTTTTGTCTAAAATGGTAAGACTTATTTGAAAGAACAAAAAAAGGGTAAAGAGTTTTGTGAATAGAAATATATTTTAATTGTTATACAAGCATAAAAAAGTAGTACATGTAAATGAAGCAACATAATTCCCCTTAGGGGTTTACTGGTCATCGGGTTCCACGAGAAGGGAGGGAAAGTCCCTTAGAAAAATCAAATAAGAATGGTGAAGTGTAAGCAACTTGTTGGAAGGTTGAAATTTTGGATATTTGTTGGTATTCAGCATAAATAAACGTGGAGTTATGTAAGAGGTATTTTTTGTAAGTTAAAATGACATGCATCTGACCGTAGATACGAAAATTACTAGAACTAGGATGCTAGCCTAGAATGGGAATAAAACCAGACAGGTCCTTTTAATAACATGTTTTGCAACTCCTTATGGTAGAGAAAAGTGGAAACTACGTGCAAGTAACTTGTATTGGTTTTAGCATTTGAGAACTTCATTTGAGGAACTTGTAAAAATAGCTAATAGTAGAAAGATGAGAAACAGCCATTTGTCCTATGGAGCAATTTCATAAGCAATTTGGACCAAACACATGTACCTTCGAGTTAAATACATCAGAACACTTCTACCTAGAAGTTACTATTAAAATTACTTAGGAGTAGGTATCCAAAACCGTTTTAAAGAAGATTCAAATCAAGCTTCTGCCAAACTGCTCCTGGTATTTCTTTCCATGGTTGCTTATGCTGACCCTATTCTGTTCAGTTGCTCAAGTCTATTTCAACTTTGAGCTGATTAGTAATAATTCCTTTACTGAGCTCATAGTGCAACTTAAATTGGCTACATGGTTGTTAATTCCTGTGTATTTATTTGTATACATGACAAAATGATTCTTCTGAGGGTTTTTTCATCATTTACAGTAATGTATCACGGTATGCCATTTTTCTCTATATTGCCTATAAAGTGCAGTAACATTAAACAACTTGTTTTATTAATTAACTACAATTTATCTATGCTTACCAGTGCATCTCTGACCAAATATTTTAGTTGCAAACTTGTACTTCGAAACTTGAGTTTATTTAACATAATTTGAAAAATCCTCTTCTGTGTAAGCCTGTGTGACCAACACAAGGTAGTAATAAAAATTTGTTGTACTGGGATCAAATGGTGTGTGCAATCTACCACTGCACTATTGGTTCCCGCTTTTATAGACTGGCTCTGCCTATGCTCCAACTTTGTATTTTCATATATAATCTACGCGTAATTAATTACAACCATTCAGCCAAACCGACGCATGTCATCATCAAAACTCTTCATTGGAGGTTTGTTATGCCTCATTCTTTATATTTATATCCTGCCATCATCAGTATTTTATAGGATTTGACCATGTATGCAACTTTGTAAGAATCTTGTAGGAATCTATACACTGTTGGATGTCTTTCAAATTATCGCCAGTGTGAATGAAAACCTTCATGGTATTTCCTATATATGCCAAGCATCTCTGTAGTTGATGTTTTCATCAAAAGAAAGTGAAAATGTTAACTACCTGCGCAGAAATAGTGTACAGTAAATTGATAGCATCGGTTTTGGTACAATATTTGTTCCCAGATTCAAATTTATTCAATAAATAAAAAGAGCTCAATTTCCATATAGTTATGGTAGTAGCAAGGCCATGTCTATTATGTAAAAAAAGAAAAAACTTGATAATATTAGCGGTCATGTTTACAGTTTTAAATACCCTAAGTTTGTTTCATTAGACTTGCATTAATTCGAAAGTATATATGCATGTTAGGAACTTCACGGTCGGAATCTTAGGGTGAACTATGCTAATGAGCGTACTGGTGGTGGTGGCGGCTATGGAGGCAGCGGCAGTTATGGTGGTGGCGGCTATGGAGGCAGCGGCAGTTATGGTGGTGGAGGCTATGCAGGCAGCGGAGGTTATGGTGGTGGAGGCTATGCAGGCAGCGACGGCGGTTATGGTGGCAGAGGTGCAGGTGGATACAGTGGCGGTGGCAGTAATTATGGCGACAGTTTTGATAGTGGCAGTGCTAGTACCGGTGGCGGTAGCTATACTGGAAGCTATGGTGATGCCAAGGATGATCTGGAGCCCAATGATTACGCAAGCAAACAAAGCTAATTAAGAGAGGAGCCCAGCTTTTATAATCTCCTATTATTAATTGAGAAATTAAATTAAAATAAATATAGAATACGTCTGTGCTTAAGAGTAAAGTGGGTCTTTTCTGGACATGAGGAAATAGTCCGTGCTGTTGGCCGGCCGGATTTGGTTAGTCGATTTTACTGTTTTCTATGTTATTTATGGACAAAATGGCAGTTTGGAAACTCAAATCATTGTGTACTGCTTATTTGGCAATTACTTTGGTTGGTTGATAAACGCAGCTATTCAATTTTGATGCTTTAGTTTTCACATTACATCCTACTGCAACTATGATCTGTGTTTGGATTGAGATTTCACCTCATGCAAGCGTTGCATCCGATGATTCGAGTGTAGTATGAGGATGAAAATGTTCTGATCAGACAGCGTGATGTTTTCGTGACTAAGCTAGTTTGGCCAGTGTTGTTTTGGCCAACTCTTAGCGTAAGTCGGACCTAGTTAGATGGCGCATATTTTGCCTTAGCCAATTTAGTTCCCCTTTGTCTTGGTATGTTGAGTTGGATAACTAAAACAAAAACCAAAGGTTTTTTGCTTGTTTGTCAATTGGCATTCTGAACGTTGTATTTAATGAAAGCTATTATGTTGACTTATGGGCTTACATAAAGGAAA
Source organism: Allium sativum (assembly GCA_030737875.1). NCBI lineage: Eukaryota > Viridiplantae > Streptophyta > Magnoliopsida > Asparagales > Amaryllidaceae > Allium > Allium sativum. The sequence goes on from CM060909.1 coordinate 319,783,659, forward strand.
ACTTATGTATATCTATTTTTGCTTATTCTCATTTCTCACTTTCAAAAAGTAAATTTGTTTATAGAAGTCTTTTGATTACTTGACATCGTACATTCTACATTTTATATTAACGAGAAAACATTTTTATGAAAGGTTTATTATTGAGATCGTTCGGCTGAACGGAAAGGAGAATTGAACACTTATTCATCCAATTTTATTTCTCTTTTTTTTTTTTTTTTTTTTTTAAAAAAAAAACATTTTTGTGAAGTAATTCTAATGGATTTGAAGTAATTATCTCATATTCTCATCTTTTGACTTGAATGAACTTTTTTTAAATTTTCCTAATTGGCATGTGTCACATAAATTATTTAATCTGAAATTCATTTTGGGTATACCTCTAACTAAGTCTAATTTAGAAATTCTAGATAAGTATTTGAAATTCAAATGATCAAACCTTTTATGCTAGATCCACGGGCCACTTGTATTGATCAAAAGACATAAATTACCTTTTGAAATTTTCATACTTATGACATAAATATTTTTCTTTCTAATTCCTTCAAAAATTATGTTTGAATTAATATCTTCGATAAAACACTTATCTTTTTCAAACTTGATTTTATATCCTTTATCGCATAGTTGACTTTACTTAGTAGATTATGTTTTAAATTTTTAACTAATAAAATATCAGAAATAGTAGGAGTTTCAGAATTACCGACACTGTCGATGTCAATCACATATCCTTTCGAATTATCACCAAAATTGACCATTTCACCATCTTCATAGACATTATTCAATAAGTTAGGATTTCCCGTCATATGCCTCAAACAACCACTATCTGGTATCCATTTATTTTTTTTGATTTGCGCCATTTGACCGTCAAGTTTTGAATCAACAATAGTCATGTAACACATATGTTCCTGTATAATGCACCGATTCAGCAGATAACTTGAATTTTCAATAAATTCAAATGTAGACTTATGAAATATTGATATAATGCATGCTTTTGAACCAATGTTATAAAAGTCTTAAAATATTGCCATTTAAACTTTTCAAAAATTCAGATTATGAAAACTTTGAAAACCAATACCAATTGTTGGAGATGCGGATTAAGGATCTTAGGGCAAACTAAACACTAAAGGGAGGGGGTGAATGTGTTCTATGGATTTTAGAAATTTTCTAAAACCCTTTTGAATTAAACAGAATGTTATGTAGATCACAGAAATCAACAATCACATATTCAAACACAGATGCAGAAAATAAAAAATAAAAAGCAATAAAAAGAAAGTACACACCAGGATTATATACCGGTTCGGAATTACCCTACATCCAATCCTACATAACGCTGGGTTGTGCAAATTTCTTTTCAATATAATTCCAAATTACAATCCACGATTTCAATGGCCACGAGGTCCACCACCACCTGCTCCCGAGCATAGGGCGCTCTCTTGATTTCCGAGGTTATAAGATAACCTAATTGATTTTTGGGCTACAATCACACCCAATCGATTTATAGGCTACGATCACACATTTTCCCAGTATCAGTTTTGGAATTTTAAGTCGATAGGACTTGATCTTGCGATCATTGATTACAAACAGCCTATAACTCTTGAGTAGCACTTGAATTTCAGAGAGAGTTTGATGGAGAATTGAAGAAGTAGAAGATTGATATAATTTCTTTGAAATTCGGCAGAGTATAAGTATAGATTTTGAGAAAATAAGAAGATTAATGGCAGAAGAAGAAAATAAGAAGAAAGAGATGAGAAATTATTTAAAAATTTGAATTTTGAAGCCTTTATATAGTTTTCCAACAGCCACATCCTTTTAGAAAAGATTTGAATTCAAAAGACACAGCTTTCCAAAATTTAAATTTCAAACAAACGGTACATATGTCGACATACATAAATGTATGTGTCGGTATATCTTAGTGTATTTTCAAAAATAAAATTTTAAATCAAAGTAAATAATGTTTAAATAAATTATGATGAATCCTAGGTTAAAACAAACTATATTCTTTTACATTAAAATAGTCTATTTGAAGTAGAAATATATATTTAAAACATATATTAAGATGATTGAAAAACGATTAAAAAACTAAATATAAAATGATATAAAAGCATATATATATATATATATATATATATATATAACTATGAATATATTAACACTTAATATAAACAAGGAAATTGAAAACATAAGTAACTATAATAAACTTAGTATAAAATTTATTAGTAGAAACCATCTGAATTAGGAGTTAAAATATATTAAGTATAAATTAAAAAAAACATGAGTTAAAATATATTTTAGGAGTTAAAATAAATCTAAGAATAAAAAGATATAAATAAATTAAGAAAGTAATTTTGAAATCAAATTGAAAATAGATTTAAAACAAGAAAGTAATCTTTGAAAACATTTGAAAATAGTGAAAGAAGTTTGAAAACAGAATTCAGTGCTAACTAGAGTTTTAACAAGATGTCTAGACACTATTTCTCTATATTTCTTGAGCTCTTGAATTCTCAATACTCATGAGTCTTGTATCTTGAACTCTTCTACTTTGAAATATTGATTCTCTGAACTGTACAGTCTTCAATAATCAATTCCTGCATGGATTTCCTGTATATATATGTATATATATATATATATATATGTGTGTGTGTGTGTGTGTGTGTGTGTGTGTGTGTGTGCTAGATAATAGTGTTAGTATATATTTTATAATAATAATTGAAATAATGTTGTTGTCATCAAAACCATCATCATCAACATCGCAGTCCCTAATAGTAGGCCAAGCCAAATTCGAGCAAAACATCTAGCAAAACGGTAAACTGAAGAAGAAAAATCAACCAATCCTCACTCGAGGCCTTTATCCCAAAGATATGCCAAGATCTCGAGTGAGGAGTAACAACGAAGGGTTAAGGGAGCCGGAGAAGGGTCTCTCTCTGAACATAAAAGGAATGTCAAAAGAAACCTTCTGGATGATGGTTTCAGAAAACATGGGAGAATCATCTAAAACCGCTTTATTCCTAGCACAGCATAAGTGCCAACATATGAGACATGGAATGAGATGGAAAAGGATAGAGCTAAGATCCTTCCCGTGGCCCATGGCCCACTAGGAACGAAGCAAGCTCATAACCGAATAAGAGAGCACGTGGCCACTAATCAAAGCCCCGAAGTGCAACCATGTCGCCTTGCTTGGCTCATTGTCCTAAAACAAATAGGAGAGAACTTCTAGCGACTTGGAATGGCAGCAGTGACAAAAAAAAGAGAGTGGAATGCCAATTCCTATAAGGTTACCATCCAATGAGAGGGCTTCATGGAGAACTTTCCATATCAAGATGGAAACCTTTAGGGAAATGCGCTTATTTAAGACGGAGTGAAAGTCGGGACTTGTATATGTGGATACCATGATGGAATTTGATGCAGCTCTAAGACAGAAAAGACCACATTCCAGGAAAAGCTACAACCTTGGTTATCAAAGAAGGACATGAAAGATTGCATGCGTTTTCACATCTTACTTGCGTAAGATGGGGATCAGGTGAAGGCATAGGGGAGGAGCCTCTTGTACTTAGCGTGGAGGAAGGAAGCCCACTAAGAGTCGTTGCCTCTAATGCGAGCCCAGAGTTTGCAAGCATAAACTTGAACACATCCTCGGTCTTACGTAACCTTAACCCACCCTCTCGCCTTAGAAGACAGATGGTGTTCCAGTAAATCCAGTGATGTTTCCAGATATTATCTCTGCTACCCTAGAAAAAGGACACCGGTAGAGTTTGGTAGGACAAAAAAAAACAGTATGTGTCATGGTAGTGAAAACATGAAATCCAAGAGAATCAAGCACCAAAACTTGAAGCAGACCAACCTTTTGGCCTGGGAAAGCAAAATAAAATTCCACCTGGAAATTTTCCACCTCGCTTTATCAGTTAGGAGGTAGAAAAGAGTGTTGAGTTTGCGCCCACGATAGAGCTCGATACCAACATAGGTAATAGGGAAACTGGTTAACCTGAACCCAGTAAAGGACGAGATCCACTCCGATCTTCTAGGATAAGTGAATCGGGAAGTAACAAAACATCTCTTTGTGACATTGTTCAACTACCCCGAACATTGTTCGTAGAGATGGAGAAAGGACACGAGACGTTGCATCGATTGACGGTGATCATTAGTGAAAATTATGGTATTATCTGCAAAAGATAGGAACGAAATGATAAGACACCTGCGAGGAATGCCAAAATGCTTAATTTGGCTATCAATCTTTTTGGAGTGAATCCCTAAGACCAATGCCTCAGCTACAATAATAAAAAGAGTAGGGATAACGATCTCTTTGATGCATTTCCCTACCCAAAGGAAAGAAGCCTTTGGCCACTCATTAAACAGAACACAGAACCAATAACTGGAGATAAGACGCTAAACAAAGTTAGTGAGAGATTCAGGAAACTCAAACATGCGAAGGGCACGAATGACGAAGAGCCAAGACATGCGATCTTGGGCTTTGGCCATATCGAGTTTGATGACAATGTTAGAGCCACGAACCTTCTTATCGATTTAAGAAATCAACTCTCAAGCGAGAAGGACATTATCAGTGATGAGTCTACCTATGATGAATCCAACTTGGGAGGAAGAGATGATATGATCAAGAATGGACACGAGCCAAATAGCCAAAATCTTCGAAATGACTTTGCTTAAGAAATTGCAGAAACTAATCGGATGGTAGTCCAAACAACTCCGAGGGTTCTCGGTCTTCGAGATAAGCATGAGATTAGTAGAAGTCCATCTCTTAGGAAGAGAACCCCTTGAGAAGAAATATCAGATGGCAAGAGAGAAATCATTGAGAATGACTTCCCAAGCAAAATAGTAGAAAGTGTTATTGAATCCATCGGGCCCACTTGGACTTTCCTGACTAAAAGAGAAGTTGACGAACGAATTCCATTAGAAGAGGGAGGTTTAGAAAGACCAGGAGCCTCAGATTGGAGGGAAAGACAAGGAATATAAGACAAAAACTCTTGGGAGAAGGAGGTTGTCAGAAGGACACTCTAGCAGAGACCGAAAATGATAAAAGAGGGTCTCTTCAACTTTGGGGGAGAAAATGCCAAGCAAGAACCAGAATGACGGAACTGGTTAATGGAAAGAGTTTTATTTTTCTTTTTGATAGAGGAATGGAAGAACTTCGAGTTGGAGTCTCCATCGATGACCCATTTAATCCTGGCTTTCTAAGAAGAAAGTCCATCTCGATACCCAACTCGAAGTTGAAGATAACCTGAGCCTGAACCCACTCTGCTTTATTTGATGTCGAAGGATCCGCGTTAAAAGAATTCTCATCCAGGACTAGAGCTTCTTCCGCCCATCGAGCACGATAAAAAATACTCTTGATAACAGTTGTGTTCCAAATTTTAAGGCAACCTTTGAGACATTTGAGCTTTTGATAGAAGACGGCGATATTGTTCCCTTTAATTGAAATAGCCTAGGAGTCCTTGAATCGAAGGGAGAAGAGAGTAGCGAGTGGTCCACGTCGACTGAAATCAGAATGGCGTTGGATTCAAACCTGAGAGGGGAGAGAACTTTAAAATCATAGAAGCACGATCTAAATTAGCGCGATGAAAATGCTCGATAGAGAAAGCTAATGGAAGTGCAAACCAACCATAGTTACCGAACACCCTATCAAGCGGAGAAAGAATTCAATTAGGACCATATTGGTTGTCGCACCAAGTAAAAAATGAGCCAAAAGATGAGACCTCGAAGAGCCCTGAGTAAAAGATAAATGAATTGAAATCCTCGACTGTCAGGCAGTTGATAAAAATCCCTCCAAGTTTTTCTGCTTGGCAAGTGATGACATTAAATCCCCTCCAAGAACAGAAGCCTCAAACCAGAAATCAGCTAATGAAAGGATATCCAGCCAAAGACCGAAAGGATATCCAGCCAAAGACCCAGATACTCGAGACAATCACACCTAGCGTAGACTATAGAAAACAGAAAAGGAGAAGACACACACGGAAGGGAGCAAGCGAAAGAAAGGAGTTGTGAAGAGTCGACGACGGGATGCATAGAGGCTTCCTTATCCATAAGAATCCAAATCTTATTAGAGGCGTTATTCATCCCTCCTCCAAAATTTAGAAGAAGGATGAGATCAGTTAACACTTCAGACCATATAAGAGGTTCTTAGAGCGCAATGATCTGAATAGAATGTTTCTTGACGATACGCTAAAGGCACGAGGTAGAGGCCTTGTTCCCAACTCAACGAATATTTCAGAACAAACAGTTAGCCATTAGAATGGAACACCGATAAAAAAAGGATGTATAAAACTCCTATCGGACAAAGGTTACGACGATGGATCTAATGATCTGTTCTTTAGCGGCTGAAGAACGTATCCTAATGGTTTTGGGAGCAATAAGACAACTCTTCGCTTTCCTACTCTTCGAGACATAAGGGACAGAGCAAGCATTAGTCCTATGGATCGAATGAACCAGATCAACTATAGAGGGAGGAATAGCCCATAAGGGAAGGAGGAAAAGCCGAACTAGGAAGGAACACAATTGAGGAGCAGACATGAAGGAACGTTCTCGGTGAGTTGAGATAGGAGACTATTAATTAGCCTTATCTCATCAACGCTGAGAAGATTCCAAGAATGGGATAAAAGGTGTGAGGGAAGATGTTGAGACATTCAAAGATGACATCACAAAAGATTATAAGGTCTTATTCTTCGCAGTACTGCCATTAGATTGACTAGCATGCTAAAAAACAATCGACCTAAGCGGGACCGACCAAGCGAAATAGGGGAGGCCAATGGGACTAAGATGCATAAAGCTCTGAGCATCGGGAGCAAGACTAATCTAAACAGGGAAAAACTGCCTAGACACCACCAAAAAACAGCCACCTAGGCGGGACACTGAAATCCCCAGTAGAAACCCATGTTCTGGGTCCGAAAATGACCAACAACACAACCAAAAGGCAAACACTAACGGGAACAAATCCACATCATTGACTAACCTTATATGAATGGAAAGAGACCCATGTGGAGATGGGCACCACGACAAGTCGGCAGACAAGATGCAAAAACATGCATTGGGCTGAGCAGCTGCACTCCGAGCCCTGAAAAAAGACATAAAGTGCAACCAAAATCCAAGAGCCAGCAAAGAAAACCAAGAGAGGAACTGGTGCAGCAAGACAAACCAATAAGGCACTCTAGGCCAAAACCAATCCAATCCCAAAAAGCCCACAACAAGCCTAACAACTGAAAAGATAACAAGACAAAAAAATCCTATAACCATACACAACAAAAGCAAGAAGAAGAGGATGGACACCACCCGAAGGCGGACAAAATACAAACGAATGCCAACCCCAAATTAATGAAAAACCTACCAAACACCGACCATCTTGCTCCCAACGGATACATCGCTAGTCAAAAGGCTGACTGGTTGCATCTGCGGGAACAACGTTGACCGGAAGACCGAAAGAGCCTAAAGGAAACCAATAGAGCACACAACAAAACATGAGCAAGGCACCATCCAGGAACCCGAGTAATCAAAAAATAAAAGAAAGTCAAGATGGAATACAACCAAACCAAGTGGAGGACCAGCAACCACCACACAAAAAACAAACAAACACACACTAAAATGAAAGCACTAATGCCATGAGATGGCATCATGCTAACAAACACAAACGAGGGAATGAACCCACACCAAGAATGTGCATGTACTCCGTGTTGAACTCATTTTTGATGATTTGGTGGTGACAACTATACAATTATATATTGTCGTATACTAACTTTTAGTACAGAAGAATTATTGATGAACAAATTCCTGAAGCTTCAGTTGACTTATACTGTATGATTGAATCTGTGTCTAGTTAGTCAAACTTGCTAAAATCCCTCCTTGATGATATATAGCATAACACAACTCTATTGTTTGAATATAAGAAAAAGAAATATGCACAAAAAATGTGCATGTTTCAGGCTGTGCATTCAGCCAGCTGAATGGGTACATTCAGATTTCTGAATGCTGAAGAAATTCATATTTTATATGAGTATTCAGCCATCTGAAATTAAAATTTAGTTGGTTGAATTATACCTGAAATTGTCTATTTATTTGTTGTTTCTAATTCGAATAAATTTAGTCAGCTGAATTAAAATTTCAGTCACTTGAACAGATAATTTTCTGAACAGGGTGGTTCTCTTCAACGAATAGATACATCTATTAACCAAGAGTTATATCTGTTTCTATTGATAAAACCTCTCCATGAAGGGAATCAACTCTTAATACTATATAAATTGACTTTAGAAACATTCATTTAAACAATCTAATTCCATCATCCAACTCGATTATCTAATTCTTATTCTTTACTCACTCTTTGATTATCAGTTTCTCTCAAGTTCAAACATCTTGTAATTGATTAATCTTCATTATATTCCATATTCTTCACGTTCAGTACACTATATATCATCAAAGAGAAGATTAAAGGAAAGTTGCAATTAAGTGACTTATCAATGCTAATCAAATAGCACATTGCGGTCAAACTCTTTTGTCTCTATTGTAAGGAAATCCTGGACGTCTATTTAAGTGGAAAAAAAATTCTGTTTCGGTTGTTTCAAGTGGTCCAACTCCTGTTAGTGTCTTAGGCCGTGTAAACCTACTCCTCCGGGTTAATTGAGGGTTACTGATAGTAAAATTCTAGAGGGAACCAAGGACTGAATGTAGAACAGGTAGTTCAAACCAACATAAAAATTTCTGGTGTCTTTTATTTCTTTTCTACTTTATATATTTTACTATATCTTCGCACTTAGTTTATATTATAGCACATATTTTCATATTACTCGATCCCTTAGCGACTTTCATTTGGTATCAGAGCTGGTTGACGCATGATAGTGGGTTCTCGTACTATGAACCGTGGTGAAGCTTTGTCTCTTACCCCAACATATCCCAGGGAATGGATCGGTCAAATAGTTAGTCCAAGGGCTGGCCTTGAGTCCAGAGCTGACCGTAAAACTAGTTGTAGCCACCACCGGCTATGGTGAACGATTCATTTGGTATTAGAGCCTGAGATTCTAAAGATCGTAACAACATCATAGAATAAATGGCTATAAAGAGATCTAGTTAAGGCTTATAAAGAAGAGGAGCCATAAAGCAGAATCAAAGAAGCAAGCAAAAAAATGTTTCATGACTAAACTTAGATCACAATCAGTATGTGTAGATTCATTATATAAAGATCTTTTGATAGCACATGAAGAATTATTAAAAGATTTAAAACTTTGAATAAGAATAATACAATTGCTTTAGCTAAGTTAAAAAATTATTAGCAAGAAATTTCCAATTTAAAAGAGAAAAATAAATTCTTGGTAAAACAAACTAAATGTTTTAAAAATATCGTAGAAGAACTTGTTTTCCAAAAAACAATTCCTTTAAAAAGAAAATGAGCGGTCAGAAGTTAAATACTATGATTTTTTTGGAGGAAATCAGTGTTTCACAAAATAAAAAAACATCTTTAGAAGATTTTTTTTAAATAATTCTAGCTTTTTAATGTTACCTCTTGAAAAGGAGAATGACATTAATTAGAAAAAATTTAGCATTGTCTAAAGAATAAGAGATTTTATAAATTAATAATAATATTTTGCAAAAAGAAGTTTGTGATTTGAAAGAAAATTTTGAAAGATTAAGTAACAAATTCATAAATTTTAAAGATTCTATCTTCCTTGGTTACAAATTCAAAAGCCCACAATGATAAAAGTTGTTTAGGTTATAAACAAGTTAAAAATAAAAGTGAAAAGTAGGCTCACATCCTTAAAACTAAACTTAATTAAGCTTACATCCTTCCTTTTTGAATAATATAAATTTCATCCTTATTTTTAAAATAGCGGCTTATGTTTTCCACAATTGCCCATTTTTAAAATCAGGAAAATAGTGTGAAGGACAAAATGAACAAGAAATTGTTCCATAAGGACAAAGGGCTAAAATTTTATTTATAAGGACAACTTTCAGTGTAAAGGGATGAATTATAGTGGGCCCTTGAATTCCTCCCTTTACACTAAAATTTGTCCTTATGGATAAAATTTTAGCCCCTTGTCCTTATGAAACAATTTTTTGTTCATTTTGTCCTTGAGGCTAAAAACCCCTTTTAAAATTATGGCTTAATTAATGCATCAGATCCGATATTTTTTATTACTGATTTAATTTTTTCTTAAACATAATTTTCCGTGTAATGGCAGTGACATCTTCTTTCTAAATTTCTAGTTCGGTTGATATAAAATTCAATTTGATCGGCAATTTTTCTAGAGATTTATTTTGATCAAGATTTTATTTGTAAAATGGATGCGTCTTCGTCCAGGTAATTTATACGTTTAAGTTTTTTTTAAAAAAAAAAAATTGTATACCTGATTTTAGTTTTGCAATCGATTTTTGTTGTTTCTTTATTTTGAATTAGTTTAATTGTCTATTTTAATTGATGGATAGTTTAATTATTTTATAAATTTTTATTTTTATTACTGATTGTATAGTTGTATAAATTATTTTTTCAACATATTTTTTCATCTATTCTGCATAGATGTATAAAAATATGCATAGATTATGAATATGAGCATATAAAAATGCAACTATTTGTATAATACGTGTGTTTCAATGTATTCAGAAAAGTTGCGTGTAAGTATGCATATATTATGTATATATGCATACAAATATTTAGCTCTTTTGAATTTCTGTTTGTTTGCGAGCCTGATAATTAGATGCGTACATCTATGAATATATTCTTAATACATGCATGTTACAAGTGTTCTTGATCTATTTTCTAATAAAATATGCGCAAATATTCTGAAATTTTGCATATATATATATATATATATATATATATATATATATATATGCATATATTACTGTTATTTGCGTAGATGTTTGCATGTAGTTATAATTATATGAGTATGTTTTTGTAATTTTATTTGATTACTGCGGATTAGGCTGATTAATGTTGACTTTTTTATTTTTCAAATAGTGGTCCTGCAAATATTGGTGTTATTGAAGTTTGGGAATGATAGCTGTTCTATTCCTCTTTATTTTGATAGTTCTGTTGCTATCGTGCGAGATGCTATTTGTGGTAAATGGACCGAGTTAAGTCCGTTGTCATTTGAACTATATCACTTCAAAGATTGTTTGAGAAGGAATATCGAAAGTAATTCTGATCTTCAATCCATTCTTTTGTTGGCTGCACATAATCAAGAAGATTATTTAGTTTTTTTTTTGTTGACGCCAATCGTAGTAGTTCTTTAGTTGCTTATGGTAGCGATTCTTCTTTTGGTAATGATTCCTCTTTTGCTTGTTCCGGTGAGTTGAACAACAAATTTAAGCGATTGTTAAGAAGTGATTTAAATCAATCTATTTTCTCTGGTGTTGGTCAACAATTTAAAGGATCTGTTACTGAATTTAGATTTTATTTGATGATGTATAGTATGAAAACTGGATATACGCTTAATTTGGTTAAGAATGATAAGGAAAGAGTTACTGTTGTTTGTTCTAGAAAAATTGTAGGTTCAGGATTCATGCTTCTCTTAAGTTTAATCTTCTTGGATATTTTGTTGTCAAGAGATTTCAACCGGAACATACTTGTGGTGCCGGAATTCATGACATAAACAATCCTGTTATATCCAGTAAATTGATTTAATTGTTGGTTTGTGATCATATTCAATCTAATCCGTTAATGAAGACGAAGGACATTATTAACTTGTTTCAAACTGAGTATAATATTATTTTGAAGTATTATTATGCTTATTGTGGGAAGAGGTTGGCATTAGAAGATTTACATAGAAGCGACGTAATGTTCTATCATCATTTGCAGTCGTTTTGTGATGCAGTTCTTACTACTAATCCCGGAAGTAGAGTTGTTTTGGAGTGCAACGATTCTACACGCGTCAATTTGAGGGTTTTATTGGATTTGAAGCTTATGCATATAGATTTCAATATTGTCGACCATTAATTTTTGTTGATGCTGCTTTTATGAAGGGAAGAGCTCAAGGGTGTTTAATGGCTGCTACTGGTAAAAATGGAAATGAAGGTATGTTGTTTTACAGTATATTTTTTCTTTTTTAACTGAAAATATTCTTATTTTATGCACGCCTATATGCATTTTTTTTGAATATGTGCATTAATATATGCAATTATTTTGAATAATTGTATGCATGTATGACAATATTTTTAAGATATGCATACAATTATGCTTCTTCTGGTTAAGAATTGCGTGCAAGAATGCAAAAAATATAAAGAAATGCATACAATTATTCAGAATTTGTGGGTGCAGTATACAAATATTTGAAAATTTGCACATAGATATGCAACTATTTTAGATATATGCATACTACAATGCAATTATTCTGACTATACACTATGCACGCTACTGTTCTGTTTATGTGCATGAATTGCCTGTATGATTTTTTTTTTAAAACATAAATATGTGTTGTCATGTATAACTACTATTAAATTATTTATTATTTGTGCACGTTTGGCTTTTTTTTCAAAAAAAAAAAAAAAAAAAAAAAAAAAAAAAAAAAAAAAAAAACAATCATGTTGTGTATTCTATTACTAAGCTAATTAATTTATTTTTTAAAGGTTTTTTCACTATAACAATTACTATTGTATCTGGAGAAGATGAAGATAATTGGATTTGGTTTTGTTAACAACTTAAATAGTTTCTTAAAGAGGATTGTAGAAGCTATGTTTTCATTTCTGACCGTCATCCTGGTATTCTTGTTGCTATTTCAAAGGTGTTTCCAAATTCAGTTCATGGATCTTGCTTTTATCATTTGATCAACAACTTAAAGGTTGCTTTAAAATCTCAATTTTTCAAAACAAATAAGAGAATGTTGTTGGATACATTTGCAAGAATTGCTTATGCATACAATTTGACTGATTTTAATGCTACATTGAAGAATTTTAGAGATGTTGGTGGATCGACTGTGACAAACTTTTTAAGTGGAATTCGGTTTGAGAAGTTTACTAACGTATTTTTCCCTTGTTGTCGTTACGGTGAAATGTCATCTAATTGTTCAGAAAGTTTTAACAAGAGGATTTTGGAGGAAAGACATTTACCAATCACTGCTTGTTTGGATAAAGTTAGATTGAAGTTAATGATACTTATGTCTGACCGTCATGAAGTTGCTTCAACTTGGAATAACGTTTTATGTCATGTTAATGAAACTCGAATACAGAATCTACATTTGGAAGGAATTTCGTGGTTTGTTATCAAATCAAGTGAATATAATTTTGAAGTTCATTCTCCAATCCATCAATTTGTTGACTTATATAATCGAGTTTGTTCTTGTAACGTGTGGCAAATTAGCGGTTTGCCTTGCGCTCATTCTGTTAAATGTATTTTAAGCTGTGAAAACTTGAATGTGTATGACTACATTGAAGCTTATTTCAAAGTTGGTCATTTTCAACTATCTTATTCGCATCAAATCAATCCTATCATAAATTATATGGGTGAAGACGTGGTTGTTGAAGATGCAATTTTAGCTCCTTCAAAAGGTAGAAGAATGTCTGGTCGTCCATCTTCTTCTAAAAGATTGAAATCTACAGATGAATTTACGAAGACTACTAGATGTGATTTGTTCAAGAAGTTGGGTCATAATAAAAGGACGTGTTCTTCAACAGACAAGTAGATGTTTTTTTGTACAAATTTCTTTTAAACTTGGTTAACTTGTATACTGTTGTGGACTTCTACGTGTTGCTTTAAATTTAATTCAGTATTTTAATGTTAATTCTATGTTTTTAACAGTTATTTATGTTCAGATCTATTGTGTGTGCAATTATTCTATACAGTTGGATAGAAGTATGCAATTATTATGTGTAGTTGCATAGATGTATGCAATTATATTGAATATTTGTATCAACTTTGCTAGTATTCTGCATAGATCAATAAATGTATGAAAAAAATTCATAGTAGCTACATACATGTACGACATTATTCTTGTAAATGGATAATATACAAGTATTCTTCATTGTTGCATAGAAGTATGCAACTATTCTCTTTATTGCATGAAAATATTCAAAATTTAGCGTTACTCTGTTTTAACTTTGACTATTTTTTTCCTTTTCAATTCTTAATTTTTTTTATTTAATTAGTTAATTCTATAGTTTTGATTTCGTAATTTATTCATAAAATTTTATGAAGTTTAGTTCGTACGGTCAGTATTTAGTAAAAAAAAAAAAAAGCAGCATCATTTGTTGGAGTAATGCTGCAAATATTTGCAAATATGTCAGGAATTATATTGAAAACATGCATATAAGTATGCAAAATATTATCAATAACTGTACACACGAAAGCATCAATTCATAATTTCATGTAAAATTAGAAGAACTTAATTCAGTGCACAAAATAACACATTAATTCAGTTTACATACTACATAATCAAGTCAACGTAGTTCAAAAAACAAAATAGCAGGTAACATTTTTGTAACAAATATAAACATCCCTTTTTTCTATTTTAATCAGTGGTTTTATTTTCTTCTGATAGCAAGAACTTCTGTGTCAGGGGATTATCTCCAGTCCAACTATAAAGTTTGCAATTGAGTATTTCGTGAGCAAGCTCAGCACGTTGTTGATTAATAACCACAACACCATATATTTCTTCATCTCTAATGATTTCTTTGTCCTCACATCTCTGTTTCATTACGTTAATAACAAACATGCCACAATCAACGTTGCAGAAATTTATAAAACATTATCAGTTTGTTTGAATAAATTTATTTGGTATTATAACAAGCATACAAATAGGTAATCATTCTCAATATCTACGTACTTGTAAATGTATGCAACTTTTCGACAAACCAGCATACATGTACGATATTATTTACAAAATCTGCATAGCTGTATGCTAGTATTCATATTACATACATACAAACATGCAAAAAAAACTCGTAATTTGCAAACAAGCATGCAAATATAGTCATTATCTGCATACAAATAGGCAGATATTGCAAATATGGCATACAAGCATTCAGATATAGTCAATATCTGCATACAAACATGCAGATATTGCCAACATTTGCATGCAAGTGCGCAAAAAACACTTGACATTTTGCATATACGCATGCATATATTAACATTATTTGTATAGGTCTATGCAAACGAACAGTGTTTATTTTCTTACGTATGGCCTTGTTGTGGGAAATCAGCCTTTTCAAGCTGTCTGGGTTGCTGAAAGTTCTTCTTCTCCAATTTTTTCATCACTCCATTAACGTAAATTCTCTGCATTAATATATATATATATATATATATATATATATGTGTGTGTGTGTGTGTGTGTGTGTGTGGATAAATGTTGTTAATGGTAAATATATCAACTTGCATATGAAGTATGTTTAATTTACATACAATATCTCTTGCTAATCTTTGTTGTTTTCCTTCACGTCGTGGTTTATTCGAATCATAATGAATCCATCTTCTACCATCTTTAATGTATTCCAAGAACGAAAAATGTTTGTCACAATGGACAGAAATGAATATTTTGGTGCATAATTGGAAGCCTTTTTTAAGCGGTTGATCTATGAAATACTGCAGTTGTCCTGATGATTCTTTATTTATAAACGTCTACAATTGCAGTCATTTTAGCGGTCAAAAGTAATGATAAAAACTGAATTTATGGAGAAAAACTTATAAAAAAAACTTACAGAAGCAGTTGTTCTGATGTATAAAAATTCCGGATTTTTTTTTTTTTTTTTTTTTTTTTTTTTGAGTTCGTTTGCAACAAAGTCGATTATATATTATAATAAGTAGATTGTAAGTGTTATAGAAAGGAGAATTAATTCTAACATTAAAAAAAATATCACTAGAATTATATTTACTATATTAGAATTTCAATGTAGTAATACCTGTCCGTCAACAAATCTTCCAGCTAATAGATCACCCAATGAAGTACCAAGAATGCATATGTCATCTTTACCATTTAAGTAAGCGCTTTTACTGGTAATTTATGTAATACAGTAAGATAATCTATAGAAATATATTAGTACTGATCTAAGCAACTAATCTGAATTATTACATAAATGTATGCAATAACTTATAATATTTGCATACAAGTATTCAACATTTACTTCTAATTGCGTAATGTGCATATATTAAGAATTTTTTGCATACAAGTATGAAAAATTATTTAAATCCGCATAGAAGCATGCAAATATAGTCAATATCTTCTACAAGAATGCATATACTCAGAATTCTAGTATTAGATATCTGCATTCAAGAATGCAGATATTGTCAATATCTGCATACAAGCATGCAAATATATTAGATATCTTCATACAAGCAAGCAGATATTGCTAATATCTGCATACAAGTATGCAGATATAATAGATCTCTGCATACACGTATGCAAATATTTCAAATATATTGCTTCATTTTGCACAATAATATAATTCAACAAAAAATGAACACAATCTGTGTAAATTTTGGAATACTTTTACCTTAGATTTGAAAGTGTAAAAAATGCTTCTAGTTTCTCGATTTTCATCTCTTTTAATTTCTGAACATTTTTAAACTTTCTGATTTTCAGTTTAGCATTTGTACGCATTTCTTCAGATCTTGGTCATGTATGATAGTCGTCTACTTCCATTAATTATGTCTTTTTCCTTTTTCTTTTTCCTACGACTAAGAATAATATCAAATTTATCAGCCATGTAATGTTGGAGATTAAAGTTTAGGAACATAAGTACATTCAAAAAAATTTGTTTATCTTTTCTGTTTCTTAAATTCATACGTCTCTACTTTTTTCCAAGTTCTTCTATTTGGTCGTTGTCAAGAACCATTTCCATATCATTTTTGTCTTTCAAATTTTCATCATTTTCATTATCACTCTTCTCAGTACCATTCTTTTCCTGTTCCTTCTTCTTTGAGTTGTCCTGATCCATCTCCTTCTCCTTTTCTTCCTTCTGTTCGTTCTTCTTCTCAATTTCTTCTTCAATTTTTTCTGCACTAGTCTTGTCATTCTCCATCTGTTCCATCTCATTCACCAAGTTCTTCTGCTTATCCTTCTCCATTTCCTCATTTCCATCATCATTAACTACATTTGCTTCATCGACTTTTCCATCATCATTTTTATCCTTATTCTCGATTAACAATCTTAAACTATACTGCTCCTGCTCCTCCTTCTTGTCCTTCTTATTTATTTTCTCCAGCTGTTTATCCTGCACCTGCTGCGTGTTCTCCTCGTCTGTTTCCTTTTCACTTTCAGTTTCCTCGGTATCCTCATCAATATTCATTTCGTCGTGTTCTTGGTCTTCTTCTTCTTTACTTTTATCATTATCCTCACTGTCTGTTTTAAACTCACCGTCATTTTTTTTTCAATATCACCTTGTTCATCTTCAACACTTTCTAATGTTGTACCAGCAGTAAGCTCTTGTATTCTCATTTTTAACATTGTATTCTCTTCTACTAACTGCCTATTCTCTTGTTTCAATTTTGTTACCATCTCCTTCAATCTTTGTTCCCTTTTTTTGTAATATGCTTCATCTTTTTCAACAACTTTTTTGATCATTTTCAATTCTTTCCCTTGTATATCCTATAAATACAAAAAACCACAACTATTGTTTATTTAATAATACAGAAATTTGCATTTACGTACACAAGTTCATGTAAAAACTGCATAAATGTATGCAATTAACCAAATTAAACGAATTTAAGTATGTAAATATTCAAAAATATTTTCATATATCCTTGACAACTGTAAAACTACTTTCGTATAAGACTTAAATTATATTTAATATTTTATCAATTGAAATATGCAACATTTCTTATTATTTGCATTTAATTGAATAAGTAGTCTGAGTATTGGTACAATATTAAGGAACATGTCTTAATCTGCATGACAATAATGCAGATAAACCAAATATCTGCATTTACGTATGCAAATATTCCTAATATTTTCACACATTTATTCTGCTATTCGGAAGACTTAATTTCGACAAACGTATATGATTCAGATTTACATGAGACTTACAAATATGCAAACATTGTCAATATTTCAACACGTGTACGCAAATATTGTCAATATCTGCATACAAATAAGCAGATACTTTCAATATCTGCATACAAACATGCAGATATTGTCAATTTCTGCATACAGGAATGCAAATATACTTCGTATTTGCATATAAGTATATTTCAGATATTGTTAATTTTGCATACAAATATGCAACTATATTTGATATCTGCATACAAGTGCGCAAATATACTTGATAACCACATACTATGAGAATATTGTTCACATCTGCATAGACGTATGCAAATTTTGCAAATATCTGCATACGTGAATGCAAATAATGTCATACATTTAGACCGGTATTTACAACACTTAATTTGACAAATATATATGTGTAAGATTTACATTAGACTTACATTGTTGTATTTGATATCCATTAGCATTGACGACTTTAGCAATTTAAAGTCCCATTTTCCAACTCGTGTAAATACCTCGTTGTAATCAGGCTTTGATGTTTGAAAAACATGTGTTTTCTCGCAAACCCACCACTGCAAAACCAAACAGAGTACAAAACATTATGTATAGCTTGAACAATAATTTAATAAAAAATTATATAATAAGTTTTAACATAATACCAAAAACAGTGTCACACAAGCACTTATTTTGCATGATGTCTCGTAAAATTTATCAACTTGGCTGAATAGATGGTGGTGGACGGTTTTCGGCCAAGAAATTATATTTAACTTCTTCTCGCAAACACAATATGGTACAAAAGTCCACGGTAAAGTGTAGATAGGAGTGGATACAAGGAATGTTGCAACTAAGTTGAGAAGCAAAAGCTTAACAGTATCAAAACATGCTACTCCTAACTCATCTTTAATTGTTGAAAAAAAAATTCTTTCAACATTTTTCTTGTTGACCGTAGCTTCTCCTTTAAAATGTCTTTCTATAAAAACTTTATAATCTTCATCATCTTTATCATCCTTTTTTAAGTGCCCACTGGTTTTAATCAAATCTCCTTGACAGGAGCACCCGATAACTTCACAATATCTTCTTCCATAAACGTCAGCAGTAATTCTCCAAATTGAAAATATTTCAGATTTTTCTTATAACCTTTGATTATCAAATCTAAAGTTGTCGAATTTTTAACAGCCTCCGATGGGGAGATGACTCCATCAATGATTTTGTCGATGAATCCATTCAACATCAATTTTCCAAGAAATACAAAATGCTTATGTGTATAAAGCTCATCTTTCTTTAATTTCTCTATCAATTCGATGAATGCCTTAAGATTATTCCTATACACATATTTCATTTTGGGATTCTTCCGTACTTCGATTTTTCCTTCTTTCACCACTTGTTCAGATTTAGACGGCTGTTCAGTAATTACTAACGCTCTCTCTTTTTCAACATCTAACATTGGATCATCTTCCACCATAGGTATCTGTAAAAAGGATTAGAAAGTTATTATTAAAAGGTTTCAAACTTTCTAAATATATGAGCACTAGTGTGCAAGTATTCTGACTAAAGGCACACAAGTGTGCACGTATTCTGAATAATTGTACATAAGTTCACAAATATTATTAATACATGCACAAATATGAGCAAATAATCTTCATAGTTGCACACAAATGTGCAACTATTACTCATCTATTATGAATTGTTTCCCACAAGTGTTTAAGAATTCTGAACACATGCATACATGTTTCCAAATATTCATAACAACAGCTTACAATCATGCAAGAACTCTTAATATAATTTTGTACGTATCTGGAAATCGGCAAGCAACTATTGAGGATAAATATATACAATTATGCAAGAATTCTAAATTAAATTATTCAAATATTCACCAACTCATAACAAAAACCAGTCTCGTATGCAAAAGTCCTGAATATACATATATATATATATATATATATATATATATATATATATATGCAAGTTTCTGGTTATACGTATGCATATATTCCTCTTTGGTTAATATGTTCTTCTTAATATTCATATTTTTTGAAAATGTGCACTCACAAATGCAACAATTTTGTAATTATGTACACAAGTTTGCATGTAATTTGAATATCTAAATTCCAGTATGTATCTACTTTGAATAAATGCATTCAAACGTTCAATTATTCTTCATACTTGCATACAATCATACAAAATTACTGATTAAAATCATACAATCAAGTAACAATACCGTATATATGCATACTGGTGTGTAAGAATTAGGTGATAAAAATATACTAACAACATATAGTCGTGCTAGAATTCTAATTAACATCATGCAAGATTTCTTATTAACATCTAAAAATCATGCATTTATGAACATCATACACTCATTCAAAATGTTTCTTTTAATCTTATTAAAGTATTATAAGAAGATAGTATCGAAAGTCGGATATGAAATAAATAAAAAATCAGATTTATACCTTGGTTCTCGCCATTTTGTATTTTGATGATGACAATGACTGCGATTTTGAAAAAAAAAACAGGACGGTCCTAATTAAAATGATGACCGTCGGCTTTTGCTTCTAAAGAGCGATTTATCGATTGAGGGTTTTGAAGAACCATGGAATTAGGGTTTTGATAGAAATTAAAGGAGCGATTAGGCGGATGAAATGATGACGAATCGTTGTTGGACGATTTTGGAACTACGTAAGGGTAGAAGTGGATTTTTTCAGCCGTAATTCAAAAATACGGATGTATTCTGCATTCTTTTTACCAACGGTTTTTATTTTATTTTAAAAGTTTATAGGGATGTGTGTCTAACGCACCCAAAATAAAAATAGTACTAGATATACATTGTTGTATACTAATTTTAGTGTTAGTACAAGGAGCAAGGTAAAACCACTTACAGTCATAATAATACTTTGTTCAGAAATGATAGAATATATTTTTCAAATACTAAGCTAATGGCTAATAATATTACAATATAGATTCCAGCTAATATGATTGATCATGACAAATAATTTTTTATTATCAACTACTTTTTTTTTTTTTTTTTTTTGGGAATTTGTTCAGGAGGGAAACCGACCAGAGTCGTAAAACCCTCCCTAGTGCACCTAGCACGGTCCGTGAGTTATTAGCAACTACTATAAGACAGTAATATGTAATGAAAACTATATTTATAAACGTTCGGTCACACCCAAATGAGTATGGTTTCCTATAACTTAGGAAATTGTAAGAACGTTAGGTATCGTATGCTCTAAATATTATTATTTTTCTAATACCCTAGTTTGTAAGTAGTAGTTGCTTTTATTTGATAAAATTGTTTCATTAATTTAATTTCTTTTAAAGGGTACAATTACACCTATTTTTAAGTAAGGTTTTTACCCTATAATTAACTCCTTTGGACCCTCACGTAGGAAGTGGGTACCAAAATATATATTTTATTTTTTTAGTAGGTATACCACATATCGAACAAAAATGATTTGAGTATCTTTGATAACTTTGGAAATAGAGCCAAAAATGAAGGAACAATCAGAGAATCTAGGGACTACTCATAAGAAAATTTGGTAAATTTATATTTTCCTAATCATATTTCGAACTTAATCCTAGTCTCTACAGGTTAAATCCCTATATTGCTTCTATTGATATCTTTTTTGTTGATGATAAGGGAAAAGAAAATATAATCATATCAACAGGGAGATGTCATATCGACATGGGAAGTAGAGATTTAGGGGGAGAACAATCTATATATCGATCTCCTAAATCTGTATAGTTGTCATCATCAAAAGGGGGATAATGTAAGAACTCATATTCTGACGTTTTGATAGTGACAACTATACAGCACTATTGTCGTATACTAAATTTTATTGCAGAAAAATTATTGATGAACAAAATTCCAAAAGCTTCAGCTGATTTATACTACTTGATTGAGTCTATATCCAGTTAGATAAACCTGTTAAAATCTCTCATGGATGATATATAGCACAACACAACACTATTGTTTGAATATAAGGAAGAAGTATGTACATAAAATGTGCATATTTCAGACTTTGCATTCAGCCGACTGAATGAGTACATTCAGGCGGCTGAATGCTGAAGAAATTCATATTTTATTTGAATATTCAGCTATCTGAAATAAATTCAACCATACCTGAAATTGTCTGTTTACTCGTTTCTAATTCAAATTAATTCAGCCAGTTGAATTAAACTTTCGGTCAACTGAACGGATAGTTTTCTGAAAGGGTGCTTCTCTTCAACGGATAGATACATCTTTAAACCAAGAGTTATATCTATTTCTATTGATCAAATCTCTTCATGAAGGAAGGCAGCTCTTAATACTATATAAATTTTGACTTCAGAATCATTTGTTAAACAATTTGATTTCATCATCCAGTTCGATTATTTAATTCTTATTCTTTACTTACTCTTTGATTATCAATTTATCTCAAGTTCAAACATCTTGTGATTGATTAATCTTCAGTATCTTCCATAATCTTCACGTTCAACACACTAAATATCATCAAGGAGAAAATTCTAGGAAGGTTGCAGTTAAAGTGACTTATCGGTACTAGTTAAAGAGCACATCGCAGTCAAACTCTTCTGTCTCTATTGAAGTAAGTCCTAGTCGGTTATTCAGACAGAAAAAATCGTGTTTTAGTTGCTTCTGGTGGTCAAAGTCTTGATCGGTGTTTCAAGCGGTGTAAACCTGTTACTCCGGGTTAAGTAAGGGTTGTTGACAGTAAAATTCCAAAGAAAATCTGGTACTGAACGTAAAACGTGAAGTTTGAACCAATATAAAAATTTATGATCAAACCGACCGTTAGGGAGGTTTGCGTACTGTGACTTGGCCAAAATCAATTTCCGTGGAGCCAAAATAAAAGTGCCGCTGTTTCGACGATGTCTTCTCCCTCACATCTGATGCCCGCGATTTCTCCTCCCTTACCATTTCTTCTCCGCCTATTTCCTCTCCGTATAATTATTTCGTTCTCGATGTCTCTTCTAAAATCCAATCTCCCTTTAAATTCGCTCTGTCAAATCGTTCCTTAAATTTGCTTTAAAAACGTTCATCTGCCACTCAAATTTTCTCGTCGTTGCTTCGCCTTAAATCGCTTCTCAAATCGCTACTCAAAACGATAGTAGTTGCTACTCAGCCTCCCAAATCGCTCACGAAAAGGTTATTATTAAAATTATTTTGAGTTTCGGAAATATTTCACTTCATATTAATTAAAATCTAATCATTTGCTTAATTTTGAAATTGCGTTTTCGTTTTGTTGTTGAAATTCAAGGCATGCTTATTTGTAAAATTTAGGTTGTTCGGTTCACTATGTTTGATTATGGGCTTTCAAATAATCAGGCAACAAGTCTGCAGAAATTAAGATGTAGAGTAAACTATCATGCTTTGAAATTCACAGATTCAATACTAAATATGGATCAAATTTTAGTTCGAAGAATGAAGGAGAGAAGCAAACATTTCATTGCTCTTCACCTTAGGTAAGGTCATACGTAATCGTTTTTTTGATTCAGTTGTGGGACTGATTTGTTTTATATTACTTCTTATTATATTTGGTTGTCATGCATAATGTTTTCTAAATTAAACTTGAAACTTTACTTTTAAACTGATATTGCTTTTGCTATGTATAGTCTTAAAATAGTTTTTTCCCGAACTGTTTCTCTTTGGAATTTCATTTTCATAAGTTGTAATCAACGGCTGTACATAACAATAACATTTAGGTTCTTAAATGAATACTTTGTTTTGAGGTGGTAAGAAATCACATTTTCTTTGTTCTTTGACTCAATTCTTTGACTCAATTGCTTGGTTTAACACCACTAGATGCTTAGCTCAATTCAATTGGATGCAGGAGATGACATAACAATATGTGCATCTAAAGTTAGGGTCTGGCTATTCGCACCTCATTATTTGCTCTTCACCCCCCGAATAAAATTTTAAATTTTCATTTCCGAATTTGCCCTTTAACAGCCGATTACATAGTTTGTCTAATGTTGCAAAATGATTGAAAAATAATAATTTCAACTATATATATGAGTTCGATGCTAAATTGCAAACTATAATTAAATTTAAAATCAACATTGTACATGATTTTTATAAAAAAAATAGAAACTACAAATACTGATTAAAAAATTTAAAACAATTATTATAAATTCAAAAACTGTACTATCAATGATGTGTATCGTTATGCATTTTGAGATCGAGTATGTTAGCAATAACAAAAATTGCAAAGATCTAAACAGTAAATAAATAAATCATTAATATAGATGATATTGTTCAAATAAATCGATGTTGAAATAATATTCAATAGGTCATTTTTGGATTAAACGGGGTGGGAAGAGCAAATGATGGGGTGCATATTTTATTTTCTAGTTAGCGGGGGGTGAAGAGCAATTAACGGGGTGTTAATAGACGCACCCTTAAAGTTATCGGTTAATTGGCCCACAGACTTATCCTTTATTGGCTAGCTAAATGGAAGAAAACAATTTATAGGAAATATAGTAAGGTTTGGGAAAACATCTATAGGGTTTGTAAAGTTTGGTAAATATTATCAACTGCAAGGTACAATTTTCATATTTTGGGAAAGCTGCATTTTAAAACTAGTTCAATACCATGTACATCACATGATGAGAATCAAAATGGTTGTGTTCCATTGTTCTGAGGAAGGTTTCTTCTATATATAATCCTCTTGTATGAAGCAAAATAAATTCATCAATAATAAGGTTGGTGTCTTCTGTATATAGTCCTCTTCTATATATGAGTCACTTTAGAAGAAGGCCTTTCACTGTTAGAACTTGAAGCAGTCGTTGTTGCATTTGAAGATAATCTAGTTCCACCTTTGAAAATCTTTGTGCTTGAAGAATCAGCTGAAAGCTTCAAGATAGCTGCATATAAAAAATGTTTCATACAAAAGATGAAACAAAATAAATGTTGCTACTAAAAGCTTTATCTTGTAACTATAATATGAAAGGTTGGAGTAAAATACATGGGCAGACTCTTTAGCATCGCTACTGCAAGCAGAAGGCGTTTGAAGGGCTGGAGCCTGGAGTGGTATTAACATTAAGAGCCAACGAAATATCAGTTCTTTCTACAGTCAAGACACAACGAAATTTGGTTATGCTTTTTCTAACATTTTCAGCGTCTGCGCAGCACTCCGGCGTTGGCTTTAGTGTTGTACCACCTACGTACGGTACGCACGCTGTGAGGTTTTGTAGCTGATCCCGGCATTCCTTTTCATCCTCTGCAATCGTTGCTGTGACTGTTCTCGACATGCACAAGACTGCTGCAAATAAAATGAATAGTGAGGCAATTGATGCGATCTCCTGTGGTTCTCTTCGTTGTTTTTCGATCTTTTCTTAATTATAGGTGTTTCCAAAGTGATTGTATTTACTTTTGTGGGGTTGTAATAAGTGCATGAATCTAAAACTGTGTGTTTAGACTCTTGGACGCTATCTGTATTGTGATAGTTTCCAAAATTACCCATAAAATTTTATGTGAACTTACCCTCAACCGTTTAATGATATTATGCATCTATTGCCATTCACAATTTCGTTAAAACTACCAACCATCTAAGTACTTAGTTTTATTACCTGAAGTTCTTATTAATTACGTTATAAACGATTTAGAATAGCATAAAATAGCATTGTAGTCCAAATCACATAGTGCGTGCAACGTAACAGTTCCTGTGAACAAAATGGATAATTGTGAATAAAAAAAAGATAAACGATAGGCTTTGCGACATTCAAAGTTTCATCCCCCTGTGCAAAGTTAATTGAAACAGGAATTGATGGTTACGTTAGAACTTATATTACATATAACAAAGGATTTGACATATCTATCTAGAGGTGCTTGCTCACGAACTGCTCCTTAAAGCTACCACAACAACAAGGATTTGACGAAGGCTCTTGAATGGAGTCTGTTTTCTATACAAGCCAATAGTATGTTAAATGTATCAAATGTACTCTATTTAACAACAAATTACAGGTCATACACTCAAAGCTACGTGTTAAGGTACCTTTTTTAACATTGGGGGCTCAGCTCCAACACCTGCACTTGTAGTTTCATTTATAATTCACTAAAAAAATCCGGTAAATCAAGACAGTATCGATCACTAATATACAAAGAATATGCACCAAACCTTCTTATTAAGCCGTTTTCCAATGATGTGCATGTTTAAAGGGTTATATAATAATAAACAAAAGTGTTAATATATGCTAACAATTTGTAAGTGTTATTCTAATATGTTGGTTGGAATTGTAGTTATCATACGATATCGTAATTTTGTTTTGCTAATTATGGCTATGTTGTGTATTTATGGTTAAATTTTATTTATTTATCGTTATTTATTGGTTAAATTTGCATGCTCTACGCATATATGAATGTTTTGTTTATTTGGCATGTATCAACTTTAAAATTTGATTCTAAAATTCAAATTGAAGCCTTCAGTTTTAAGTGTTTTGACTAAAATTTAAATTTGAATTCATATTTTCAAAATATTAAATTTCAAATTTAAATTCTTAGTTGTTTTTTTCAAAGAGGTTATCACTTAGTGTTTAAGTAATATTAATGAAAATTTTATATATTATTTTATTTATATATAATTTATTTTTAAAATTATATAATCTAACGGTCGGTTTTTCTACCGTTGTGCGGTTATATTAGTATCTTTTATTACTTCACTATTTTATATATTTGACTATATCTTTCGCACTTGGTTTATATTATGGCACACATTTTCATATTACTCCATCCCACTGTCACTTTCACACTGCACCAAACATGCACACACACCAAACCCCAGGACCAGCTGAAAATCCGAACATAACAGTTCTGCGCAAATTTCCAAACCTAACCAGTAACAACTAAATTAAGTCTTAAAGAAGCCCCGCACGGTTTAATAGCTATGACGCATGGACATAATCAAAACATTAGCATATTATTACGTATTTTATCCATATTTACGCACCACATTTTCTTTCTGTTTATGCATCATTTATAATCAGAATGACCATCAATATCAACCAAACTCTTCAAATTAACGGAATCAAGTTTAACTCACAAAATCATCCAAATATTCTTCGAACTCACAGAATATTCAACTGGCAAGATCATCCACATGTTGTGTAAGCCCCTGTTTTTGCATCTCTAGCAATTGTTGAACGAGGTCTAGAAGCTTAACCAGACTGAGAAAAGTTTTTGAGTGCAGTCCTTTATGCAAACAATGAATACAACAAGCGAACCCAAACCCTAAATCAAATCCTATTTCCAACCAGTTTACTTCTTCGTCGAAGCTATGCTTTCCCCACTACACCTAAGTCAAATTTTGGTATGTACAATATTGAAGCTAGCGTCCTGGAGGATCAAAGATGGAAAGGAGAGGAACTAATAGAGTCAACAATGCAGAATACTCGTACAAGCAAGTCAGCGTCTGATGTTGCTGATTTACAAATGGCGGTAGATCATAGAAAGAGAAAACTATTAAATTGAAAACTATTAGCCTGAAAATTTCACGTACAACAATTAACCAAACATAATTGATAGCAAATAGGCTGTAACTGTAGTACAGCAAAAAGACATTTTCGACCCGAAAAATTCAAAGAGCAGCAGGCAGCAAATTCATTCGACTTAAACCCAGGAAAGAGGGGGAGGGGGAGAAATAGAGGAATGGCCAGGTCAAGCAATGTGCTCAGCCAAAGTGAGGATCTTGACATGCTTCTTCTTCCTAAGCTCATGAGGCACAGGTCCAAAAACACGAGTCCCAATGGGTTCACCTTGCTTGTTAACCAGAACAACCGCATTGTCATCAAACTTGATCTCGCTTCCATCGCATCTGCCTTTCTGCATTGCTGCACGAACGACTACCCCGTACACCACCTCCCCTTTCTTCACTTTGCCTCTCGGCTGTGCTTCTTTCACTGACGCGATGATCGTGTCCCCTAATCTTGCTCCTTTTCTTCCTTTCAGTGCCTGAATGCACATCACTCTTTTCGCCCCTGAGTTGTCCACCACTTTTAGGTTCGTCCTCATCTGGATGAAAGTCCTCTGTTGCTGCAAATCAAGACATACCAAAATCTCGAATAATTCCAACATGTTCTATCTGAACCATATATATATGACATCATATCATGATTCATGTTTTATATGCAAACCTGACATAAAATATTGCCGCCAATCAAACATGACTTGGTCTCAGGTGAAATTGCCACAAACCCCGGCGTACTGCTCAGGTTTCCCAACATCGAGCGGCCAGCTATTTTGCAAAGAACAATAACATATAAGTACAATAAAATATTCAGAAAATTGGCCAAGCTTAATAAACTTTGTGTTGTAGATGAAGTCCTGAAAGCTTTTCTTTCCTACATGCAGAACGCTAATTGGCCAAGCTTAATTCACATACTTCTCCACAATTCTTTTACTGCTTACATCAAGCCTATATAGTTCTTTTCATTCCAAAATTTTATATTCCATTATAAGCAAATTTTGACAGTTTCATACGAAGTTACCTAATTTACATTAGAACTTACATTACTGGTATTTTTTTTCCTTATGAAGAGGGGTCTCTTCATATTACCATAGGAATATAAAAATATGCACATTTTTTTCATCATTTTCTGATTAACATGTTATTTTTATTAAAATTGATATTTATTAATAAATACAATAAATATACACTTGTTAATTCTTTACTTTAAAAATAAATATCTGATTAATTTTTTCTGGAGAAAGAAAAATGTTGCAAAAAACTTACAAAATATAAAATAACCACATGAAAATTAAAAATTCTTCCTTAAAAAAAACATACAGTGCATGTGTCAACAATATTAAGAACGGCTGATTTTCTAAAGAAAATTAAAATAATAGAACGATTTCCCACACTTCAAGAGTTACTTTTACTTCCCATTTTTATGATCAACGATGATTATTTTGTCAAAAATTGTTAGCATAACATATATGCACCTGTTATATATTAAAAGCATCTCCAACAACGGTTCAAAATTATGTTTTTGTAATATATGCACCCATTTTCATCTCCAGTAGATTACAGATTTTGTAATTGGTTGCATTTTCAGCAAATTCGATTACAAAAACGTAGTCTTCGGGAACAGCACTTGAACAGAAGCCCGAGGATGAGGCGCCTGCTCAAACAACATCTCAATTCAGTTGTCTATTAAACAAGCGTCCGAATTTTTTATTTGGACGCCCATAGAACAGGCGCCTCACCCCGTATTCTGTTGGGAGAATGCCGAATGCAGAAATATGGAGCGCATAAAATGTAATTTGTGCACTCCAAACTGTTGGAGATGCTCTAAAAGAACATTTTAGTATTTGTTACAAACTTTTTAAATGCCCAACACATATTGATGCATTTTTATTACGCTGCCAGTTTACAAAATGTTCATCACTTTCTCAAGAAATATCTAAAATTCAATTTGGCATAATGTATACAAATATCAAATTTAGCAATTTTTTGTAAAAGTTTTATCCAAATGAGAATTCAAATAAACTTTTGATATTTAAATTTATTGAACAATTAATTATATTCATTAATTTGCTTACCAATTGTTTAATTGTAAAAAATTACTTAGGTATGAGTATTCATATTAACAAAGACGACAGTACTCATTCTTATTCAGATATATTAAAATATATAAATTTCATAACATGCAATAAAACAAATAAGACGTCCAATGTAAAAAACTTTAGCAAATTCACCATATAATGAAATATATATTTTGACAAAATATCCAAAATGATTTTCAAGCATTATACTTTGACAGTTTGACAGTATCCAAAAAGGGACTTGAGAGATTGGAATATATCTGATGAGTTGGTGTCGGACGGTAGCGCATGAAAGTCAGCAATTCATGTCTCAAAACCATGAGCTTACGGTTGGTTCAGTGGTTGTTACAAGTTTTAGATTACACGACTAGTAAATAGGAGTCTAAACCAAGGTTTGAGGTATCGGCCGGTACCCCGAAATTTCGGAGATACCGTACCGGTGCCGGTCATCAACGAGCCGAGATTAGGGCTAAATTTCGGTTTTGGCTATAAGTAAAACGAAGCGAAATCGATGTAAGAAAACGGAGAAAAACAATCAGTGGTACCTTGATTAATGATAACAAAGACGAAGTCGATGCTGAATTGAAGGCGATGCTGAATCGAAGGGGAAGTAGAGTGCACTAAAATACAGCGAAGTCGAAGTCGAAGTCGACGCTGAATCGAAGGCGACGCTGAATCGAAGGGGAAGTAGAGTGCACTAAAATACAGCGAAGTCGAAGTCGACGCTGAATCGAAGGCGAACTAAAATACAGCAAAGTTGCGATGCCCTAATTTATTTTTGGTTTCAATCATTGACGTGGACTGCCAATTAAGCAGAGAAATAGCAGAGGACTGAGCATACTGAATTGGGCTGACTTTATTTTGGGCTTTAAACCTTTTAGTTCACATCATTTTATTACTGGTTTTTATTCGGTAGTAGGCTAGTAGCTTGAAAACAAATTCGGTATTTACACCCAGCAAGTAATAAATAGGTACACCAGTGTATTTGAGAACAAAAATATATTTATATGGCATTTTATTTTAGGTATTAGCTTCTATTTGACAAAAGAGTGAATGAGTTTTGACTTTTGTTTTACAAGTTCAAAAAGACGCCACTGAAAATCAGAATATGAACCGAAACCAAAATAAAACCGAAACTTCCGAAATTTACGAAATCATCCGAAAGTAACAAAATTTCAAATGACCGAAACCAAAACCAAAACCGAGTTCTCGAACCTTGGTCTAAACGTAGTGTTTGGTCCTCTGTCCATATAATACTATCACCTTATTGCTATTAGTATTATTATTGTTATTGTTATTAGTATGGTTTTTTATTTCTTTAGATTTTAATTTTTTAGTTTTATTTATAATATATTATTATTAATTATTTAATTATTTTACTTTATTTTGTTTATAGGGGGCCGCTATTTGAACACAAAATTAGACACAAAGGGAGAGACACAGCCTCAACCATTGAATCTTTTTGTCTTTATATGAAGAGGTGTAATTCGTGATCCAATGGTGCAAATCAATTGTGTCACCATTTGTGTCAAAATTTTGTATCTCTATAGATTTTCCCTTGTTTTTATCTGTATTTCTATTTCCACCTTTAAATCTACTATTGTTATTTATTACTTTAAAATAAACTATCATTTGGTTTTGGGGTCCATCTCTAGTTGGTCCTAGTTTGAAAATAATAGCTTGGTTGTTATTATTGTTGTTGCTGTTATATATTTTACAGTTCTACTGTATCAAAACTCAGTTTACACTCTAGTTCCCTTGACAGTCTTTCTACACCTTGTTTTATACTTTGTATCCTTTAGATGTTTACACACTTGATTAATTACCATTTATTTCTCATTCGGCCACATAATAAATATTGCCACGTTAGATCAGGAAACACCAAGCATTTTGCAGCACCCTAAGTTTACATTATATGGTTAGTTACTGTGGATATTCAAGATAAATTAGATTTTGTCATTGTCATGTCATACCTAAGGAATTGTCTTCAGTGGATAACTACTTCAAAACATCAACGCACAGTATTGTTTATTTGAAATGCAGCTCACCAATGCAAACTGATAGTACTAACTACTAACAGACAGAGCCGGCGCTTGGGCCAGGCCTATCAGACGCTGGCCTTGGGCAACCCCCACGTATGAGCAACCCCGCATCGATTTTATTTTATTTTTAAAAAAAAAACTAATTTCAAAATTAGAAATCGCGACCTGCAGAAAAGAGAAGAGGCAGAAAAGAGACGAGAGAAGAGAACCCTAAACCGACACCGGACTTGCCGCACGCAACCTGCTGCGCGTCTTGAGATTGAGAATCATCAAGTTCTCCCTTCCATTATTCAGAAAAAAAGCAATTAGGTATATTTTAATTTTGTTTGATTATCTCCCTTCTCTTCTCTGTACGATTCTATGAATAATATAGTGTGAAACTGTGAATTGATTTCCGTTACAACTGCTGACTTTCACGGTTAGGCTGTTAGCAGTAATGGGCAATTTGGCATGAAATTGATTCAGTTGAAACATGTTGACACAATGGCAGTATGGAAACACATAAAGTACTAAATTATTTGATTCTAATAGGATGCTGGAAGCAATTTGTTTTTTGATTTATTTATCGGTTGATTGTTCTAAATTAGAATGGATGAATCATGACATCAATTAGTGAATTAATAGGAACATACCTGTATCGTTTATTGATTTTAAGCTTTTATGTTATTAATTTGGAAATGCATAGTATAGGAAAATGACAAAGAATGAAGATGGTAAAAATCGTATTAGATTTCGAAAGCAAAATACTGGAGCTTATAGTAGAAGAGTAAGAGGGAAAAAAGAGGAATTAGAAAAATCATTTGTTGGATCACGTTGTAATGCACGTTTTGATTTTCAGTTGTTTTTTGGTAAAAAATTTTCTTTATATTATCATAACAATTTGCAGTAGAATTTGAAAAAATTGCCAAAAGTTGTTTTGCATCTTCAGAGATACCCTCAAGGTTATGTTACAAAACTCATGCATGTATGATTTAATTGCAAACTACAAGCGAATGAATCCAGTATACATCAATAATTCTGTTCAATACTGAAAATCCACAGAAAAGAGGGCGAGGAGAATGGAAGAAGCATCTTCTTCCCTGAAACTAGTCAGTTTCATTTCTGAAAAACAGTTGATAAATCAAAGAAGACCAGAGGTGAGAGAGTAGAAGATGGTACGGCGCAAAGAGACAGACCTCTGTATGAGATATTGAAAGAAAACAAAGACAAAAAGGATGCAGAGTTCAATGAAAGATTCAAGCACAAACAAACCAAAGCTCTAGATGAAGATGAGACCGAGTTCTTAGAAAATTTGGAGATGTCACGAAGAGAATTTGAATGTCAACAAGCAAACGAAGAAGCTGAACAACTTCGCAGTTTTCAAGAGGCAGTGGCAGCACAATCGAACGTTGTTCATGAATTAAAGGAAATTCCAACAGTTGCTAAGCCTGAGGAAATGAAACCAACAACAAAGAAGGCTCAGCAATCTCGTCCTGCTAATTTTATTATAGCAATCACGCTGCAGGCAAAGAAAGCTAAAACTGAAGCAGCCACCTCGGAAAGACAACCCTGACCTTCTTCTTGTTCAGTTGAAAAGCCTCCTGAGGAAAACTCACTTCTGGGCTTGGTCTCATATAGTGATGATGATTAATGTTCATCTGGAAATGTATTTTTGTACGTGCTTGAATTATGAGGCCTAAAGAAATATTTTATGAATATGTGCAATAACACCTTAGTTTGCAGGAAACAATAATTTAATTTAAGCAATGCTTCTATGGCTAAAAAAAAGGAAAAGAAAAAGAATCCAGTATACATCTTTAATAATATAATAGTAACTATATGCATCGAGTATCACCGGTAGTAACATATGATTTTCTTTTTATGGCAGTCCATAATTGTTTTCTACATATGAAGAGCAACCTCCTACAATGCCAGAGCAACCTCCTACGCATGAAACTGGAGTATGCATATCCCCTTTTGATGGGTAAGTTCTCATGTGAATCAGAGTCATAATGTTTGACAGCATGGACAGCAAAAGGAAAATTGGGCATTGGGCATGGAGGGATGGAAGTTGGCATGGCAGAACAGTGCCTAGCAGAGCAGGTTGGACTCAATTGCGGTGATGGAAGAATAAAACTGAGCACAACTTTATCAGGTCTTCACACGATTTTGAATCACAAGAGACAAGTATTTATGGAGAAAGTGTGAATATAGCTACAGAGCAAAGGTTTCTCCCTTTGTAAAATTTGAATTTTGCAATATTTTTCCCATAAATTTTTATTGCTCTCAACCAAATCGATGCTCCCTTTAACAATTCCATTAATCAAAATGGAGAAATTATAGAATGCATGAACCACATTGAAATACAATAAACTGCAACAAATGAGACCACAAATAAAATTACCTTTTCTGCAAAGATTAGCAAACATTCTCTTGAAGTAACCGAGCCAATGGGATTTTAGTTATCAACGGGTTAAGTAATGTTCCTGCAATGTATTGAAACACTTCAGTTATTACGAAGTATAACATGATTCAATCATCAAAAAAAAATTGACAGCAGCGATTGCAAAAGTCGCGAGGCCGTACGTTCCGAAACGCGATTTGATAGGAATCGCATCTTCCCGATTCAAGAGTTAAAACGGATCGCAACCCAATTAAAATATGCGATTCTATTTCAGAACAAAAACATTCGAGTGCAATACTGGATAGCGATTACAATTTAAACATCGAAGTGAAACAAAATCAAAAGAGGTTTTGTTCGACAACGTGATCTCGATTCAGGTTAAAAAGGGGGACATAAGGAGGAGGTATAGGAAGATGAAGCAGCAGCAAACCTGAAACTTTCGGAAACCCTAAGCTTCGGGGGGAGAGAGGAAGATGATTGAAGAACTAAGTGGGGGTCGGATATCTCACAGACCAAATTATCCGTCTAGACTACCACTCTATAAACAGTTGTCCTTTAGTCCCTTGTCCGCTTCACGAAGCCATCCGCTTGTGCATTTTGTTTTGTACAATTTATATTTATTTTATTTTATTTTTTCAAGCATGCTTGTTTTTAATAAACATCTTGAACAACAATTATGTATCACTTCATTAATTTAAGACAGCTGATATTGATTTTAAACGCAAAAGTTTTTCAAGTCATATTCTTTTATTCATTCAATTTTATTCATCAATTTCTAGATATTTGTTAGCTTCAAAAACAGATAAATACCTAAAAATACATTGTTGGAAACGTATAGGGTCTAAATCTAGCAGATAGTAGCAAAAAGTAATAATCAAATAGCTGATAGAAATAAGAATTTTATAGTAGTTCGGTAATCTTTGTTGTACGTACATTTAATAGTTTTGGTTACAAGAGTGTTTGTATAAAAATAAAAATCACAAGTACAAAGGTGGACATGTTCTTAGGGTTAGAACTGCCATGAGTGGTGGCTTGATGACTATTGTAAGAGCGGAAGATACCGAATAGCCACATAGGCATGGATCCAAATTGAAGGGAAAAGATCAGCATTTAGTTGCAGTTAGGGTGTTATTTATAGGGAAATATATGCACAGATTCATGAGTATGCTTGCATTGACGTCCAAGAGATAGTTTGGTGTTGTATAAGCAAGCATGAAGTCCCACAAACTGGGAAAACAATTTGGTATGGGTGTTCACTTGGCATCGATTTGTTTTACTTGGTACAAAGTGAGCTCTTTTGCTTGTTCTTCTTTATATTATCTATTCGATGTGTTCCAAGCTATTTTCGGTAACACCCCTTTTTGAAAAATTAACACAAAAATCTTTTAACAAGTGCTTGGTAGGTGGTGTTGCTTTCCGAGACTACGGGGTCTGAATCGCGCATTCATCACATTTGATACCAAAACCTATACCTAGCAAAATTATGATGTTTCGAATTTTAGTCGGTGTGGTATTTATGTTGGTTACATGCACAACATCTGGATGGTGAATCACGACGAGCCAACGAGAACGTTAGGCAATTTTATGGGGGTGTTCGTGTGATAACCCTAGGTTTTAAATCATTTAAAAGAATTATGTTAGTTAATTCTCTTTGCTTATATGTAATAAAATAAAACTGATGATAATTCTAAATGCAATTAAACAAGTAATTTATGACCTGAAAATATAAAATAATGATAATATTTTGAAGATGAAACTTATAGGCACTTAACAGTTTTATGAATGAACAGGTGGCATGTGATTGTATGATATTCACATTCAAAGTGTAGTAAAATGCCGAGAGAAAAATATGTTTCAAATTTTCTATTTAGGTTTGTCTCCATTACAATGTACCCTTTTTATTATTTCTAATAATAGAAATTAAATAAAAGAGGGAGGGGACCGTTCAGAAATCACACAATTTGAATGATAGACATATTTCCATTTATAATGTGACGGCCCGCCCCGCACCAACCGACATTTACTCCAAATGTGCATTGTACACATGTCCAGTTAGCGCGGGACGGTCGTCAGAAGGAAATGAACTAACAAGGAACCTGTAGAATGTCTCACAGCGCATGGAACAAAATATAATAACAACATACTTGACATAAAACAGGTGAGACAGTGCATAAGCTGAAAACAAACTAACATAGCAGCGGAAAATCCAAGTACAGCTTATAATCCAAAGCCAACATTATTACAACTTTTCAAACTGTCTCAAAAAGCAAAAGCAAGATAGGGAGGTACACTACTAATGCACAAGTAGCGACCACCAACGACACAGGGAGAATGTCTATATATCATACGTGGAAGCCTCCTGCTCGTCTCTGGATCAGCTACTCGCACATCACCAGCTAACCTGTCTCTAGTCTGCTCGTGTGAGCACCCAGAGTAATAAGAAGAGACATAAAACTCTGGGTTAGACAAAAGTCTGGTATGAGCAATAAGCATCTAAACAGAACAATAATAGGTATACTAAACCATACCTGAACCTGGACCTGCAACCAAAGAGTTAGCACTACATACTGTACAACACTCTAAGGTGCCATTTCAAATGGTGTAAAGATAACGGGGATGGGGGTGTGCATGTCATAGTGGTGGCAAACAATCAAGCATAACAACTATCCTCACATCTCTCACTCAGTGCGTAAAGCATACGATATCCACCACTTCGATCACCCAATATATTTTGCTATGATCACTTTGCCCCATGAAGTCACAATGACTTCACTGCACTGATCCATAGCCGCTAATCCTTCGCTATGTCCACTCTGCCCCCATGGAGTCGCAATGACCCCGCTGCACTGGCTCATAGCCTTACTAATCCTTTACTATGTCCACTTTGCCCCCATGGAGTCACAATGACCCCAATGCACTGGCTCATAGTCATACTATGATCACTTTGCCTCTCGAGTTATAATGACTCTACTGCACTGATACGTAGCCCATCATTCCTTTTCAGTGGTGAATCGAAGTTATGAACGTCGACAACTCCTTAGCACACGTCCTGCAGCAAAGCCCAACCATGAAGTGAACTCATTGGTTCCCAACTGGATCCTGAGCTCTAAATTCCATTTGGACTACCTTTGCATCTCGAGTTATTGGTCATCACCGGATCGGTTCGGATCTCCCCCTAATCATCAGTTCGGTTCGGATCAGAATGCTCCTTCTTCACTAGATCGGATCGGCAGACATCACCCCTGGTGGATCAGGTCGGGTTCTTTAAGTCCAATCACCACGTGTCGGTTCGGTTCGGAGGTGGCCATGCGGGTCGGATCGGAGTGCTGCATGCCACGAGAGGTGCCAGTGGATCGGAGCTCCCCCAGTTCATGTTGCCCTCCTATGATCGGATCGGGGTGTGAAGTGCGAGAGCGGATCGGGTACGAGAGGTATTGTGGGGAAGGGCGTTGTAATGGTTCGGTTCGGGTCCTCCTAACCGATCTGATCCGGTTTGGATGTCTTCCTGCACTTTTTCCAGCAAGCAGTTTACGCCACTCGACGGCGTTTTCGACCATTCCAACTATTCTAATCAATCACAAAGCATACCATACAGTCATAGCAACATGTATAATCAACCACAAATACCAAAACAATAATGTGATAGGTTAAAATGGATCAAACATAGCCAAAACCCCATATTTTCCCTTAAACATGTTTAGGTGAAACTAATGATATGATTAGCAAAACTTAACCAAATTAACCCAAACTCAAATCAGAGGTCTAAAACATCATTTAAGAATTTATAAATATTTTTCCAGAATTTTATCATATTTAAATTCGCTAATTAACACTAATTACCCTTAATTAACGATAATTAGTGAGGAACTATGCGAATCACTCACCTTAGCCACAAATAAACCTTAGATCTGAAATAAATCTCGGATTTGGCGCGGATACTTATGCTAAACAGCAGCTCTAATCTTGATTTGGTGAAAATCTCCCTTGATTTGATGTTGCTAAGCTTAATCCTTGATTAGAAGGTGATTTGGAGGTGATTTAGAGGTTGGAGGCCATTTTTAGGGTTTCTAAGAGGTAAGTGGAGGCTAGAAAACTGAAATAGAATGAAAACCTAACTCATTTCAGCCTCCCCTTAACCCTAATTCCGAAATGGGTTATGGACTCATTTGCTAATCACCTCATTTGGCCTAGTTAAGCTGTTTTTCACCTTCCAAACCTTATTTCAGCCATATCTTCCAAACGGTAAGTCTGTTTCTCACATGTGACCACTCTATGGAAAGGTAAACCATCATCTGAAGCCAATGGAAGTGGTTTCAGGTCAAAACTCATTTCCAATCAAAAGTTATTGCCTAAACAAGATCAGCTAGGGGCAAAACGGTCATTTAAAAATCGGCAAAAATCATGAACGTGGAAAATGACCCCAATAGTCGTTTCCCAAAGTTACATGACCATGCGACTTCGTATAAGAAAGAAATAAATATTTTACGATCCTCCGATGCGTAGAATGCAGGTTGTTACAGCCTATATCCTGAAATGTATTAGCAATGGTACACCTGAGAGCCATTTGCTTGTAATATAGTTGTACTGGATAAATACAAATGAAGGTTAATACAGATATTTGGTTTAAGAGAGAAACCCTAGAATGTATTGATTATAAATAACCCTTGAAAAACCCTTTAGGAGGTGAATGCAACAACGTTTTCTCTGGGATACAACCTTAAATGAAGTCGTAGTAATCACTGAAGAAAACAGGGAAATTTAGAGTTAAGAGAAGGAAGAACTTTGTTGAGTATATCTCACTATTTTTATGGCATTAAGGCCTATCTAGGCAGCCTATGGTAGATATATGTTAATGCTTTAATCACATTGTATTATGTGCTTTGTTTGTTTACATATATTAAATTAATGTGCATGAATGTGTTGTACTAAACATATAATTGTAGATCCGAACTTACACAAGAAGATAACAACAATATTGCCATAAGGTAGGGTTATGAGTTTAGAAGTAAGCAGCATTAGACAAGTGGGTTTAAAGCTTATGTTTACTTCTAAAATAATGATGGTAAATGGAGCTATGAAAAGTGCTCATATGCTGATCTGGTTACCATTGATATCTTTCTGATTCAGATTACATTTGATGAAGAGAAATATAAGGATTGGAGGTGTCCTAATCATCTTCATCTTATGCTTAAGGCAATATGACACATAGTTGTACTATTAGTTAATAACCTGAATATTCAATAGTAAGATCTGCTTCTATCTATGTTTGGATGATTGTTTACTTATGAATGGTGTGTTATTGTAATAACATTGGTTGTGTTTACATTTACATGTAAGTTATTCTCATCATTTAGAGGGGGGTTAAATGCATCAGTGAGGATGAGTGGGGTAGTTAGGATAATATAGAATTAATGCCTACATGGCTTAATGCAAGCCCTGAAGGCCTCTGTGTGATGGGATAACTGAGAAATGACCCAGACAATATGCACAAAGTGTTCAATGCATGGATACACTAGGTATGTGACCCACATAAAACATAGTAAAACAATCTAATGTTCATCTTAGATCAACTTTGATAGGGAAAATAACATGGAAACAAGGGGACCGGGGGAATTGCATATGCTTGTGTGATATGATACTCTGTTATTTGCATTTTTCTGAGTAAATGAAATGAAATTGGTTAATTGTCACTACTACGGTAAACATGCTATACGAATATTGATTTATGCTCATACCAGACTATGTTGTCTGAACCTGTTTTGTTGTGTTTTCCAATCCTATAAGGTGCCTCATTTCGGTGAGGAAGCTCATAGATTAAATTAAGGAAAGGAGACTTAAGTTAGCATATGTGATGATGTTGTTTTATGGTGCTTTTATGAAAGGAAATTGCTGCTATAGTAACTAAAGTTTGAGTAGTTTATGGCTTAAATAAAAGAGTTTGCAATATGCTTGCTAAATGAATTTATGGATTGTATTCGGCTCTAGAATGTAATAACGTAATGCTTTATATGTTTTGTAAAACCTGAAGCTAGTATGATAACTCAAATTAAGTGTTTTCTGAGGTATTTATTTGGTTATGTTAGATTGACATTGGATGTTTTACAAGAATTACGTATATGTTAGATAGTTAGTAGCCACTTTGGTGCATTTTTATAGCCATACTGGCTATATGTTTACACCAGTATAAATGGTGTTAAAGTAGCATGGCCTATAAACACAATATATACACTTTGCAACTAAAACATTATGTGCCAGTGCATCCTAATATTCTGGGAATGATTCAGACATAAAAAGGTTTTACATATGGTATTAATGAAATAGGAATTTCTGGTAAAAAGAAGCCTCAGAAAGTATTTTCTATAGATATCTTAGTTCAATGAGGCATCATACAGTTATCCAAATGTTTGTGAAAATGACATAAAGAGCTTGATAAAGTATTTTAACATAAGAAATTAATATATCAAGCTTTAACACTGTTTTATCACTTTTAGGGTGTCAAGATTAGGGAGTTCCGGGTGCCCTGAATATATAAGCTGTGCATGTG
Organism: Allium sativum; assembly: GCA_030737875.1. Lineage (NCBI taxonomy): Eukaryota > Viridiplantae > Streptophyta > Magnoliopsida > Asparagales > Amaryllidaceae > Allium > Allium sativum. Next base: position 319,824,052 of record CM060909.1, read on the forward strand.
CACAGAATGTCTATTGTGCATATGCACGTCCTTAGGGAAATCAAACTCCCAAATTCCCACCTCTTTTTACATTATTTCCTGAACATAGCATTACTTGGGGTTTATATTTGTATTATACTGGAATCTTAATATCTAAATTAAGTAAACACATTTAGATAGACCAAGCTTTAAATATTAACCATATTTTCACAAAAATAAATATAGTTCAAATTCTCTTATGAGATAAATTATGCAAAAACTTATGTAACACTAGAATGTGTTTATATATTCTTAACTACACTCGGATTGAGGATTTTAATGATGATTAAACTAATATTTTTATATCAATGTGTGATTGGAGGATCTTTGGGAAACTTAATAGGGGGAATACCTATTAAGGAAGTGACAAAGGGATAAACTGATATTAAATCAGGGTATTTAATTATAGTTTAAATGGACTTAAAATGGGGGTCACTTCAATTGGTATCAAAGCTATGTTAGATTAAAAACATGGCTAAGATATATAGGATAGGGGTCACATGTACGACTGTATTGCCTGTTTTGTTTGAAAATGGTTGCAAACAATAATATGAATAGTTAAATTGCTTTGAAATGTTATAACCTAACTTAATAAAAATATGGATTCCTATTAGAGAACCATGGTGAGTAGAGGATCACACCAAGGTGCTGGGGGTTCAAATCAACCTCCTATGATTAATGTCCAAGACTTTATGAGGGCAGTAAGGAATGGAATAAGAGCAAGGCAGGAAAATCCACATGAAGATTTATCTAAACTGTTGAAGACCTAAACCCATATAGTTGCAAATGAATTTGAAGGGACTAAAGGGGTCATGGGAGTGCAAACATGGTTGAGGAATTTGGAAAGAATATTTGTTGATATGCAAATAAATGACCCAAGAAAAGGCAAATAGCTTCAAGAAGGCTGAAGGGAGTTGCTTTGGACTGGAAGGAGGTAATGATTGCTTGAAGACCAGAGGAGGAAATCACATGGAACCAGTTCACAGAGATGCTAGAAGCTAGGTTTGTACCAGCATCAATCAAAGCTAGCTTATTGAGACTTTATCAGATTGAAACAAGCCAACATGAGTGTCACTGAGTACACCCTGAAATTTGAGAGCCTTTCTAAGTATGACACTATGATAATTGCAAATGAAACAGCTAAGAATGAGAGATACATACAAGGACTTAATGCTGGATTATGTAGAGCTATGTTACCTTATATATACAGGACCTTTAATCAGGTGCTAGACCTAACCTTGAAATTTGAACAACATGATAATACTAGAGAGAAATTCAGGAACATGAAGACTGCCAACAAAAGAAAGGCTAAGATTCAACCCTATGACAAGAAGCCAGTAAAAGCTAATGTTGAGAAAGTGGAAAGAGGAACCACTTTTGAAGCTAGGAAGAAGGTTACTTGTTATAACTGTGGAAAAGAGGGGCACATGAAAGCTGCTTGTAGGGCTGGAAAAGTTGCAGCATTTAAGTGTTTTAATTGTGGTAAATAGGGACACATTAAAAAGAATTGCCCTAAGCCAAGAAAGCCAACTAAAGTAGGAGCCCTGGAAGGAAAATAAGGTGCAGTAAGGCATGAGGAGGAATCTGGCCAAGTAGAAGCTATACTCTACATTGAAACCTTAGTTATATATGTAGTTTATGATACATGAACCACACATTAATTAATATCACAAGATATAGTCCAAAAATTAAAGTTAACTTGTGTCTATGTGGACCAACCTTTATTTATAAAGAGTCCTATAGGTAGTTCATGTGTTTCAGGGATGAAATGCATAGGTATAAAATTGAGTATAGGGGGACATGAGTTTTTGGCAGATTTACATGTGTTAAATATCCAGGAATTGGGATAATATTGGGAGTAGATGGTTGCAAAAATATAAGGCAGTCATAAATTTAGAAGAATTTACAATTTCTTTGATAAACCCAATTAACAAAAGAATAATTATAATGTGTGAAACTACCAAAGAAGTGGGATTAAGAAATATATGGGGAATAAGTGATAAAAAAACAAGCTTAAATTAGAAGACATACCCATAGTTAATCAATATCCAGACATATTTAATGAGGTGAATGGTGTTCCTCAAGAGAGACCAGTAGAGTTTCAAATTAGGTTACTTCCAGGGGTTAGTCCAGTGATTAAAAAGCCTACCAGGATGGGTCCTAAAGAGCTAATAGAATTAAAGAAATAACTAGAGTAATTGGAGCAGAAGGGGTTCATAAGGCCTAGTAGTTCTTGCTGGGGGTCACCAATGGTTTTCGTAAAGAAACAAAATGGTTCTCTTAGAATGAGTATTGATTACAGAGAGTTAAATAAGGTGAAAATCAGAAATAAATATCCTTTGCCTAGGATAGATGATCTATTTGTTCAATTAAATGGAGCAAGAGTTTTCTCAAGGCTAGATTTGGCTTTAGGCTTTCATCAGATGAAGGTATAAGAAGAAAGCATAAAATATACAACTTTTACTACAAGGTATGGGCTGTATGAATTTTTAGTGATGCTCTTGGATTAACTAATGCACCCTCTTACTTTGTTGATTTAATGAATAAGACATTTCAAGAATATATGGACAAACTTGTTTTAGTGTTCATAGATGATATACTCATCTATTTAAAGTCTAAAAAGGAACACGAGGAGTATTTGTAAATGGTACTGACCAGATTAAGGCAACATAATTTAAAGGCTAAATTCTTAAAATGTGCCTTTTGGTAACATGAAGTAAAAAATTTAGGATATACAATTTCTGATAAAGGAATTGTAGTGGATCCACAAAATGTTGTTGCTGTACAATCATGGAAAAAGCCCAAATCAGTGACATAAGTAAGATCTTTTCTAGGCATGGCAGGGTTATAGAAGGTTTATTAAAGATTTTGCAAGAGTGGCAATACCTCTGACAAAGCTAACTAGAAAGGAACAACCCTTTATATGAACAAATAAATGCGATCAGGCCTTTGAGGAGTTAAAGTAAGCACTGGTTAAAGCACTAATACTGCAAGTTCCAAAAGGGAATGAGGGGTTAGTGGTTTATACAAATGTAAGTGGGACTGGATTAGGGGATGTGTTAATCAACATGGTCAAGTCATAGTTAATGCATCTAGGCATCTTAAACCAAATGAAGTCAAGTATGCAACTCATGATCTTGAACTTGTAGCAGTGGTGTATGCATTAAAATTATGGAGACGCTATTTGCTTGGAGCAAAATTCGAATTATATACTGATCAAAAGTCTTTTAAATATTTGTTTTCACAAAAAGATTCGAACCAAAGGCAACATAGATGGGTGGAGTTTCTAGCTGCATATGATTTAGATATCTTATATACACCAGGAAAAGTAAATAAAGTAGATGATGCAATCAGCAGACAACATGTTAAATTATCCAGTTTAATGGTAAAAGAGCTTAAAAACCTAACTGTGTTAAATGAAGCAGATGGCATAACTCAAGGCAGAGAAATAGGAATCAATTAGCTAAGATGCAGGAGAATGGAAAGTTGAGGATGGTAATTATAAGGCCAATCTTAGTGGATAAAGTAGGGATATTGCAAGATGATGATCCTACTTTGAAAGAGAAGAAAACTCGGTTGAAAAGTAATATGTAGATAGAAAATTTTGCACTGGATGAGAAAGGCTACTTGAGGTTTAAAGGAAGACAATGTGTACCTGATATAATAGATATAAAGGGGGAAGTGATAGAGCATCATAAAACAAAATATACCATTCATCCAGGTGGGGTAAAAATGTACCATGACCTCAAAAGATGTAATTGGTGGAGGGGAATGAAAGGAGATGTTGCAAAATATGTGGCAAAATGTTTAACATGATGTTAGATCCAAAATTGGCTCCAACACCCAAGTTGTTCAATTATGCAGAGATTAATATCCGAAAAAATGCAAGAAAAGCAAGAAAGACACGAGATTTATAGTGGTTCGGCGTTAACGAGCCTACGTCCACTTTATATCTATGATTATACTTAAAATTCGAGTATAATCAGTGATTTATCCCTCAACCTCACTTTTACAATGTTGATTCACTCAATAAATTCGAGACAACTCTGAACAAGAATAATAGAGATATAATAATGGTGGAACTCGAGCTCAGAATTGCCATAAAGATCCTGAAAAATGCCAAGTCTGGGGCTATTTATAGCTGATATTTGCAGACAGATCGCGGCCATACGTGGCACACATCCCGAGGATCTCGGACTGGTTCATGGCTTGATGAAGAATTGGTCAAAATGACAGTTATGGACAAGTATCGCAAGATCCTTCATTTTCGGATCGTGAACGACTTGGTCGTGATCTTCATCTTAGCTTCTGGGGTTGCATCGTGAAGAGGCAGAGGGTACGGATCAGATTGTTCTGCTGTGAACGGATCGGGTCGTGAAGCTTTGACGAGGACGGATCGAGAAGATAGGGACGGGTCGGATCGTGGATACAAGGGGGCGATCGCGAGTCATTGTTGGGTACCACAAGCAGGGGTCGTGTTGGTGGACCACGAGCCAAAGATGATGTGGTGACCACGATCGAGTTTCTGAGGGTCCTGACGAGCGAGGTTTCATATTTTCTTGGTCTTGGTGGCTTGGTCCAAAAGCTAGCCAACGTTTTTCCCCCTCGAAGTATGTTTTATTAGTTATGGAACATGCTTCGAAACTGCTGAACTATCCTTTCATGAAACGATGCAGATTGATAGTCACATCCGTTTATAACGTCGCACTGTTTCGAATGGTTACACCCTTTGAAGAGTATAAATATCAGTCCGTATTTCCAATTATTTCTCTGTTCAATGGTTAATTTCCATCTTCTGAACTCCAGAGTATATCGCGATCAACTTGTCAGGTAAGTTTTAAATTCCATGAGTATTTCCATATCTTTTATTTCGTGATCATTCTCGAGTTCGGGTCATTGGAACACCACGCGGCTCGTGGAATTGGGCATTCATCACGATCCAGTGGTTGAGCGGGCCTTACCACAAGCCATGGTCGGCTCTTGCATGTGGCCCATATGTTTTCTCGATACAGATCGTTGGACCTCATTGTGTTTCGTGTATGCCACATTCACCACGAGCCGATAGCCAAGCGGGCTTCTCTTTGAGCCGCGATAGCCCTTCTGGTTTCAGTGATGGGCTTCTAGCAGGGCGAACCATATCACAAGCCGAAGTGGGCTCCTGTTTGTGGCCCATTTACTTCAAATAAGACAAAGAAGGGGATACGAAGGGCCATCGTTTTGCCTATATAAACCGGACCTTCGTCCACTCCCTTTTGCAGCCGCTACCTATTCTTTCAACTAAAAACCCTAATTTTAACTCTTACCAAAGATCAAGAATTTTCTGTGGTTGAAAGGTAATGGCATGAGGCTCCTTTCCTATTTTATCTGGTTTCTCCTTCGCTTCTCTTTATTCCCGTTGAACTTTCACTAATTTGGTGATGGTGGCGAGGACATTGGGTTTAACTTCAGTGGTAATGGGTTTGATTGTGCGAGTTCATGAATGGAGTGGAGAAACGAGGAGGACGAAGGAGAAGGTTGGATCGGTTCATTAACGAGGTTATGGCTTGGGTCGTGGTTGTGGTGAGACGGAGGGATTAGAGATGAAGGCTGAGTATTGGCGACGAGAATGGTCAGTGGATCGAATCGTGAGGATAGGAGAGCGCCGATTCGTGGAAATGGGTAATGGATTGGATCGTGGGAATGGACAATGGTGCGGATCGTATAGGTCCTTCACGATCCGTTTGGTCTTACGAGGTGGGTTGTCCCACGATCTGAAGACCTCATCATGAGCCAAAGCCGCCCTCTCGAATAGAAGTTCTTCCACTGATCTGACCTATATCACGAACCAGCCTTACATCCTGAATCAGACCAAGCCTCACAAACCAACACATGTATTGACCAAAAATGCACTATAATTATGATATATTGACGGACAGTTAGGTTAGAACCTTCGAGATGAACTTTTTGGACTAGAAAGTATTACTTTACAGCATATAAGAGCTGTTATATGCTTATCTGATTGACTTCATTCTTTCCTTTAATGTATGCACAGGCACACACTTGCACTTACACACACGGGGAATGGGTATCTTGTGTTCTAATTTTTACTTGCTAACACAGCTATGTCGGATAAACAAGTGACTGAGACATCGAACGAGAGTACCAAATCAGAGACATTAATACATCATAACCTCGATGTGCTTTCCTCAGATTCAAATGAAGAAAAATCCGATCCTGATTACGAGACATGCACCAATATAGAGTCAACAACTTCTGAGAGCACGTCCCTTGAAGATGAGGATGATCGAGCTTCTGATGAAATTCCGGACATTAAGGAAATAGATAAGTTTACTGATTCTCTACCCTCTAAGTTAGACGATATAAAACTTAAGAAGATATGTTTAAGACACGGAATTCCCTGGGACGATGTGAAAGTTCCAGAAAGCGAAGATAGACCTCATTCTGCCCTAGAGGAGTACATGACTGTTAGTCGACTCATGTGCTGGGTAGGGGCTATTCCTCCTTTTCCTCCACTTGTTGTTGATCTCTTGAGATAGTTACACATTGCCCCCATGCAACTCCACCCGAATGCCTATGCGGCTTTGTATACTCTGTACGTTGCTTATATGGAGATTCTGCAGACCGAACTTACCCTTAAAGATCTGAAGTTCTATTACCACTTCAAACATCGTTCCGTAGGGGCTCCCAATTTCTCTTTCTTCGAATCGGTCGCCAATAGAAAAGTTGTGACAGATGGTTATAGTAATATAGGGGATGTCAAATCTGACTGGTTCTATATAAAACATCAAGCCGAATGCGCGAGGAAGTGGCTATAAGCAAGTATGTTTTCAACATTTCCGCGTTTAATTCGAATGCATAATGTCGGTGCTAACGAATTATTTTGTTCCACACAGATCACAATTTTGAGAGAATGGAAGGATCGATATACGAAGACTGAATGTCCCGCCTCCTCAAGAGTAACTCATATTTCTTAAGGATTAAGAAATGTATCACCGACGAGAACCTTCACAAACACCGTCTTTTAGACATAAGGTTCAGACTTGGAGCGGGCGACAAACCTTACAAGTATATACCTCCGACTGAAGGAGAAGGAACTTCTCAAGCTGTAAAGACAACAACCCTTCGCAAGAGTCCTTCGCCAATGATTAATCAGGATGACGAGGATTTAAACGTATACAAAGGAGATGAGGGACGAGCCGATGAATCAAAGGAGGTCCCGACCTCTGAGGGGCAGTCTCCCTTAAGAACTTCATCACCCGTTGAGTCTGTCACTCAAGATGAATTAATGGAGGAACATATACTTGGGAATTAAGTGAGATTTCTTTACCAGACGATATTTATACTTAAGAAGATTTCAGAAGGGAACCAATTTTTCCCATCTCTGAAGAGACGAGTTCCCCAGTTGGAGAAAAAGAAGTCATCCAAACGAGTCTAACTCCGGGCCCTGGTCCGTTTAGAAAGGGGATTTCACGGGATGCACAATTCACATGCACCATTTACCATAACACTCTTTTGCTACTGTGGTTCATAGTTTTAACATGCACTTATTTCCTTTGCAAGGAAAATGTCTCGCAAACGGTCTTATTCTTATCATTCCCTTCGCGAGGGCACACCAAGCCTCCTTCCAGATCCCGATCATACTCGTAGTGATAGTCGGGGAAGGGATAGTCGTCGGCCCCGGGATTCTCATCAATCTTATTCTACACGACCTCGATCTCCATCGAAGCAAGGTTATGGAAAGTCACATAGTCGTCCATTGCCACCGGCTGGGGGCAAGCAACTTCCTAGAGATTTAACTCCTCCAAAAAGTACACCTTCTCACGCCCAAGCTTCCAAAAAACACCCCGAGCCAGAGGACAAGAACAAAGATGAGGGCAGGATTGTAGAGAAGGGGAAGAGAGCTCTTATTTCCTCTAGTGAACATGGCTTGGATATTATTGCCGCAAAGGATGTTGCCCCCAATTCTGAGATTATGGCCAGGCTAGAGCGCTTGCGAAAGCAGTTCCCTGATATTTACATTGAGAGGATGGCGTTTATCCGGATCTTGAACCGGTCCCCGAGGATTGGGACACAGAGGTGATAGGGTACGTATGCCATGTGGCCAAACAATACAAGGGTAATGAAGAAGCATGCTGCTACACTTTCTACTATCATCCGCCAGATGGAGACGGACACAGCCAGATCCAGAGTAAAGATTGATAATGATGCTAGGGCTAGGAGCAAAATGGAAAAGGAACTAGAGGATGCACAGGCCCAACTGGCTTTAGCTCGGCGAGACGCAGAGAATTGCAGGTCCGAGTTGGAGAGTGCTAGGGAGCGTTTTCGCAACGAGCTTGACTTAAATAGCCAGGAGTGGGTGGCCCTGAGGAAGGAAGTGGAAGATCTCAGGTCAGTTAACACCGAACTGAAGACAGCGCAGGAACGCTTTACTGCTAAGAAAGAGGCCTGGGAGAAAGAGAGGGTGAGCTTAAAAGATGACCTCGCTCTCGCCAAAAAGGAGAAGGAGGTTTTAAATGATCAACTTGCTCAAGCTGAGGAGCGTGCAGCTTTCGCTGAAAGTAACGCCAATAATGCTCTTGAGTCGGCAACTGCTGCAGCTGATAAGCTCGCCGAAAGAGAGAAAGAAATAGCTGGTTTTGAGGAACTGTTGTTCAACTTCTTTGGTCAAGTCATCAAAACTCGAGACATCTCTTGTATTCCGGACTATCATGTTACTTTGGCCAATGTATGGGATGCAATCGTCGAAGGCGAGAAGCGGCGATTGCGGGTCGACGAGATTGACGAAAACCAGCTGATGCAGACCTTTCTCAGAGGTGAAGAACCTGAGGCTCTAGAGGAGGGAAGACACATAATCCATGAGGAGATCGAGAGGGAGAAGAGTAGGCTCAAGGGCAAGGACAAGGTTGGCGAAAACTCGAGCTTGGTGGTGGAGCCCAGAACCTGTGAAGTTGAGGAATATAACCCCGATGATCCGTCGATCCCCTTGGCTCCAACTCCTCCGATTATCGGGACCACCAGTATAAATCCGGGAGATGAGTCGGCTGAAGGTATCTCCATATTCTCTCCACAGTTCATTAAAGCAATCGTAACTTGTCGACGTCTCACGGGACAGACAACTGACATGGCCACATCTTCTCCTGATTCACTAACCTTTTCTTCTCATGGTGTAGGTACCAAAGTGGTCGGAAAAGGTGCAAAGGAGAAGGCAGTGGCAGATAAAGTTGATGTCCCTCCGGGTTCTGGTATTGAACCGAGATTCCAAAGCAAACCGAGGGCACAACAAGTGATAGAGTTACGGTAGCACCCATGGAATCTGGCACCGGCGCTCCTGCAGACGCTGAGATTATCGCTGCTTTGCATGACACAGATGGTGGTCATGGAGATGAGGAAGAGGAGGTAGAAATCATAGACGAGGCCAAGGATGATGGTAGTCAAACCTTGGCTGACATACAGGCTAGGAAAGAGAAGCAGTTGGTTCTTAGGAAGGGGGAACATGATCCTGTATTCGTGCCCCCTATTTCGGAAATCGACCCCAAAACTGGGTTGGTTATAGGATTCTCTTCCAAATCAATAACTTCACAACTTGCCTCTAAACCTTCCAGTCCTCCCCCGGAGCCTCTTGTCGATAAGTGGAAGAGGAAGAAAAGTGACCGCTCTGGTACTGACAAAGAGGAGTTGGAGAAACAGAAGAAGGACAAGAAATCAAAGCCATCTCCCAAGCATAAATAGAATGCAGTTATTAGCTCATGTTTTAGTTTTAGGGTTTCCTTTGGCCAAAATATGTAGTTATGAGAGTGGCCCTCTCTTTTGTTTAGCTTCTCGTTTTTGTAAATCTGCTTTCAGTAAATAAAGATCTATTTCTTTTGCGCCATTGTGTTCCTGCAAATTCATCATGTTAGCAGAGTTTAGATGGTCGTAACCGAAACATTCATAGTTAACTATTAAAGTCATAAGTAACAATTATTAATCATGACCGAAACAATTATCGAAAAATACACGTGTTAAGTAAATGTGTAGTGGTGCACGTATATACCCAATGGCAGATCCAGCCCTGGGCGGAACTGGGCTGCAGCCCAGGGTTAAAAAAACTCAAACTTTCATTTGCTACTCCAGCAGCAAAAGAAAAAGAAAACGAAGAAGTTCCCCTCAAAAAATAGCTCTCGTTCCGTAGAGTCACAAATCGCAAGCAGGTCATTGACTCTATCTTCCCCGCAAATCGTCATCGTAGACTCCCACATAAGTCAAACTCTTCACTCGCTACAATCTCCTCTGCAGTCGCAGAGTGTGCTTTCCCTAGTCGCTTTGTCCTTCACAACAAACTTCAGAATGGGTGGTAAGTGGAATTGTGAACAAGTTTATTTGGATCTTGATTGCTTTGAGTCGCTAACAAAAAGTCTATTTAATTTATGTAGAGTAATTTATGTAGCGTAATGGGATTGATTTAATCAATTGATTTGATTTGAGTGTTTTGAATTTGTTTAAAAAAATGTTTTCAGTCGATTCAACTGTTATTGCCTTCAATTTGGTTGATGTAGAGTTAGGTTTCATGATTCATTCTCAATCTTTTCTTCAAAGGTTGGGTGAAATTTTCTGCCTATGCCACTGGTTGTCCCCAAAATTAACATTTTTGCGTTTGAATTGCTCCATTCTTCCCGTTTTTATTTTTTCTCTCGCTCCCGCAATTGCTTACATCGCAGCTAAAACATTAAAGGCATAAAACGAATGATATGTTGCTTTAAAAAATTAATTACTTTATTATTGACACTAATTTCTATTTAAAGAAAAAATTTACATTAGTTAATTTCTTTAAAATCGTCGATACGCAATGCTACAAGGATGAATTTATCGCATATTGCATGTCCCTTTATTTAAAACGTGATTTTGTTTGGAAGATTGATTTTGGGTTCTACAGTTAAAGAATTTAACTCGGCGAAGACCCGTCCTGCATAATTAAGCGAATTGTTATGTATTGAAAATGAAATATGAATCTACTTATTGTTGTTTTTATTTTTTTTTCTTTTGATTATTGATTTGTATTAGTAAGAAGAATTGCATTACAACTTAAAAAAAGACAATATTAAAGTTAGCCCATCCTAGTCTTAATTCGTAGGTCCGCCCTTGTATATACCCCTAACCAATCGTCATTATAGTGCGTGGTCGGGGCTTATTGGCGATCGATTAGTATTATATTCGTATTATCCCGATCTTTCAGCGGGGTAATGGTTCTTGCAATGCTAAGTCTCTAGCGCTTTTATACTCTCCCGATCCTTCAGCGGGTTAGAGTTCTTGTGGTGCTAAGTCTCTAGCGCCTTTATACTCTCCCGATCCTTCGGCAGGTTAGAGTTCAAGCTCGATTCTTGGTCTTCTCACCGATCCTTCAGCGGGGCAAAAGTTCTGGGGGCGCTAAGTCTCTAGCGCCTTTATACTCTCCCGATCCTTTTGCGGGTTAGAGTGTTATCAAGGCGGTTTTATCATGGTGCACCTTCACGCCTTGGGGACGTTATCTTCACGTCCTTTATACTCTCTCCCTGATCTCGGGAGTTAGAGTGCAAACAGTAGTACAATTTACCTCACTGCACCTTTTGGGGCTTTAATTACCATGAGCCTTTCGATCTGATAGACAACATTTTGAATTAGCTGTTTTGAGATTACTGCATAATTTAAAACAAATTTCAAAATGGTAACGATTTATATTGATCAAAATAAAAGAATAGATAATAAATGGTGCAGTAAAGGTAAATGACACGCGATATTTTTATAGTGGTTCGGTCGAATCGTGACCTACGTCCACTTTATAATCTTTTGTTCAAATAACCAGACTGTTCTAGGCAAGTCGAGCCTTTTTACATGGTTCTAAAAACAAAAGAGTAAAACTGACACTTTTATGTCAGATAAGGCCGCAAATGCTGGGCATTCCACACTCTGGGGATTTCATCTCCATCTACGATTGCTAGCTTGAAGGTTCCATTATCAAGCCTTCGTAAAATGGAGTACGTCCTTCCCATTTCGGGCCCATATGTGCTGGGGGTGGAAAGACGCACTTCAGAACCAAGTCTCCGGGTTCAAATGTTCGAGCTCGGACTCTTTTGTTGTAATACTGAGCTATTTGTTGTTTATGCTTCAGGGCACGTAAGTCGGCTTCGTCCCTTTTTTCCTCAACCATGTCTAGGGATTCAAGGAGCAACTCATTGTTGGTCATCGGATCGTAATAAATGGTTCGATGAGATGGTACTTCCAACTCGACAAGAATGACTGCCCCAGCTCCAAAAGCAAGGGAAAACGGGGTGTGACCCGTCACCGACTTATACGTTGTTCTATAGGCCCATAATGCTAGGGGTTATTCATCAACCCACATGGCTTTGGCCCTCTTCAATTTTTGCTTTAGAATGGATTTGATCACCTTGTTTGCCGCTTCAACTTGTCCGTTTGATTGCGGATGTGCCACAGAGGTGTATCTATTCTCGATGTGATACTTCCGACAGAAATCTTGAAACTCAGTGTTGTCGAATTGGGTCCCATTATCGGTTACGATGAATTTTGGAATCCTAAATCGACATATAATGTTCTTAACGACAAATGTGATCACTCGCTTGGTTGTGATCGTGGTCAAAGGCTCTGCTTCTACCCATTTAGTAAAATAATCCACGGCCACAATAGCGAACTTTGCTCCGCCCTTTGCTATGGGAAGGCTCCCAATAATGTCAATTCCCCACATAGCAAAAGGCCATGGGCTTGTCATTGTCTTCAACTGGCTAGGTGGCGCCCTAGGAATCTTGGAGAATTTCTGGCAAGCGTCACAACGTCATGCATACTTGGCTGCATCCTTGTTTATGGTGGGCCAGAAATAGCCGTATCGCAATATCTTCTTTGCCAATGTTTGCCCTCTAGTGTGGTCGCCACACTCCCCTTCATGGACTTCCTTTAGTACACGCTTGATGTCGTCATGGGCGATGCATCGGAGGAGAGGCATCGAGAAACCTTATCTGTACTGGAATTCTCCTTGCAACACATATCGGGAAGCTTTCCGTATAACTGCACGCCTGTCACTTTTCTTTGTTGGGAGCGTTCCATTCATCAAAAAATTCTTTAGTGGGGTCATCCATGACTCCCTTTCAGGTTCAATCTCTAGTACCAGATCAACTTCCATCTGATCCACGCTAGGGAACTGTAGTACTTCAATCGGGACTAGCTCCGTATGTTCTAGATTATCAGAGCTAGCCATCTTCGCTAACTTTTCTGCTCTTTGATTCTCCGCTCGAGGAATATGAGATATGCTACGGTGATCAAAACTATCTAACAACTTCTTCACTTTTTCCAAGTATGATATCAACCTTGGACTCTTAGCCTGGGAATTTTCATTAACTTGGTTCACAGCTAAATTGGAGTCACAAAAGATGTCTAGCTTTCTTATCCCTAATTCCTTTGCAAGCTTCAACCCGACAATCAAAGCTTCATATTCGGAATCATTATTAGTTGCGTGGAACTCCAATCTAAGAGCGTAATATATTAGCCGTTTCTCTGGAGTTTCAAGAACCACTCCGGCACCAGATCGTCTGCCATTTTTAGCTTTATTAGTGTATAGTTTCCAGGCATTAGGGTCAAGGAGTAGCTTTGGCGGATCGTCTTCCTCGGTCACCACATCATCTTCTGGGATGGTAAACTCTGCTATAAAGTCTGCAAGTGCCCGCCCTCTTATCGACCTTCGGGGTTGGAAGTTCAGGTCGAATTGACTCAACTCAATGTTCCATTTGAGCAACCTTCCTGATGCTTCTGGCCTTTATAGGACTTGTTTAAGCGGGTGATCAGTGTAAACAATGATGGGATGAGCCTAGAAGTAGGGACAAAGCTTCCTAGATGAAATCAGCAAACTGTACGTAAGCTTTTCTATTTTTGGGTAATTTCGTTTTACGGCTGCCAATTTCTTACTCACATAGTACACCGGTCTTTGCACCTTATCCTCCTCTCTTACCAAAGCCGAACTGATTGCGTGGGATGACACTGCCAAGTACACAAATAAATCCTCGTGATCCACAGGCTTAGACAGTATCGGGGGTCTTTCCAGATGATTCAATATATTCTGGAATGCTTCTATACAATCAGGAGTCCATTTAAAGTTGCGCTTGTCTCGCTTTATTAGCTCGAAAAACGGGATGCATTTATCTGTAGCTTTTGAGATAAATCTGCTGAGCGCTGCCACTTTTCCAGCAAGGCTTTGCACATCTTTAATCTGCTTGCTTCTTGAATATTTCGGATCCCTGTAATTTGATCTGGATTGATCTCAATTCCGCGCGAGCTGACAATGAACCCTAGGAATTTTCCAGATGCTACCCCAAATGAACATTTCAAAGGATTCAGTTTCATCCCATATTTTCGGAGAATTTCAAACATCTCTGCTACATTGTTAGTATGATTGGATGACTGTCTGGACTTTACCAACATATCGTCGATGTATACCTTCATCGTTTTCCCGATTTGGTTGTAGAACATCCTATTCACCAATCGCTGATATGTAGCGCCGGCATTTTTCAAACCAAAAGGCATCACCACATAGCAGTATAATCCCAAATCTGTAATGAAACTGGTATGCTCTTGATCTGGGACATGCATGGGGATCTGATTGTACCCCGAGTATGCATCCATAAAAGAAAGAAGTTCATGACCCACGGTTGAATCTACCAACTGATCGATTCTAGGAAATGGGAAGCTATCCTTCGGACAGGCCTTGTTTAAATATGAGAAGTCGATGCACGCACGCCACTTTCCATTGGCCTTTTTTTTACCAAAACCGGGTTTGAAATCTAGTCAAGGTATGTTGAATCTTTAATAAACCCGTTACTTCTCAGTTTTTCAACTTCTTCTTTCAAGGCGGCAGACCTTTCTGGACTAAGCATTCGCTTTTTCTACTTGACAAGAGGATGTTTCGGGTTAATACTTAACGAATGACTCATAATCGAGGGAGATATCCCACACATGCCCGTATGGGTCCAGGCGAATACATCCAAGTTAGCTTTCATGAAATTTGTTAATTCTTTGGCTCGAACAGGATCCAACTGGGATCCAATCTTCAGGACCTTCTCTGGATCACTATCATCGATTGGTACATCCACAGTCGCTTCGTTGGGAGTCGTCATTCTGCCCCCAGGCTCTTCATCCTCTCTGGGATCTATGTCCTCGGGCGACTCTCTGGGCGACCCTCCTGAAGGTATTTCCTTTAGTTGCTATGACGATTCCTCCCTTAGAGGGGAGGAACCACCTTTTGCTTCTACATCTTTCCCTTTGCGGAGCAACTTTAATTCTGCAATGTAACATGCTCGTGCAACAACCTGATCTCCTCTGATTATGCCTATGTCGGCATCCGTCGGGAACTTCAACAACAGGCACCAGGGTGCAATGCAAGCCCTCAATTTGGCTAGGGCTGGCCGACCTAAGAAGGCATTGTACAGCGACTCAATGTCCAAGACCATGAAGGAGAGGATCCTCACCCTCTAGCATTCTCCTTCTCCAAGGGTTACTGATAGTTCCACATATCCCATTGGAGCGGTCCAGGGCCCATTAAATCCACGTATCCAACCTTCACATGGTTTCAAATCCTTCGGCTCGAGTTTCATTTGATCAAATGTTTTCTTGAACTGAATATTGACTGAACTCCCATTATCTACCAAGACTTTATGAACTATAGCTGGGCCGATGGTGACGGTGATCACCAATGGGTCTTCAATTGGGAAGTGTACTCCAATACTCTCTCGCTCGCGAAATATGACGTCATCGGACATCGTCTTTTGTTGCTTAACCGGAGCGTTGTCTTCGGGGCTGCTACATTCCCCCACTTCGAAATGCTGTTTAGCTGCATTTACATATTGATCCATAGCTCTGAAACTGTGCCTTGCCAGGTGAAGTCCACCAACTATGGTATTGATAACGATATTTTTTCCCTTTTGCTGAGCCGTCGGTTTGGCAGCAGGTTGGCTTTGGTTCGGGGCTTGTACAGCTTGCCTCCTGTCCCTAGGAGTCACCTTATACTCATCAAGCTTTCCTTCTCGGAGCAACCTTTCAACCACGTCTCTCAAGTGATGACATTCGTTTGTGGAATGGCCATGGATCTGATGAAAAAGACAGAATTTCCCAGTTTCACGCTCTTTCTCTATAGAATCTCTCGGGGGAGGCCTTTTGTACTGGAGGACATTATATGTATCTAGGAAGATGTTTTCCAACGTATCATTTAACGGTGTGAAGCTCAAACGGTCTGAGTCGGGATCTCCTCTGAGAGTCATTTCCTCGATTTCTTTTCCGATTATTGTTATTACTATTCCCTGATTAGCGACCGCTGCCTTGATTCTTGTTCCAGATGTTAACATCAACTTTTTCTGAGTTATCTCCCATTTGCTTGATGGCCGCGTTGCTTTGGATATCTTCCTTATCAATAGCCTTTCTTTTCATATTAGCGTATATCTCCTCCCAACGCAGGTGAACATTAGCTTTTTCATAAAATATTTCTCTGGTCAGGGGTGGCTTGCCGGCCAAATATCTCCCAAACTCGGTATCTTTATCGACGCCATCGATCAGGGCCATCAACACAGTTTGCTCATGCGGATCTTTGACATCTGTGACAACCAAGTTAAAACGATCCAAATACGACCTCAGGCTTTCGTTCGGTCGTTGTTTAATAAGGGATAGCTCAATTACATTCTTAGACCTCTGAGCATGAAGACAGAATTGGTTCACGAATTTCTCACTCAATTCCCTGAAGCTAAATATTGACCGTGTTGGCAGGCGGGTGAACCACAATAATGCCACATCTTCCAGGAATATAGGGAATGCTTTATATTTTACCGCGTCTGTAACTACAGCGGCATTCATTGATCAGGTGTATCGCATTAGATGCTGGATGGGGTCAGTCCTGCCCGTATAGCGATTCATGGTTGGCATATTGAAGCGCCTCGGGAGTGTAACATCTAGTATGTCATCAGTAAAAGGCGTATGACTGCGATCTATGCCCCATTCTTCATTCCTCTGTCCGTGGCTATCTACCATGACTTGCCTAATCATTGCTTCAACCTCTGCATGGGTCAGGGTAGATTCAGGATCAGCACTTCTTGCCCGACGGCCTCCTCCAGCATTTCTTTGACGTGCTGCTACAAAATCTGGGCCCTGAGCAGAACTCCCTTGACCCCTGTTGCCGCGGTCGGTCATGCGACAAGAGGGAGGCACGTCGTTCCTCGGTGGTAGAGCGGGCTCATTTAAGTTACGGTTACTAGTTCCCTGATTAAGTGTCTCTTCTTCTTGAGATGGAAGCGACCCAAATCGAAGCTGCTCTATGTTCTCAGCCCTTTCTAATGGGGGCCATCGTCGGTTCCTTCGGGGTTCTTCAGACGACGACGTATGTTCCGGGGAGAAAGGGTGAGCTGGAAGTGGTGAAACCTGCCTTTGAATATCATCAATTCGTCTGCCTAGGGCAGTAATATTTTGACGCAGTAACGAGCTATCCTGCCTTTGAGCGGCCAGTTCATCAGTTTGCCTGTCCAATGCTTCGAGTATTCGAGTCAGATGTTCTTCGGTAACTGGGGCAGAAGGGTCGAACTGGTCATCTTCATCTTCTCTTATACGCAAGGAACTTGAACCGGGTTGAGCAGAAGTTCCAACACGAGTGGAGCGAGCCATAATTTCCTTCCCAGGTCGGGTAGTAGTCTGATTGTCTGTTCAGATCGTGGTCCTCTTAGGCTGGTGGCTCGTGGTACCCTCCTGGCGTCGGTTCGTGGTTGTTCTCTGGGATCGGATCGCGGAAGGGTTAGTAGGGGGATGGCGACGTTATCTTGGGATCTAGTCGTGACACCCTCAGCTGCTCGGATCGCCACACCCTCATTGGATCGGATCGCCCCCTCCTCTCCACGATCCAGGGACAGAACTTCAACCTGCTCCTGAACGCTCTCTTCAATTACTTCGTTCGTTGCTTCATTCACTTAGGAAGCTCGTACTTCCTTAGACTTCTTTCCAGCCATGATATCTGAGCTTTACTGAAATCTTCAAAAATCGAAACAGTAGAGTTTTGGATTGTTTTCTTCGGACTTGACTAAATAGAACTACAATCCAATATGCTGAGACTTCGTTCTCAGTGAAAGCACCAAAATGTTAGATCCAAAATTGGCTCCAACACCTAAGTTGTTCAATTATGCAGAGATTAATATCAGAGAAAATGCAAGAAAAGCAGGAAAGACACGAGATTTATAGTGGTTCGACATTAACGATCCCACGTCCACTTTATATCTATGATTATACTTAAAATTCGAGTACAATCAGTGCCTCAGCCTCACTTTTACAATGTTGATTCACTCAGTAAATTCGAGACAACTCTGAACAAGAATGATAGAGATATAATAATGGTGGAACTCGAGCTCAGAATTGCCAGAAAGATCCTGAAAAATGTCAAGTTTGGGGCTATTTATAGCTGATATTTGCAGACGGATCGCGGTCATACGTGGCACACATCCCGAGAATCTCGGACTGGTTCGTGGCTTGATGAAGAATTGGTCAAAATGGCAGTTATGGACAGGTGTCGTAAGATCTTTCAATTTCGGATCGTGAACGACTTGGTCGTGATCTTCATCTTAGCTTCTGGGGTTGGATCGTGAAGAGGCAGAGGGTACGGATCGGATCGTTCTGCTGTGAACGGATCGGGTCGTGAAGCTCTGACGAGGACGGATCGAGAAGACAGGGACGGTCAGATCGTGAATACGGGGGCAATCGCAAGTCGTTGCTGGGTACCACGGGCAGGGGTCGTGATGGTGGACCACGAGCCAAAGATGACGTGGTGACCACGATCGAGTTTCTGAGGGTCCTAACGAGCGAGGTTTCGTATTTTCTTGGTCTTGGTGGCTTGATCCAAAAGCTAGCCAACACATGCCAACAAATTAAAGAAAGTTATCAAAAGCCTTGAGGAATGCTACAACCACTGGATGTGCAAATGTTCCTAGGTCAAAAGGGGGAATGATAGTGTGTGGGTAATAGTGGATAGGCTAAATAAATCAACATACTTTATCTCAGTAAGATCAAACAGAAATGCTAACAAGTTAGCTCAGTTATTCCTCAAAGAGATAGTATGGTTACATGGTGTACCAAAGAATATTATCAGTGATAGGGATACCTTGTTTACCTCTAGGTTTTGGGGTAGTTTTCAAGAAGCTATGGGAATTGAATTGTGTTTAAGCACTGCATATCACCCACAAACTGACGGACAAACTGAGATTGTTATTAAATTTTTAGAGGATTTGCTTAAGGCTTGTATGCTAGACTTTGGTGGCAATTGGGAATAACATTTACATTTAGCAGAGTTTACCTATAACAACAGTCATCAATGAACCATAGGAATGACTCCATTTGAAGCACTATATGGCAAACCTTGTTTGTCTCCAGCTTGCTGATAGATGTAGGGGAAATAGTACTAATTGGATCGAATCAAGTAAAAGAAGCTTTAGCAAAAATTGAACTAATAAGACACAGAATGAAGGTTGCACAAGAAAGGCAAAAAGCATATGCTGATAAAGGGAGAAGGCCAGTGGAATTTAAAGTGGGAGATCATGTTTTTCTCAAGGTTCGTTAATGAGAAAGGTCTTAAGATTTTTATTAAAAAGGAAAGCTACCACCAAGATATGTAGGTCCTTATGAAATTCTGGAAAGAATAGGTACATTGGCTTATAACACTACAAGAAAAATGATTTTTTGTAGCGTTCAAAAAACGCCACCAATCATTTTTGGTGGCGTTTCGATAATTGTTATGAGAAAACATGCCACTAAAAATAAAAATATTTGTTGCACTTTTAATAAACGCCACTGTAAATACTTTTATTGTAACGTTTTGCAAACGCCACCATAAATATTTCTGTAGCGCTTTAAAAACGCCATAAAAAGCTTTTTGATGCTATTAATAAGATTTCCAATTTTACCCCTGATTTACGGTTGCGTTTACTCAACGCTAGTACATGTATTTCTGTAGTGTTTTTAAAACGCTACTAAAAATTATTGATTAATTTACCGTATTTTTTCATGTAATTATTTCTTGTTAATAGTCTATTTTGTTTCAACAAAATCAATCAATAATCCTTCACATAATCATCATGTTCAAACAATCAGAAAATCAATTAACCATATAATCAAATAAAATATGCATAACCATTTCAAACTCGCGTACAATAACCATTGATATACAAATGTACACATCTAGTACAAAGAAAATGTTATACCTAACTAGTACATACAAAACGCTTGATTACCCATAATTCTCCATATACAATAACCATTGCTATACAAATGTACACATCTAGTACAAAGAAAATGTTATACCTAACTAGTACATACAAAACGCTTGATAATCCTCCACATTTCAATTATCTTGCTAGTGAATATGAGTAATACTTACCTCCATCATACTTGAACTACATTCCCTTTTCAATTTCCCCCATGCAATTATCTTGCTTGGCAAAGCTTATATCATTATTGAAGCATATCGATGAAATTCGGATATAAGATTTAAGACGAGTTTTCAAATTTGTTTTATATAAAAAATAGGAAACAATGAAAAATTGAATTCATGAATCATTTTATCCATGTGCAACATGTGCACTGTACTATATTGCAAAAAATTGATTGTGGTAAGATTCTAGATTGTTGATCTACAAAGCCTGGGATCTAATCTCATTAGCATCTTTAATTATAATATAAAAAATGGCCAGTTGAAAATATTAGCTTGAGTTGCTAATAAATTTGAAAGTAACAACGAATATAAATGCAAAACCTGAATCTTGCTGCAGCTACCAAAATAATATTCGTCCATGCACGTATCAGGTAAGATATCAACTACAACTTTTGTACGATTCCTCACCCAAGTTATCAAGTTCAGAGATTTCTTCATCAAATGCCTGCTCACATTTATAGATAAAACTATAAAAAACTGATGTGCATTAATGATTTTGAACTATTGGGATCCATATATTATCAAAAGCATATAAATGTTTAGTTGATCCAAAAAAGGTAAAGGAAAATGCATATAAATGTGCAGCAATGTCAGTTCAATTTGCTAAAAAAAAAAACTAGACTTCGTAGACAATGAAAAGCTCGAGTGTAAGAACACTCTGACAGAAGGCGGTGGAATTGGAAGCAAGCTTGAATCTGCTTCTTCTCATTTCAAGTTCATTCCAAAAAGTAATGGATCAGGATGCCTGGTTAAGGTGGAGGCAACTTACAAAACCCTCCCTGTAGTTGTGGTCACTGGTAAAATTAAAAAGGCAAAAGATTGTATATATATTCAAAAATTGAACAAAATATGTTCCATTATAGATTTTTTCTTTTCATGATACATTTATTTACTGATGTCAAATGAAGGAAAAAAAGTGGATACGATTGTGTCTATAATGCAATAATACAAACTTGAATCTGAAATGATGTCTAGGGACTGGCTAGCATGTAAAGAAAGCGAGAAGCACATATCGCTACAAGGAAATGTGAATGTTCATCCATAGTTGTAAGCCTTCACATATGTGAAGATAGACGAGATGTAGATGTTTATTTCGATCAGCATAATTATTCATTGCAAGGTTGTTTGGTTGATCATCCATCCATTTGTTGCTAGAATGATCACGGAAGAAGTAAAAAAACGTACCATATGGTAGAAAATCATGAACCGCTTCTTCTGTTTCTTCTTTTTTCCTTTTTTGATCAACTTGCAAATTTTAACAACTCCACACGGACACAAATTAATCAACTTCTAAATGCAGATGCAGCTCTCCACCTCGCTGCAGTATGTAATGAAGGTCTCTTTTCATGGATACAAAATACTAAGACGTACCTACCTATAAATCTGAACTATTAATCAACTATACACAAATTAATCAACCATAAGTTAATAACAAACCAAAAATTGAAAAATAACTGCTGGTCAAAGTAGAATAGTAAATGTTACATGACTGTAAAGAAAAGGAGTAACAGAAAGCGGAAAATAGTAATATATTAAAGTAATAACATTTGTGAAAAAAGAAGAAAAAAGTGTGTTATAAATAAAGAAGTCTGACCTGAGGAGTCTTGTAAGCAGTGAGCGCGGCGGAACACAGTACGAAGACGAAAGCCAAAATTCAACCAAAATCTATCCGATTCAAGAGCACCAATGGAAGCAACGTCAGTTATAGATCTGTCCGACAAAGCACAACCTACAGCAAAACCCGAATCCGAACCGAAAACCACCGCCAGTCGGCTTTGGCAGCATGAAACGGAGTACGCATCGTACCCAAAGCTTGATCCTGCTGACTTAAAACCTCCTCCGCCAGTGGCTGCAGCGGCCACAGATCGCCAGGCGACGGCTATGCCTACAGAATCCAATCCTTACATTATTTTCATGTTGATAATAACCAACAGTTAACAATATATAAATTGACAATTTCCAACATGTTAATAATAACCATATTTTTCATTGTTCCTAAACCAGTGCAGCAAGAAATAACGTCGATACCTTTCTGAGCTCATTTTATGTAAATAGCACATGTTTAGCGTCAAAATAATAAAGAAATGTAAATAGCACATGTTAGCTTCAAAATAAATAAAGAACAAACCTTCCATGTTGAGTGCATAGGTAATTGAGTTATGCTTCTTCTTTTACTAGGCTGATCCATGTTCCTCGTAGTCATCAGAGTTATTATCTTTATTGTCTGAATCAGATAACGAATGCAACAAAAAATTAGCAGTTTCGGACTAATCATGGACGACTAATTAGAAGACAAAACGGTACATGCTCATAATCATGATAATGTATAAATCGCACGTCAAACTAAAATACCCAAGGGCAATGCAAAGACGAAACATTTTTTCACAATTAAGCTAAGTATCGAGGTATGATCCATTACTAGTCATCTGAAAACAAAGAAGAACAAATTTTACACACCTTGTACAAAACTCCCTCTGTAGCTTTATAAGGTGGTTAGATCCAGTTCTTTTTCCCGATGGCAAATTCCTCTTCTGCCAAATCCACGTCAATTGATCGCTTTTGGATGTCAATTGTGATTATATCCCCAACTTGTACGAGGCCAATCGGTCCGCCTTCCTGAAAAAAAAGTCGCACATTTTGTTTAAGTGGAAGCAGATATATTAGTTTATTAGTATGGTCAGTTTTTTTTTCCTATTGCAACAATGGATAACTGTGTAGTTTAGTTTAGCTACGCAACAACATGATATCTCCAAAACTACTGAAACAATACATGTACTTGAAAGAAATATGATATAATATAGAAATGTTATGAACAACGAAGTAATAATAAATAATATATATTAACAGTTGAACAATTAAATTAATCGTAGAAAAGAAATTATACAAACGGGATGCTCATACATATAATATAGTGAATGAGCAACCCTAAACCCCATCAATCCCTATCAACAAACGCTAATGCTAGAAGGCCCGAAATTGTTTTAGTCAGTTTGGGCGAAAATTAGATCTAACGGATACTGTACATCTTCTCCACAATTTCCCCCTTGAATCGCACGTACCTCCGTGAATTGCGTGACTTTCGCACAATTTGACACCCTCTTTTTCGGGCCTCATAGCAGCGCTCATCAACAAAATCCAGACATTACCCAATCGGCACAGGACCCAACATACAGTGCAATGGGTTAGCCACTGCATGACCTACATGCAGTGAGTCTTTTTTCCTCTTTAGTCTCTTCATATTTCTTTAGCACCATTAGAGAACCCTCTAACATCTCTACCGAGGAAATGAGTAGAGGAAGTGAAACCTAAAAGAACGAAAAATGCAAGAATATTTGCCTACTGCACAAATCAATCAGCATAATTGAAGTTTAATCACACAATAACTAGCTAATATATAGCTGACTAGTCAGTCAGTCACTTGTAGATGAATTTTGATTTTGCTGGTTGTACACTGTTCTCAAACTCTCAAGTTCTTTCTTTAGTGCTTCTTGATGAGCTGCAATTTATTTTCATGGTTAAAATTTTCATCGTAACTTGTTTAATTGAACTATTTGAATTATCTGTTTAACTGAACCAACTGTCTTTGAAAATCCTGTCTATAGCAAAATTAACCATCAAATTCCTTTATAAATTGTAAACAACAAATATTTAGTTCTCAAATTTTACTTCATTATAAGTTCTCAACCACTATAATTTAAATAAATTACACAAGTAGTCATGACTACATGCATAGAGCTAACAAACATTACTTAATCATGGACGACTAATTAGAAGACGAAACCGTACATGCTCATCATCATGATAATGTATAAATCGCACGTCGAACTAAAATACCCAAGGGCAATGCAAAGACGAAACATTTGTTCACAATTAAGCTAAGTATCGAGGTATGATCCATAACTAGTCTTCTGAAAACAAAGGAGAACAAATTTTACACACCATGTACAAAACTCTCTTTGTAGCTTTATAAGGTGGTTGGATCTAGTTCTTCTTCCGGATGGCAAATTCCTCTTCTGTCAAATCCACGTCAATTGATTGCATTCGGAAGTCAATTGTGATTATATCCCCATCTTGTACGAGGCCAATCGGTCCGGCTTCCTGAAAAGAATGTCGCGCATTTTGTTTAAGTGGAAGCAGATATACTAGTTTATTAGTATGGTCAGTTTTTTTTTTTTCCTGTTGCAACAATGGATAACTATGTAGTTTAGTTTAGCTACGCAACAACATGATATCTCCAAAACTACTGAAACAATACATGTACTTGAAAGAAATATGATATAATATAGAAATGTTATGAACAACGAAGTAATAATAAATAACATATATTAACACTTGAACAATTAAATTAAACGTAGAAAAAAAATTATACAAACGGGATGCTCATACATATAATATAATGAATGAGCAACCCCAAACCCCATCGATCCCTATCAACAAATCCAGACATTACCCAATCGGCACAGGACCCAACATACAGTGCATTGGGTTGGCCACTGCATGACCTACATGCAGTGAGTCTTTTTTTGTCTTCAATCTCTTCATATTTCTTTAGCACCATTAGAGAACACTGTAATATCTCTACCGAGGAAATGAGTAGAGGAAGTGAAACCTAAAGGAACGAAAAATGCAAGAATATTTGCCTACTGCACAAATCAATCAGCATAATTGAAGTTTAATCACACAATAACTAGCTAATACACAGCTGACTGGTCAGTCAGTCACTTGTAGATGAATTTTGATTTTGTTGGTTGTACACTGTTCTCAAACTCTCAAGTTCTTTCTTCAGTGCTTCTTGATGAGCTGCATTTTATTTTCATCGTAACTTGTTTAACTGAACTATTTGAATTATCTGTTTAACTGAACTAACTGTCTTTGAAAATCCTGTCTATAGCAAAATTAACCATCATGTTCCTTCATAAATTATAAACAACAAATATTTAGTTCTCAAATTTTACTTCATTATAAGTTCTCAACCACTAGAATTCAAATAAATTACATAAGTAGTCATGACTACATGCATAGAGCTAACAAACATTACTTAATCATGGATGATTATTAGAAGACAAAACGGTACATACACATAATCATGATAATGTATAAATCGCACGTCGAACTAAAATACCCAAGGGAAATGCAAAGACGAAACATTTGTTCACAATTAAGCTAAGTATCGAGGTATAATCCATAACTAGTCTTCTGAAAACAAAGGAGAACAAATTTTACACACCTTGTACAAAACTCCCTTTGTAGCTTTATGAGGTGGTTGGATCCAGTTCTTCCGGATGGAAAATTCCTCTTCTGTCAAATTCCTCTTTGGATGTCAGTTGTGATTATATCCCCATCTTGTACGAGGCCAATCGATCCGCCTTCCTGAAAAGAAAGTCGCACATTTCGGATGTCAATTGTGATTGGTTATCATCTCCTTTTTGATATTTATACATAGCATCTTTTTGAAGGAAAAATAAAATAAAAAAAAATCCAACTTTTTGTTTCCTCCTTGCAGCATATCAAGAATGTGCAGTCTGCATCAAATGGGTGTGTTACTGATGAGTAAGCAGCGGAGGAAGCAGACATTTAAAAAGTTCACCTTCATTTATGCCTGAATATCTGCCAGTACACACCAATTCTTTGACCACATAGTGATCTGCTTGGACTCTGCATGCCTTGATTCTACAACAATACAATAAGACTTAACTATACAGCTCTACCTAATACTCAACTTTAGTCAACCACTCACGTCACTCATCAGTCGTTCAACTACAACGATATGTGATATGCCATGCACAATCTTGTCAATATCTCTCTTAATCATTTAAATTCAACTGCTCCTCTAATCTAGTGATAGTGTTTCTTAGACCAAGCTTTGGGCTATATTTGTTAATCTCATTTCATTGTAGTTCAGATCATGTAGAAACTGGACTGAACATTTCCTTGCATCAGCAAAACATATGCTTCAATAAAAATTTGTAACCGCACGCACTGGATAACACAAATAAACAATTATATGAAAGGATAAAAACATGAATTCTATAACACAGCAACTACATGAATTGTGACCAGCAAAGAAACATCCACTTATAAGAGAAGAAGAAGAAAAAAAACTAACATCATGAACCAAAACTCCGATTGAGTGAAATCGTGTTAGTAGTTGTAGTAGAGGAAATAGTTGAATAGTTGTTGTGGATAAATGATTGAAATAGTTGAATAGTTGAAAGAAAGTTTGATGGAGAAATTACTCAATAGTTTTTGTAATACAACAATTTTATTATTTATAGTTTTTTTGCTACAACCTTACAATGTGCCCATGCTCATATTTATAGGCATCTCATTACAATTATGTAGAATTCTCTAGAGAGAACATTCCACATTCATCAAGTAATTTATTTAATAATAATACATAAGAATATTCTAGATACAATACTCTAGATAAAGCAAGAAATACTTATTCAATAATACAAAGCAATTTATTAATCTCTTGAGAATTCTAGAATTTTGTATTATCTTCAATACTTTGGAATTCTCTAGAAATTTGCAGCATTCTCAATACTCCTCCTTGATGCAAATTTCGGATACTCCAAGCATAGTTCGTAGTTGCTCAAATCTTGTTCTTGGCAGTGCCTTTGTGAAGATGTCTGCAACTTGATCTTCTGTTCTGCAGTACTTGAGCTGAATTTCTTTTGCCGCTTCTGCATCTCTGATGAAGTGATACTTGATAGCTATATGCTTAGTTCGATTACGATGAACCGGATTCTTTGTGATTGCTATTGCTGATTTGCTGTCACAGTAGATTGTAGTAGGTTGATCTTGATGCTCACCTATTTCTTCAAATATCCTCCGAAGCCATATAGCTTGACTTGTTGCTTCCGCTGCTGCCACATATTCTGCTTCAGCTGTTGATTGTGCAACTGTTGCTTGCTTCTTTGATGCCCATGAGAGTATTCCTGATCCAAGTGAAAAGGCATAGCCCGACGTGCTTTTCATGTCATCTACTGAACCTACCCAATCACTATCAGTGTAGCCAATCAACTTTGAGTTGGTTATGGTCTTGTATCATATTCCATACTCCTTTGTTCCTTGCAAATATCTTAAAACTCTTTTAGCAACTCCAAGATGAATTTGACTTGGACTTTGCATGAATCTTGATAGAAGACTTGTAGCGTACATGATATCCGGTCGCGTAGCAGGAAGATATAAAAGACTTCCAATCAAACTTCTGTAGCGAGATGCATCAGCTTCTGGGGCTCCGTCATCCTTTTGCAACTTCTCATTTGTTACGAGTGGAGTAGCTACTGGTTTGCAATCATTCATTCTAAATTTCTTTAATAGTTCTTCGGTATATTTCTTTTGAGAGATAAATATACCTTCCTTATGTTGTTTCACCTCGATGCCAAGGAAGTAATTCATTAAGCCAAGATCGGTCATCTCGAATGTTTTCATCATGTCTTCTTTAAATGCAGTTATCATCTTCATATTATTTCCCATGTAGATAAGATCATCTACATATAGAGAGACAATGAGAGTATCATACTGACCTTGTGTCTTGATGTATAATGTAGGCTCACTCTTGCTCCTCCTAAATCCTTGATTAATGAAGTATTGGTCGATTCTATTGTACCATGCTCGAGGTGCTTGCTTCAAGCCATATAAAGCTTTTCTTAGTCTTAGCACTTTGTCTTCATTGCCCTTACTTATGAAGCCTTGTGGTTGCTCCACATAGATCTCTTCTTCTAATACTCCATTTAAGAAGGCTGATTTGACATCTAGTTGAAAAACATTCCATCCTTTCTGAGCTGCAAGAGCAACTAAAGCTCTAATTGTGTCCAGACGTGCAACTGGAGCAAATGTCTCATTATAGTCGACTCCATATTGTTGCGAGTAGCCCTTTGCTACAAGTCTAGCCTTGTGTTTTTGTATTGAGCCATCTGGATTTAGCTTTGTCTTATAAACCCATTTCACTCCAACGATTTCTTTATCTTTAGGACAATCTACAAGCTTCCAGGTATTATTTTTTTCAATCATTTTTATCTCTTCTTCCATTGCTTTGATCCATACTTCTTGTTTAGATGCTACTTCATAGCTTTCAGGTTCAAATATAGCCATGTTGCAAGTTTCATATATATCTACCAAAGATCTAACTCTTCTTGGAGTAGACTCTGGTGAAGAAGTTTGTTGTTGAGAAGGTGAAAGGGGCGTACCTGGTTCTTCTGTTGGTTCTTCCATTTCTTCCACTTCTACATCTTCATGAGATTGATGTACTGGAATAGAAATGTTTCTTTTTTCAACTTTTTGTTCATCCCAATTCCAAGAAGCATTCTCATCAACTTCGACATCTCGACTAATCGTCAGTTTCTTTATTTGCAAGTTATAAACTCTATATCCTTTTGATTGTGTGCTATACCCCAAAAAGATTCCTCGTATGGTCTTCTCTTCTAGTTTGTGTCTCTTTTGGTCTGGAACATGTATGTAGCAAATCGATCCAAAAATTCTTAGATGATTGGCTGTTGGCTTTCGTCCACTCCATGCCTCTATAGGAGTCTTGTCTTCAACTGCTCTAGTTGGACATCGGTTGAGTATATAGACAGCAGTATAAACTGCTTCTGCCCAAAAAGTGTTGGGTAAGCCCTTCTCCTTCAGCATTGATCTTGCCATCTCCATGACTGTGCGATTTTTTCTTTTAGATACTCCATTTTGTTGTGGAGTATATGCAACTGTAAGTTGCCTCTCAACGCCTTCATCATCACAAAATTTATCAAACTCATGGGAGTTGTACTCTTTACCACGATCACTTCGCAGCTTCCTTATACGTTTTCCACTTTGATTTTCGACAAGAGCTTTAAACTTCTTGAATATTCCAAAGACTTCTGATTTTTCTTTAATGAAGTAGACCCATGTCATTCTAGAAAAATCATCAATAAAGAGAATGAAATACCTGTTGTTATGAAGTGAAGGTGTTCTCATTGGTCCACAAACGTCGGTGTGAATTAACTCCAACAAGTCTTTTGCTCTCCAAGTGCTTCGTGATGGAAATGATGATCTGTGTTGCTTTCCGAGAAGACATCCTTCACAGGCTTCATTATTTTCTTTTATGCATGGAAAATCTCTCATCATATTCTTTTGATACAACAATTTCAAGGCTTGAATGTTGAAGTGGCCCAATCTTCGATGCCATAACCATGAATCATCAACTTGTGCTTTCATGGCTATATTAGTAGCATATTTAAAACTTATTGGAAAACTTCTATTTCTCTTCTCCATTTTTACTTGAGCTATCTCTAGTCTTTTATTGTTGTTATCATATATTTTGCAAATGTCTCCTTCGAAGTGAAGAGCGTAGCCTTTCTCCATCATCTGACCAATGCTCAACAAATTTTCTTTTAAATTTGGAACAAGTAAAACATCTTTGATAAATTTTGTACCTTTCTTTGTTTCCACCATAACAGTGCCTCTGCCTTTTGATTCCACGACGGTGCCATTCCCCAATCGCACTTTTACTTTGACAGTATCATCAATATCCTTGAAGATGCTCCCATCTTTAGCCATGTGATTGCTGCAACCGCTATCCAAGTACCAGTTTCCTCCATTTTCTTCACTAGAATCTTGGGTAGCATAAAAAAGATGTTGATCTCGATCATATTGATGTTGTTCTCTGTCATGCTCTTCAATGAAATTTGCTTGATGCTTATTTAGGCTGAAACAATTCTTCTCCAAATGTCCAAATTTCTTACAGTGTCGACATTGCGGCTTTCCACGATTTCGACAGAACTTCTCCAAGTGATTTGTCATCTTACAAATTCCACATAGAGGATATTTGCCTTGTTTATTCTTTGAGAAATTTCTAGAATTTCCTTTGTTTCTAGAATCTTCTCCATCATTCTTATTTTCTCCATATGCTTTATTTTGGGATGATAGCTTGAGTTTCGACTGAAAAGCATTTTCAATCGAGTCTTCATCATGCCTGCTCATTCTTTGTTCAAATGCTTCAAGGGAGCCCATTAATTCAGTCACCGATAAGGTAGACAAATCTTTAGTTTGCTCGATCGTAGTCACGATTGTGTCATACTTACGGGGAATTGAAATTAAAATTTTCTCAACAATCCTCTTGTCAAGAATATTATCCCCATAAGCTCTTATTTGACTAACTATTTCTTTTATTTTGGAGTAATAATCCTTTACGGTATCCGACTCCTTCATTTTTATTAATTCAAACTCACGCCTTAATGTTTGAAGTTTAATGGCGCGTACCTTTGCACTTCCTTGAAACTCTTCCTGTAATGTGGTCCATGCTTCTTTGGCGTTTGAAGCTCCCATTATTCTAGGAAAGATAGCGTCGGTCACCGCTTGTTGTAGAAAACTTAACGCTTTTGAATTTTTTAGTTTATTTTCCTTTATCTCCTTTTTCTGAGCTTGGCTACGAGTTGAAGTATCTTCAGGAATAGTGAACCCTTCATCTACAATATCCCATAGATCTTGAGAGCTAAGAAATGTCTTCATTTTTATGCTCCAAAAATTATAATTTTCACCGGCAAAAATAGGGACAGAAGGTGATGGAGATTGAGCAATGTTTGCCATAGCTTATAATTGTTGCAATGTTTTTTCGCCCAATATGCGAACGAACGAAGCTCTGATACCACTTGTTAGTAGTTGTAGTAGAGGAAATAGTTGAATAGTTGTTGTGGATAAATGATTGAAATAGTTGAATAGTTGAAAGAAAGTTTGATGGAGAAATTACTCAATGGTTTTTGTAATACAACAATTTTATTGCTTATAGTTTTTTTGCTACAACCTTACAATGTGCCCATGCTCATATTTATAGACATCTCATTACAATTATGTAGAATTCTCTAGAGAGAACATTCCACATTCATCAAGTAATTTATTTAATAATAATACATAAGAATATTCTAGATACAATACTCTAGATAAAGCAAGAAATACTTATTCAATAATACAAAGCAATTTATTAATCTCTTGAGAATTCTAGAATTTTGTATTATCTTCAATACTTTGGAATTCTCTAGAAATTTGCAGCATTCTCAATATATCGAAATAGGGGGAAAAAAATACATTTTGCAATAATTTGAGTAAAAAAAGCCGCACCTTTCGAAATCAAGATCAGACGACATACAACCAGTGCAACCTTCAATTTCAGAGTTGGTCGAGAGCGTATTAGTGTAGGGCAGATGAGATAGGACGTGCCGTTCTGGTTGCATCCTGCAGTGGAGTTGATAATTTAGAGGTTGGGAGATCCTGGGCTGAAATCAACGTCGTTTCACTTTATTGTAAACTTATCTGGAATTAAACGGAGAAGGGAATGCTTTGTCTAGTTGGAAGCAAGGAAAGACGAGGTAGCATGATGGGAGCAGGTCAGCGAAGTAGTCTACGCGTGATGGAAGATGAAGCAAAAGGAGGGTAAGAATTAGAAGCGAGAGAAGCGACGAGGAAGATGGTCAGGGTTTCAGGATTTGGTGGAAAGGGAATGTTCGTTAAAAATTTCTAAAGTTAAAGAGGGGGAGAGGAACAGCAAATAGCTGGTCGCGTTTGTTTTGGATCAGGCGGGACCATTTTTCCTCAGGCGGGAAGTAAAATAAATTTTTGCCACGCAAACATTGTGACACCTTTCTTTGCATTTGCAAATAAATGCCACTGATTTTTCCAACAAAAAACCAATTTTCTTATAGTGTAAATTGAATTTACCAGAGGAAATGAAAGAAATACACAATGTATTTCATGTGTCACAACTTAAAAGGTGGGTACATGATAAAGAAACCATTCTAGAATCCCCTGCTCAGGTTAAAGTCAAAGCAGGTTTCAGCTATGAAAAAGAACCAATAGAAATTGTGGCAAAGAAAGAAAAGAGGTTGAGAAATAAAATAATAAAGCTAGTTAAGGTGCCATGGAGTTTAGATGCAAGTGATTGCACATAGGAAGTTGAAGATAAAATGAAAGCAAAGTACCCAGGATTATTTTCTGATGGGAGCAAAATCTGAAATTAATTCAAGGTAAGCATTGAATTCTTGAATGCATGTGTTTAATTTATATGTGTGCATCTTTGGGTATTAATGTTTTGAAGTGAGTATAGTGCTAAGTAATTATTGATACACCTGGAACTAAATTTTAAATAAGGATAAATCAGCATAAACCGATAGACTTTGATTAAAAAAAAACGCGGGACACAATTCCTAAAAGGAGGGGTGTATGTGATAACCCTAGGTTTTAAATCATTCAAAAGAATTATGTTTGTTAATTCTCTTTGCATATAGGTAATAAAATAAAACTGATGATTATTCTGGATGCAATTAAACAAGTAATTTATGATCTAAAAATATAAAATAATGATAATATTTTGAAGATGAAACTTATAGGCATTCAATGGTCTTATGAATGAAAAGGTGGCATGTGATTATATGATATTCACATTCAAAGTGTTATAAAATGTCGAGATAAAAATGTGTTTCAAAGTTTCTGTTCAGGTTTGTCATCATTATAATGTACCCTTTTTATTATTTTTAATAATAGAAATTAAAGAAAAGAGGGAGAGGACCATTCAGAAATCACACAATTTGAATGATAGGCATATTTCCACTTATAGCCTATAGCCTGAAATGTATTGAAAATGGTACACCTGAGAGCCATTTGCTTGTAAATATAGTTGTACTGAATAAATACAAATGAAGGTTAATACGCGTATTTGGTTTAAGAGAGAAACCCT
Organism: Allium sativum; assembly: GCA_030737875.1. NCBI lineage: Eukaryota > Viridiplantae > Streptophyta > Magnoliopsida > Asparagales > Amaryllidaceae > Allium > Allium sativum. The sequence goes on from CM060909.1 coordinate 319,857,243, forward strand.
ATAATGTATTGATTATAAATAAACCTTGAAAAACCGTTAAGGAGGTTAATGCAATAACGTTTTCTCTGGGATATAACCTTAAATAAAGTCGTAGTAATCACTGAAGAAAACTAAAAAATATAGAGTTAAGATAAGGAAGAACTTTGGTGAGTATATCTCACTATTTTTATGACATTAAGACCTATCTAGGCAGCCTATGGTAGATATATGTTAATGCATTAATCACCTTGTATTATGTGTTTTGTTTGTTTTCATAGATTTAATTAATGTGCATGAATGTGCTGTACTAAACATATAATTGTAGATCTGATCTTATACAAGGAGATAACAACAATATTGCTATGAGGTAGGGTTATAAGTTTAGAAGTAAGTAGCATTAGACAAGTGGGTTTAAAGCTTATGTTTACTTCTAAAATAATGATGGTAAATGGAGCTATGAAAAACACTCATATGCTGATCTGGTTACCATTGACATCTCTCTGATTCAGATTACATTTGATGAAGAGAAATATAAGGATTGGAGGTGTCCTAATCATCTTCATCCTATGCTCAAGGCAATATGGCACATAGTTGTACTATTTGTTAATAACCCGAATATTCAATAGTAAGATCTGCTTATGATTATCACATTTTATGTGTCTATCTATGTTTGGATTATTGTTTACTTATGAATGGTGTGCTATTGTGATAACATTGGTTGTGTTCACATTTACATGTAAGTTATTCTTCATTTAGATGAGGGGGTTAACATGCATCAGTGAGGAAGTGTGAGGTAGTTAGGACAATATAGAATTAATGCCTAACTAGTAAGAAAAGGGAATGGGTCTGGTTGGTGTTAAACACCAGTTGCATTGATCTATTCATCATCAGTGAGGATGATGGGTATGTACATGGCTTATTGCAAGCCCTGAAGGCCTCTGTGTGCTGGGATAACTGAGAGATGACCCAGATAATGTGCACAAAGTGTTCAATGCATGGATACACTAGGTATGTGACCCACATAAAACATAGTAAAACAGTCTGGGGTTCATGTTAGATCAACTTTGATAGGGAAGATTACATGGAAACAAGGGGATTGAGGGAAATGCATATGCTTGTGTAACATGAAACTATGTTATTTGCATTTGTATGAGGAAATGAAATTGGTTAATTATCACTACTATGGTAAACATGCTATGCAAATATTGATTTATGCTCATACCAGACTATGTTGTCTGACCCTGTTTGGTTCTATTTCCCAATCCTACGGGATGTCTCATTTTGGTGAGGCAACTCATGGATTAAATTCAGGAAAGGAGGCTTAAGTTAGAAGATGTGATGATGTTGTTTTATGGTGCTTTTATGAAAGGAAATTGCTGTTGTAGGACCTAACGTTTGAGTAGTTTATGGCTTAAATAAAAGAGTTTGCAATATGCTTGCCAAATGAAATTATGGCTTGTATTTAGCTCTAGAATGTAACGATGTAATGCTTTATACATTTTGTAAAACCTGAAGCTAGCATGATAACTCAAATTAAGAGTTTTCTAAGGTATTGATTTGGTTATGTTAGATTGGCAATACATGTTTTATAAGAATTACATATGTGTTAGATAGTTAGTAGCCACTTTAGTGCATTTTTATAGCCATACCAGTTATATGTTTACACCAGTATAAATGGTGTTAAAGTAGAAGGTATATAAACACAATATATACACTTTGTCACTAAAACATTATGTGTTGGTGCATCCTAATATTCTGGGAATGATTCAAACATAAAAAGGTTTTACATATGGTATTAATGAAATAGGAATTTCTGTTAAAAAGAAGCCTCAGAAAGTATTTTCTATAGATATCTTAGTTTAGTGAGGCGTTTCATCATATATTTAGCAAAGTGTTTGTGAAAATGACATACAGAGCTTGGTAAAGTCTTTTGACATAAGAAATCAAATATATCAAGTTTTAACACTATTTTATCACTTTTAGGGTGTCAAGATTAGGGAGTTCTGGGAGGCCATGAATATGTGAGCTGTGCATGGGCACATAATGTTTATTGTGCATGTGCACATCCTCAGGGCAATCAAACTCCTGAATTCCCACCTCTTCTTATGTTATTGCCTGAACATAGCATTACTTTGTGTTTATATTTGTATTATACTGGAATCTCAGTATTTAAATTAAGTAAACACATTTAGACAGACCGAGCTTTAAATATTAACCATATTTTCATAGAAATAAATATAGTTCAAATTCTCTTACGAGATTAATTATGCATAAATTTATATTACACTAAAATGTGTTTATATATTCTTAACTACACTCACATTGAGGATTTTAATGATTAAACTGATATTTTTATATCGGTGTGTGATTGGAGGAGCTTGGGGAAACTTAATAGGGGGAATTCTTATTAAGGAAGTGACCAAAGGATAAACTAACTGTAACAACCCGTATTTGCAATAACCTGTTATAATGGAAATCGAGGCAGAATTTAATTCTAAAATCTGAATCAAGGGAAACGGGCTATGCCATTGCGTTCGTCTCGGAAAAATACGCGAAATAGAGTCCGAGTTTTCGAAAATCGGAGTCCGTATGACCCGATTAAGGCCCAACGAAGTTTTCAGAAAATTTCAAAGTAAAAACAGATTTCAAATTCAAGTTTGAATTTGAAAAATTAGGTCAGATTGGGCTAGGCAGGAAAATTCCCGCGAGAGCACCCAAGTCGACAGCCCTGTCGACTTGGGAGTCGACTTGGTTGGACCCAAGTCGACAGCCCTGTCGACCTGGTCCAGCCGGGCAGTTTTGCCTGGTGCACCATTTTGGGTTTGTGTTGAGTTTGGGGGCCAGATTCGGTTTTGAGGGCTGAGATTGGAACTAGGGTTTAATCCTAGGGTTGAAACTAGTCCTAATCTCTATAAATAAGGCCCTAACCTAACCCTAAATCATCATTATTCATTCAAGTAACTAAACTATGGCAAAATCATTCCTCTCATGGCCTCCACTCTCTTCATAAAATTCCTAAGTCATTTCTATGAGAGATTTTCCATGCATACAAGTGTTTTCAAACTTGTATGAGCATCATTAGCTTGCATTCAAGTCAAGTTTCCATATTTACATCATAAAGCAAGGGTTTTGATCATTTTTGCTCAAGGGTTTTTCTATTGAAGCTTGCATTTTGGGTTTAATTGATTTCATAAGGGCTTTGTCATATTTTTGTGACTTCCTAAGCATTGTAAGCCCTATTCTACTTTCATATTTAAACTCTAAAGTTAAATGCATGATATGCAAGTTCATCATGTTATGTTATGCAAGTATGCCATGTTATGATATGCAAGTTCATCGTGTTATGTTATGCAAGTATGTCATGTTATGATATGCAAGTTTACCATGTTATGCTATGCAAGTTTGCCATGTTATGATATGCAAGTTTATCATGTTATGATATGCAAGTTTATATGCAAGTTTATCATGTTATGATATGCAAGTTTATATGCAAGTTTGCCATGTTATGTTATGCAAGTTTGCTATGTTATGATATGCAAGTTTGCCATGTATGTTATGCAAGTTTGGGGTGATCATTTTGTTCATGTTATCATGTTATGCAAGCTTATCTTGAGTATATGAACATAAAGCTTCAAGCTTTATGCTAAAGGTTGCATTTTGGCAACATGTAAGTTATCATATCCCTTATGATAACTTGCATGTGAGGCTAAATGCGGGCTTATGGCCATTTTTACATGTCATTTATCACCATGTATCACCAATATGCTAAGTTTGGTTTTATGCATGCTTTTGAGGCCTAAAAATGTAATATGCAAGTACATGAACATGTGTACATTTCATATGCCACCATGTTGAACTTGTGGCTTCAACACCTTTATGTCATGACTATGCCAAGTTCCCTCTTTCTATCCTTTATGCGCTAATTGCGATATGTAAGCGATGGGATTGCGTTTGGGGTTGGGTAAACTTAAAAGGCATAAAAACATAAGATTGGGAATTTACCTATTAAGTTAGGTCTACCCATTGGGAATTTACCTATTAAGTTAGGTCTACCCAATTGCTTGAAAAGTGTAATATGTTTTGGAAACATGATGGACATGACACTTAGAAAAGATAAGTGTGACCAACTCGAGGTTGGGTTGAGTTTGTAGCGTAAACCTACCCGGAACCGACCGGCTTAACTAGTTGCTACAAACAATAGGACCCAATGTGAGAAGTTGGTCATGTTGTACCTTGAACCCGAGGTTAGACCAAGTTGTGGTGTAAAGCTACCCGGACCCGCCCGGCTTAACTAGTAACCACAACAAGGTCTAATGTGAGAGGTTAAGGCGCATTAAATTAATTAATGCCTCGTGATTAGGGTTAAGTCATGGTCCACTTAATACTTAACCAATTTGGGCTTGGTAGATTAATCAGGGTTAAGTCGTGAACTCATCGTTACACTTAACCAAGTTAATCCATGATTAGCAAGAGGGTTAAACCGTACTTAACCCACTAGAAAAATCCTAGCAATGGGGGTCCACTCCAGCAGTAATCCCAAGTTTGTATCATTAAGACCCTAGGGTCTAGGCTAGGGAGGGAGCACGATTACTGGACTGGAGGTAAGTGACTAAAAACGACGGCAGAAGGGTACGCCGGTGTAGTTCCGGGCGGACTATGGTCGTGCACACAGTCCGAAGCCGGGGAAAACATGCACGGGTACCAGTAGATCGAGACTGTGCACGCATGTTTATGGTGTCCAGGGGTTGACACCCTAGGGCTTGATACACCCGACGGGAGACCCGGCACAGTCTGACTACAATTATGTTTGGGCCGTATGGACACCAACACGTGACGAGTTAGGCTTATAGGGAGCCGATCGACTAGACCGTTTGGTTGGACCTCGAATTGGGGTCACTTCATGTTATTGGGCCAAAGCTTGGGCCAAGGGATCAATACTTGTTTATTCAAGTCATGTTAGTTTGCTAGTACACCTGTGGTGCAAAACCTTAAACCTGATTATGCGATGACACCTTTATCTACCTTGTTAGTTAATCATCATGCTAGTATGTTGTTCATCCCTGCTTCTCATGCCAGTTAACTTTACCAGTTTACATTGATTGTAGTAGGGCTTACTCAGTCTTTTTGACTGACCTGTTTTCCTTTCGCCTCTTTTCTTCCGTTCCCCCCCAGGTTCTCTGGGTGGGAATATTGGAGCTTAGCTTGGATTTCTGATCGCTTGCTTGTGGGATTTTATCTCATGTACGGTCTTGACATGAAGCTAGCTATGGTTATCACTTATTTTGGGGATAGTACTTATGTATTTCAGTTTTTCAGTGATGTTGTTTTTATCTAGACTTGTGTATTTGGAAAGTTGACATTATGTTGTATCAGACTTGTTTTGAAATAGTTTGAAATCTTCCGCTGTTTTACTTATCTTATTTACTCTGTTTACATATATACATATGTTCTTGTTCTGCCTTGATATATCATTATGCATGTTTACCCGATTCAAACGCCCCTCCAAAGTCAGAGTGCTTGCAAGAGCCACCCTGGCGGAGGTGGGGTGTTACATTTGGTATCAGAGCCAGGTTTACGAGAAGGAACAAAAAAAAAGGTTTTTTTTTTAACTTTTGGAAAACTATTTTCAAAACCAAGTATAAAGTATTTTCCAAAGAAAAGTCTAGTTTATTTTAAAGGCTATTCCCCAAAAATCCATTAGCAAAATTCCTTCGTTTTTCTCCATTCTGAATCTGTCTTTTCTTCGTTTTTAGTATGGCCGATAACTTCGCTATTCCGGAGGGAGTACACGTACCTATTTGGTATAGGAGACTTTTGGAGGCTAGGGCGACCGAAGCCGGCCCCGCAGATGTTCCTCCTCCTCCTCCGGTAGTTAATGTTCCTCCTCCTCCTGTCGCTGAGGTTCCTCTTCCTCCTCCTCCTCAGCATCCTTAAGCTGACTTCGCAGAGATTTGCAAAGACTTTAAGGCGATAGGTGGCAAGAACTTTCAAGGCACTGAGACTTTTGTAGGGGCCAGGAATTGGTTGAAAGAAACCGAAGATCTTTTCGCCTTCTTTGATATAGATGACCGTAGGAAGGTTTTATTGGCAGTGTGGTTGCTAAAGGAAGAAGCTGCACGTTGGTGGGTGGTCACCACCGTTACTAGGCCAATTGAGACTTGGGATGACTTTCGGGGAAAGTTTGGACTAAGGTTCCTATCACTGAAGCAAGGGGACATGACTATTAGGGAATACATAGATAAGTTTAATCAACTGGCTCAGGTCGGTTTAGACTTGGTTAACACAGCTCAGAAGAAGGCCCTATACTTTGCTCTAGGATTAAACGAACCATTACATGGTTTAGCCATGACTCATATACCCTTGGGGGCAACTTTCGAGAGTTTGGTGAATATGGCCCTACTCAATGAAGAAAATAGGAGTGACAAGAAGGAGATCAAGATGAATGATACTCAAGCCAAGAAGACTGATTCCCAGTGGAAAGGAAATCAGGGTAATCCAAGTGGTCAGAGCAGTCAAGGCAATAAGAATAAGAACAAGAGTCAAGGCAACAAGGGGAACAACAACAAGGGCAATAACAGCAAGGGGAAGTGCCATTATTGCGGTTCAGTTGGGCATCTTATTAAGGATTGTAAGAAGAGGAAAAGGAAGAGTGGTGAATGCTATCGTTGTGGTGAGTTTGGACATTTCAGCAAAGATTGCCCGAAGAAGCAAGGGCAAGGTCAGACTCAGCGTGCTGGACCTTCGGGAGGGCAAGTTCATGCTCTCAATGTCGCTCCAGTTCCCGATCGAGGTAGTATTTCTGTTGAAAGTCTTGTTTACATTTCTGATTTTCCTGTTCGTACCTTGTTTGATTTTGGTGCATCGCATATTTTATTTCATCTGATCTAGTTGAAAGTTTGCACCTAAGTACTAGTCTAGTTTATGATCCCGTGTGTGTTTCAAATCCAATTGGGGTTTCCGCCCATTTGTCTATTATCTACGTGGATTTGAAAATCTCTATCTTAGTGTAGAGTTCTCGTGTGATGCTTATATTCTCGGTTTCATGGGGTATGGGTTGATTTTGGGCATGGATTGGTTGTCCAGTTTTGGAGCCATTCTTGATTTTTGAGCATAGGGTTGAGAGGCTCATGACTCGCCTCGGTAATACCCTAAAAATTTCTAGTAACCCTATGGGTCCCGTCATGTTGTGTTATCTTGAATCCCTCAACTCGTCTATCGATAGTTTGCAATCGGTGAGGGTGGTCCGAGAATATCCTGATATCTTGGGTGAAGTGAAGGGGGTTACCCCTAAACGAGAGATAGATTTCCGCATTTATCTGGGTGATAATACCAAGATAGTTTCGTGGCCGGTTAGGCACGTGGCCCCGCAAGATGAGAGTTATGAAAGCAAGTCAAGGAGTTGCTTGAGAAGAACTTCATTAGACGAAGTATATCTGAATGGGGAGCGCCTGTAGTATTTACTACCAAGGCAGATAGTTCTCTTCGACTTTGTGTCGATTATCGTGAGTTAAACAAAGAGAATAGACAACCATTGCCAAGGATCGATGATTTGTTCGATCAGCTTGTAGGAACATCTGTTCTCTCTTGATCTTGCTACTGGATTCCATCAGCTCAGGGTAGCTGAAGATAGTATAGACAAGACTGCGTTCAGAACGCCAGATGGATTCTTCGAATGGCTTGTCATGCCGTTCGGCTTGACTAATGCACCCGCATATTTCGTGGACTTGATGAGTTGGGTGTTCAGGGAGTTCTTGAACAAGTTTGTCGTGGTCTTCGTAGATGATATTCTGATCTTCTCTAAGGATGAGGAAAAGCATGCAAGGCATCTCAAGGAGGTGATGGATACGCTTAGAGCGCATCAGTTGAAAGCCAAGTCCTCCAAATGTCATTTTGGAGAAAAAGAAGTTAGATTTCTTGGGCACATAGTTTCTAAGCAAGGCTTAGCGGTGGATCCTGCTAAAGTGGTCGCGGTTCAAGACCGGAAAGCTCCGACGAGGACAATTGAAGTAAGAAGCTTTCTCAGTTTAATTAGTCAGTTAGCATCCCTTGAGTTTAGACCTACCCTTCTGGATCAAGTAGGGACTTCACAGAGAGAAGACCCACAGTTAGTCGAGATCATGGACAAGTTGATTCGAGGCGAGATGTTAAGACACCTCGCTATAGATGGCAAGGGATGGCTAAGACGCAATGAGAGAAAGAAGGCTCTTGAAGGTGCACATCACTCGAGGAGGTGGCCGAGTTTGTCCCAAGGTGCATGTTGTGCCAACAGATTAAGGCCGAGTCATAAAAAGCCCGGTGGGCTAGTACATCCGTTGGAGGTCCCCGCAATGGAAGTAGTAAAGCGTCACGAAGGATTTCGTGGATGGACTGCCTAGACCAAGGAAAGGGAATATGAGCATGTGGGTCATAGTAGGTAGACTCACGAAGAGTGCTCATTTCACTCCGGTAAGGAGCGAAAGGACTGCATCATAGCTAGCGACAGTTTACTTTCAAGAAATAAAGCGGTTGCACGAGGTTCCCTAAAGTATAGTTAGTAACCATGACTCAATCTTCACTAGCCAGTTTTGGGATAGTCTACGGGAAGTCATGGGCAAGCAACTGAATCTAAGTACGGCCTATCATTCGCAGGCGGATGGTTCATTTCGTTCAAGCATGAGTTATAGAAAATCACGTTAGTAAGAGCAATTGGCAACGTGGATTGGTATTTCCAAGAAAAGTTCTGCTGCATGGAATACTTTATAGTAAGTAAACGAGATCCAGGATTCACTGGTGAATTTTGGAGAGCTTGCATGAAACCATGAGGTCATAGTTATGTTTAAGCCAAGAATGATAGAAGAGTAAGTGAAAGAGGCAGACGAGAGGCGACAGTGAAATGGGTTCCAACTCATATTTGGAAATAAGAATTAAGAAGCTAAGAAATCATGAAGTAAAAGACGGTCAAAGCACAGAGGAGTTAAACTCAAGGAAACGTGACTTAGAAGATTGAAGGCTGGATACGCGCATCATATCTCTTTCTAAGAGTATATCCTTGATCCTTGTTTTCCTGTGGAACTTACTCGCATGTTATCTTTTTACGTATATCCTCTCGGTCCCACTCTCGATCCCATTTCTGTTGTAAACTCCATAAGGGGGTATGACTCATCGGTTAGTAATACATGTCAGGGTTTGAAGGGGTCCGTTAAGTTGACTAAACCTTTTGGGCTTTTATAGGATTGGTTTGGGTTTGGAAGGGATTTCTTGTAATCCAAAAGGAGTATATCCTGCTTATCTTCCCGATCTCTTTGTAGCATATCTTTGGCTATCCATGTTTGTCTTGATTATCTAGTTTATCATGTTAATCTTGTCATGAGAACCTTAGGTAGAAACCCTTTGGATGAAACATGTGTTTGAAACATGTTATGCTTGTTGGTTGCAAGTGGTTGCAAGTGTTTGCAAGTGGTTACCCGTGGATGCATTATACACGTTAGGCACTAGATCGGCTCACACACTCCTCATATTGCATATGCATGAGTGTTTACGCTTATTCATGGATGAAAATTTTTGTGTTATCACATGGATGTTGCATATGGACGTATGTTATGTGCACACATATAGATGTTATACATTATGTTAGGAATTGCATACATATGGATTCATTTCACTAACATAATTTGCATTGATGATATTTGCATTAGATAAGTACATATACACACACCTTTGCATATATTCATACAACATTTAGAATCTTGTAAGGACAATGATTGCTCGTGGATGATGTTTTGAGTAGATGGATGATTGGATGGTAGGATACGTTCTTCCCAACTTGAAGATTTCGGGGACGAAATCCTTTAAGGAGGGGAGAATGTAACAACCCGTATTTGCAATAACCTATTATAATGGAAATCGAGGCAGAATTTAATTCTAAAATCTGAATCAAGGGAAACGGGCTATGCCATTACGTTCGTCTCGGAAAAATACGCGAAATAGAGTCCGAGTTTTCGAAAATCGGAGTCCGTATGACCCGTTTAAGGCCCAACGAAGTTTTCAGAAAATTTCAAAGTAAAAACAGATTTCAAATTCAAGTTTAAATTTGAAAAATTAGGTCAGATTGGGCTAGGCGGGAAAATTCCCGCCAGAGCACCCAAGTCGACAGCCCTGTCGACTTGGGAGTCGACTTGGTTGGACCCAAGTCGACAGCCCAGTCGACTTGGCTGTCGACCTGGTCCAGCCGGGCAGTTTTGCCTGGTGCACCATTTTGGGTTTGTGTTGAGTTTGGGGGCCAGATTCGGTTTTGAGGGCTGAGATTGGAACTAGGGTTTAATCCTAGGGTTGAAACTAGTCCTAATCTCTATAAATAAGGCCCTAACCTAACCCTAAATCATCATTATTCATTCAAGTAACTAAACTATGGCAAAATCATTCCTCTCATGGCCTCTACTCTCTTCATAAAATTCCTAAGTCATTTCTATGAGAGATTTTCCATGCATACAAGTGTTTTCAAACTTGTATGAGCATCATTAGCTTGCATTCAAGTCAAGTTTCCATATTTACATCATAAAGCAAGGGTTTTGATCATTTTTGCTCAAGGGTTTTTCTATTGAAGCTTGCATTTTGGGTTTAATTGATTTCATAAGGGCTTTGTCATATTTTTGTGACTTCCTAAGCATTGTAAGCCCTATTCTACTTTCATATTTAAACTCTAAAGTTAAATGCATGATATGCAAGTTCATCATGTTATGTTATGCAAGTATGCCATGTTATGATATGCAAGTTCATCGTGTTATGTTATGCAAGTATGCCATGTTATGATATGCAAGTTTACCATGTTATGCTATGCAAGTTTGCCATGTTATGATATGCAAGTTTATCATGTTATGATATGCAAGTTTATATGCAAGTTTATCATGTTATGATATGCAAGTTTATATGCAAGTTTGCCATGTTATGTTATGCAAGTTTGCTATGTTATGATATGCAAGTTTGCCATGTATGTTATGCAAGTTTGGGGTGATCATTTTGTTCATGTTATCATGTTATGCAAGCTTATCTTGAGTATACGAACATAAAGCTTCAAGCTTTATGCTAAAGGTTGCATTTTGGCAACATGTAAGTTATCATATCCCTTATGATAACTTGCATGTGAGGCTAAATGCGGGCTTATGGCCATTTTTACATGTCATTTATCACCATGTATCACCAATATGCTAAGTTTGGTTTTATGCATGCTTTTGAGGCCTAAAAATGTAATATGCAAGTACATGAACATGTGTACATTTCATATGCCACCATGTTGAACTTGTGGCTCCAACACCTTTATGTCATGATTATGCCAAGTTCCCTCTTTCTATCCTTTATGCGCTAATTGCGATATGTAAGCGATGGGATTGCGTTTGGGGTTGGGTAAACTTAAAAGACATAAAAACATAAGATTGGGAATTTACCTATTAAGTTAGGTCTACCCATTGGGAATTTACCTATTAAGTTAGGTCTACCCAATTGCTTGAAAAGTGTTAATATGCTTTGGAAACATGATGGACATGACATTTAGAAAAGATAAGTGTGACCAACTCGAGGTTGGGTTGAGTTTGTAGCGTAAACCTACCCGGAACCGACCGGCTTAACTAGTTGCTACAAACAATAGGACCCAATGTGAGAAGTTGGTCATGTTGTACCTTGAACCCGAGGTTAGACCAAGTTGTGGTGTAAAGCTACCCGGACCCGCCCGGCTTAACTAGTAACCACAACAAGGTCTAATGTGAGAGGTTAAGGCGCATTAAATTAATTAATGCCTCGTGATTAGGGTTAAGTCATGGTCCACTTAATACTTAACCAATTTGGGCTTGGTAGATTAATCAGGGTTAAGTCGTGAACTCATCGTTACACTTAACCAAGTTAATCCATGATTAGCAAGAGGGTTAAACCGTACTTAACCCACTAGAAAAATCCTAGCAATGGGGGTCCACTCCAGCAGTAATCCCAAGTTTGTATCATTAAGACCCTAGGGTCTAGGCTAGGGAGGGAGCACGATTACTGGACTGGAGGTAAGTGACCAAAAACGACGGCAGAAGGGTACGCCGGTGTAGTTCCGGGCGGACTATGGTCGTGCACACAGTCCGAAGCCGGGGAAAACATGCACGGGTACCAGTAGATCGAGACTGTGCACGCATGTTTATGGTGTCCAGGGGTTGACACCCTAGGGCTTGATACACCCGACGGGAGACCCGGCACAGTCTGACTACAATTATGTTTGGGCCGTATGGACACCAACACGTGACGAGTTAGGCTTATAGGGAGCCGATCGACTAGACCGTTTGGTTGGACCTCGAATTGGGGTCACTTCATGTTATTGGGCCAAAGCTTGGGCCAAGGGATCAATACTTGTTTATTCAAGTCATGTTAGTTTGCTAGTACACCTGTGGTGCAAAACCTTAAACCTGATTATGCGATGACACCTTTATCTACCTTGTTAGTTAATCATCATGCTAGTATGTTGTTCATCCCTGCTTCTCATGCCAGTTAACTTTACCAGTTTACATTGATTGTAGTAGGGCTTACTCAGTCTTTTTGACTGACCTGTTTTCCTTTCGCCTCTTTTCTTCCGTCCCCCCCCCCAGGTTCTCAGGGTGGGAATATTGGAGCTTAGCTTGGATTTCTGATCGCTTGCTTGTGGGATTTTAGCTCATGTACGGTCTTGACATGAAGCTAGCTATGGTTATCACTTATTTTAGGGATAGTACTTATGTATTTCAGTTTTTCAGTGATGTTGTTTTTATCTAGACTTGTGTATTTGGAAAGTTGACATTATGTTGTATCAGACTTGTTTTGAAATAGTTTGAAATCTTCCGCTGTTTTACTTATCTTAACTACTCTGTTTACATATATACATATGTTCTTGTTCTGCCTTGATATATCATTATGCATGTTTACCCGATTCAAACGCCCCTCCAAAGTCAGAGTGCTTGCAAGAGCCACCCTGGCGGAGGTGGGGTGTTACACTAACATTAAATCAGAGTATTTAATTATAGTTTAAATGGATTTATAATGGGGATGACTTTAGTTTGTAGCACACCATTCGAAAAGTTAACACAATGCCTTTTAGCATAGTTGTTAGTGTGTTGTGTTTCTTTTCGAAACAGCGGAATTCAAGTTCTACTTTCGCCACATTTTCCATTGACTTTTATCTAGCAATATTACGATAATGCTTGAATTTTCTCGTTTTCTTCTCATCAATCATTGAAATTGTTCGCCAAGCTTTGGGAAAATCATTTGACCACGAGTGCTTATAGTGGTATATGAGGTATATGAGTTGTCTCATTAGTCTATTTATACTAAAATTTCTCCTAGATGTTTTTTTGTTTCTTCTAACTGTACTTACAAGTATTTGAGTTGTTTCTTTCTCATCTTTATCTTTAAATTCATGCTGAAATATGCTAGAATAAAAAGCAAGTTAACACTATCCCTTCGCGTCTTTGGAATGTAAAGTGTGTTTTGTTAGAACAAGTTTCTAGCAGAGTCAGTATATGATAGTTGATCTCTCCAACCATTCACCGATCTCGATCTTGGTGAGTCAACTTGTTCCACCAAACTCTTCTATGAACAAAGGCTGTTCCAAACCTGTTATAGCTAAGGACTCTAATCCTCGCTTAAGTGGCAACCATGAATCATGATCATAATGTGCTTATTTGACAGTATTGTATTGTTTTCCAAAATTATTTCGTGTTCATCTAAGAATTGTCCATTTTACTTGAATTACAAAGCACTCAGCTCATTCTATCAAATCCACATCCATTCCAGGTCTCGATCTCGTTGAATCATATATCATTCAATCAAAGGTTCAATGTCTCTGGGTCTTCTATGTTCAAATCTAGCGTTAGATCTCTTTGGATCATTTATTATGCAATCAAGGGTTCGATCTCTCTGAGTCATTTATCATAACGTGTAAAGATTCGATATCTTCATACTATTTATTATCCATTATATAGGTATCTCCAATAAGCAGGCCCGACGATAAGTAAGCACATATGCTCTCTTATCTGGTGAAATCTCTTACTTTTAGTATCTTCGGATCCTTACTGACCCAGTATGCTGCTTTTCAGCGAGGGATATTTGAAATAAAAAACTGTATTTGACTTACATATATCATCAGAGTACATCACATGTATATCACAGTGGAAATAAACTCTATACAGATCTAACATTTGAGCTTCCTGCTCCAAGCTCCTCCAAAGTATCTGTAAAATCCCGACTCCCCATACAAATTTGGGCACCCAAGAGTTTAGGGTAAAACAAAACAAAATAAACTCTGGGTCGGTCATGGGACTGATGTAACTAAACTCCAACCGCTTGGTTTAATTTTTCAGAATCCTTTTTAAAAGAAAGGATAATCGTAAGGTCGATCCATACATAAACATGTATGATTTTTACCTTACGATAACCCTAAAACATTTTCAAAATCCATTTTATGTTGATATTATAATAGTGTCTAATACAAATAAATAACAATCTAGCAGAATGCTTGCATTTTACATTCTACATACATAATATACAATCAAAACCCCGGGCTCTTATTGGAGATTGGATTTCCAACTATTACAAGGTATAGAATCACCTTTCGATCAGTGTACTCTTGAGGAGATACACTGGAGTTCAACAAGAACATCTTGCAACTCAGCCACACATGACCGGCCGTTCATTTCGCTTGAATGTTCCGAATATATTATCACCTTACAGTTGGTATACTAACATAACCTCCCGGGAGATATAGAAATGAAAAAAGTAACAAATATGAATTGTAACACCTCGTAATTTTATAACACATTAAGGTGATAAACTAAGGAATACTTTATTAAATATTGGGAATTAAGTAAAAGGAACTGTGTCATTGCATTCGTATCGGAATTCTGCATGAGATAGACTTCGAGTTTGCGCAAAAACGGACATCGTATGAAGAAGTTATTACAATTTGAAGTTTGCACACATATATATATATATGCTAATTATATATAAATAAAACATTTTAGAAATTAAAAATGATTCGAAATCAAGAGACGGAAGGGGGCGGGAAATTTCCCGCTATGGGTGTCGACCTAGGGGTCGACCCCATAACAGGGGTGTCGACACCAATGTCGACACCATCAGGGGGGTCGACCCCCATATAGATCTAGGCAGCATCCTAGTGTTGAACGTGGACTGAATTCTTGGCTATATTTGTTGACCCTAGGCTATAAATAAGACCCCATTCTCATTATTTTATTCATTCAAAAACAGTGGAGAATTAGATGTTGCCTTTGCCTAGATTAAAATAGCCTATTTTTCTTCTACAACAAGAGTTAGACAAATTTAGAGATATGTGCTTCAACATCTGCGATTATTCTTCTGTTACTTAGATTCAATCACAGTGAGTCTACGTTTTTTTAGATATAAACACTTAAAAGTTATTTTTGACATGTCTATGAATTGGATCTAAGCCTATGACTAATTAAATCATATCAGACCTGCCATAACCTGTGTATTTAAGTTATTTTGACATGACTATGAATTGGATCTAAGCCTATGCCTATTTATCATGTCAGATCTGCCATTATTTGTATATCCAATTCACTGATTAGATCTCATCATGCCTGTTTATAATCATGACACTATGCCTGATCAATTCTATTATCACATGTTCATCAGATCTGTTCCTATATGCCTGTCTTGTCATTATGGCCAATTTTGTCACTATATGTTTATTAGTTGCTATGCCTATTCCTGCGATCATATGTTAATCTTGTTAATATGATTATTTCTGTTCTCCTACTTTCTTCTTTTCCCTTTTAATTTTATAGCCAGGCTACCTTTGAGCCTAGGCATACCACTGAAATATGCGAACGCGAGAAATTGGGAACGAGGGGAAAATGTTAAAATTGGGTCATAACTTGTATTGGGAAATTTGGGCATAATTTGAATTAAATACATGAATATGGATTTGGGGCATAAATCAAATTGTGATTTAGATCTTAATTTGGGGCATATGGTGCATGATGAACATGACTTGGAAAAATGGGCATGAAAAGCTATAATGAAGTAGGGATAATTGTTAAATAGTGAAAATGCCTAGATTTACAGTAATTAGAAACTGTAACCGTGCTTAGACACGCGGTTATATTACACTTGTGGTAGAAGTCTGCCCGGACCCGCCCGACATATCTAGCGACCACAAGTGGTGAATCTAATGTGAGGGGTCTAAGTGCATAAACACGTAATGTGCTAAGACACGAGGTTAAGTCCGACTTGTGGAAGAAGTCTACCCGGACCCGCTCGACATATCCAGCATCCACAAGTTGTAGGCTTAATGTGGGAGGTCTAATGCATTATAACCATAAATGAATGAATGATAATGACTTTGAATACTTATCCTGATTGAATCCATAGGGATTGCATGAACATGTTAACTTGAGTAGGGGTTAAGTAAACTTGCTTGAAACAGTGGGAGGGTTAAGTATATCTTGGGGTGGTGGGTAGTATTTATATATATAGGCCTACAAACTTAACCTGTTGGGTTTATGCAATCTTATTACACTAGCTAGTAAGGCATAACCTGTAGAAATCCTAGTAGTGGGGATGCAAGCGTAGGGGAAAGCTTGTATCATCTTGTGTGTGGTACCCATTTCGGTCAGTAATCCATATATAGGTATCAAACGAGTACTCCGAACTAGGATGGAGTCGGGGCACGCTTACTGGGATGATTATAAAAGATCCAAAAGAGGGGACGGTGTGGGCGACGCATTCCGACGGGGTCATATGCGTGCATGGGTTCGGACAAGAGGAGGCTAAGACGCCATGTCATCGGTAGATATGGTTGTGCACATCGTGAAAACGAAGGGTTGCCACTTTAGGAAGTGATACATCCTACTATGGGGCCCGCACAGGGTATCTACGGAGTAGGGAACCGATTGATTGGGGTAATAAGTAAGGTACATCTAGACTTTGGTATGTTTAGAAGCCAGTTATTATCCTTAGGGATAACTCCGGTATGTTCAGTTGGGCCGCCTTTTAATTGTATGGGGTTAAACCTCTCACTAGAAGTATGCCTAAGTCTACCATCTTGTACATATTGGTGATCATCTTGTTTTAGTGATACTAGTATTCGTGCAGAGAAAGAAATGTGTTAGGGAAGCACTATTTATTCCATCCTGTTTATCCTATTTACCTTGTCATACCTACCTTGCATGCTTTATGCCTTTTATCTAGTTTATATGCATGTCATGATACTTTTACTTATTTATATGCTAGAAGTAACTTGACTCACCGAACTTTATATCTGACCTATTTTGTTTCCTCTTCTTTCTCTTCCGCTCCCCCTAGGTTCTCAGGGTGGGAATACTCAAGCTCAATCAGGATTCTTCTTTCCTTCTGCTTGGACCTGCTTAGATGTACCGCTTGATTTCGTACCTTTTCTACTATGTCTATGTTTTTAAGGGATTGTGCTCTTTTCATTTTTTTGTACTCTGATGATTTTAGTACAAGGCAGAAATTCAAGTTGATGTACTGGGTTTTATGTATTTCAGACTCATGATGTAACTATGTTTTGAATCACGATGTTTTCTGCGTAATAAAGTTTTAAATTCCGCTGTTTAATTTATATCTATCTTGTAATATTTCTGTTTCTGTTAACTATAGCGCTTCACAAACTTAATGCATTCTCTTAATGAGTGACATTAACGGACGTGGGGTGTCACACTTGGTATCAGAGATGAAGGTTACCAGATCGGATAAAAGATTTTGAAAATTGTTTTCAAAAAGGTTTAAAAGAAAAGTCTGTTTTGAAAAACATATTCCCCAAAGTCGTATGTAATACCTTTCGATTCTCTATTTGAATCTCTTTTTCCTTTTCTTTTTAGCATGTCTAGGGTATCTAATATTCCTAAGGGTGATAAGGTACCAGGCTGGTTCCGTAGGTATCTTAAGGCCACGACGCCTGCCGGTGGTCAAGCAAACGTCCCTCCCCTAGCTGCACCCGCTGTTCCTTCTCCTCCTCCGCATGCTGATAATTTCTCTAAGATATGCAAAGATTTTTGTGCTATGGGCGGAAAGCCATTCCGAGGAGCTGAGACCGTTACAGAAGTAACGAATTGACTTAAAGAGACGGAGGACTTGTTTGGAATTTTTGAAGTTGACGATCGAAGAAAGATCCAGTTGGCCGCTTGGCTACTGAAAGATGAGGCTTCATTCTATTGGGAGGTGACGCAAGCGGGACGTCCAGTGGAGACTTGGGATGATTTTTGACAGAGATTCAAAATGAATTTTCTTTATCTAGCTGAGAAAAGTATGCAAATGGAAAGGTTTTTGGCACTCAAACAAGGAGGCATGACTATCAAAGAATATATCAACAAGTTCAATGAACTGACGAGGTTCGGTTTGGAGCTAGTAGATACCTCACATAAGAAAGCTTTGCGGTTTACTAGAGGATTGAATGAACCCATTCATGGGCTGTCTATATCTCATATTCCGATGGGTGCAACTTTTGAGAAACTCGTTGATATGGCATTGATGCACGAGGAAGATAAAGGTAAAAAGAAAGAAGCCAAGGTTGAGGAAACACAAAATATGAAAGTGTGGCCCAAGAAAGGACAACAACAACAAAAGAAGGGTAGAAAGGACGACAAGGCTAGAGATAAGAGGAAGTGTCACTATTGTGGATGCGAGGGTCATTTGATGAAGGACTGCAAAAGAAAGAAGAATTCTTGTTTCAATTGTGGAGAGCTCAGACACTTTTCTAAGGACTGCCCAAAGAAGCAAGGACAAGGTCAAAGGGCAAGATCTTCAGGACGGAAGGTGCATGCTCTCATGGCCAGTGCGCCAGACAGAGGTAGGAAAGTTTCCGTTGGATGTTTTATTTCTCTTTCCAATCATCCTATTATAACTCTTTTTTATTCGGGCGCTTCACATTCTTTTATATCTTATTCTGTGGTTGAGTCTCTGCACCTTAGTACTAGTATAGTTGTGGATCCCGTTGTTATCTCAAATCCCATTGGTAGTACGACTCATTTGTCTATGGTTTGTCGGGGTTTGAGAATATCTATGTTGGGCGTCGAGTTTGAGTGCGATGCATATGTGCTTGGTTTCATGGGCTATGGTTTGGTTCTAGGATGGATTGGCTAGCCATGTATGGTGCTATTCTGGACTGTGAGAGGAGGGTCGTTAGACTTTTGACTTGCCATGGGAGGACCCTCGAGATTTCTTGTGACCCTAAAGGGTCTATCATGCTTAGTTTCCTAGAATCGCTTGATGCATCTATTGATGATTTACAATCTGTATCAGTAGTACGTAAGTATCCTGATGTTTTTGGTGAGGTTCGGGGCTTACCCCCGAGGCGCAAGATTAATTTCTGGATATACTTGGTGGATAATGCAAAGCCAGTTGCATTGCCTGTGCGCCATATGGCTCCAAGAGAAAGAAGGGAGCTCAGCAAGCAAGTAGGGGAGCTACCTGAGAAAGGGTTTGTTAGGCGAAGCATATCTAAATGGGGTGCTCCGGTAGTATTCGCAACTAAGGTGGATGGTTCGCTTCGCTTATGTATGGATTATAGGCAGTTGAATAAACTCACAAAAAAGAATATGCACCCACTCCCGAGGATAGATGATCTATTTAACCAGCTTGTTGGTGCATCTGTTTTCTCTCAATTAGACCTGACCATGGGGTTTCATCAACTGAGGGTGACCGAGGACAGTATAGACAAGACTGCTTTTAGAACTCCAGATGTTTTCTTTGAGTTGCTAGTCATGCCTTTTGGGTTGACGAATGCATCCGCCTATTTTGTTGATCTGATGAATAGGGTGTTCCAGGAGTTTCTAAATAAGTTCGTTGTGGTCTTCATTGATGATATTCTGATTTTCTCGAAGATTGAGGAAGAGCATGCCTACCATTTAAGGGAGGTTTTAAAAACTCTCTGTGTGCACCAACTTAAGGCAAAATTCTCCAAACGTCATTTTTGGAGAAAAAAAGTAAAATTTCTAGGGCATGTAGTCTCTAAAGTTGGGATAGCAGTGGATCCCGCTAAGTTAGTTGTAGTTCAAGATTGGCAGATCCCAAAGAATGCAACGGAGGTGAGAAGCTTTCTTGGATTAGCGGGCTATTATAGGAAGTTAATTAAGGACTTCGCAAAGATATCATACCCACTCACTGGGCTGACGAAGAAGAATCTGATATTTTCTTGGGGTGTAGATTGTGATGCTGCTTTCCAGCGATTGAAGAGGGCTCTGACAACAGTCCCATTCTTGACCTTGCCCGACGGGAACAAAGTGTTCACAGTATACACTGATGCATGTGGTGCAGGGCTTGGTGCAGTCCTGATGCAAGAGGGAAGGGTTGTATGCTATGGGGGTAGACAACTAAGGGTTCATGAAAAGAATTACCCTACCCATAACTTAGAGCTAGATGCCATAGTGTTCATGCTTAAGACTTGGTGTCATTATTTGCTTGGAGAGAAATTCGAGTTGTATACCGATTATAAATCCCTCAAGTACTTGTTCTCGTAGAAGGATCTCGATTTGAGGCAACAAAAATGGATGGAGTTCCTAGCATCCTATGAATTTGAGACTGCTTATACCTCTGGCAAGGGTAATGTGGTGGCAAACGCATTGAGTAGGCAGAGGATGGCCTTAAGTCCTCTGTTTGTGGAGTGGAAAAGCTTAGAGTTTATATCAACTTTTGACTTTAGACCCTCCACCGAGTTTATACCTGGCTTATTGGCATCACTAGAGGTGCAACCTACTCTTTTGGATCAGATAGGAACTTCACAGCGAAAGGATCCAAAGATTTCAGACACCTTGCATAGGCTCAGTAGAGGGGAAACTTCTAGCCACCTCAGTAGATATTCCACAGACGATAGAGGGTGGTTGCGACGAGATGGAAGGATTTCTGTTCCTCGAGTTGGGGGTTTGTTGAAGACAATCCTAGAGGAATCTAATCATTCTAAGATGACTATTCATCCAGGCGATAACAAGATGTATAGAGATATGAAGAGGGTTTTCTTTTGGGCTGGGATGAAGAAAGATGCAGCGGAGTTTGTTTCTCGATGACTGGTTTGCCAGTAAGTCAAAGCTGAGCAAAGGAACCCCGGTGGTTTACTTCATCCTTTAGAGGTCCCACAGTGGAAGTGGGAGAGCGTCTCGATGGATTTCATTGATGGTTTTCCTAGATAGAGGAAAGGCAACACTGGTACATGGGTCATAGTAGATAGACTTACTAAGAGCGCTCGTTTCATTCCTGTTAAGAGTAAGAAGACGGCAGCATGGTTGGCAGCAATTTGCGTTTACGAGATAGTCCGTCTTTCTGGAGTACCTTCCAGTATCATAAGTTGATTGTGACCCCATTTTCACAAGTAGATTTTGGAGAACCTTGCAAGAATCATTAGGTACACAGTTATGTTTGAGCACCGCTTATCACCCTTAGACAGATGGGCAGACTGAAAGGGTAAACAGAGTTCTTGAGGATCTTTTAAGACTCTGTATCCTAGACTTCGGAAGGACTTGGGAAGAGCAGCTTCCTTTAGTAGAGTTCTCCTACAACAACAGTTATCAAGCTAGCATTAGCATGGTACCCTTCGAAGCACTGTACGGGCGACCCTGTAGATCACCGACTTGTTGGTGGGATTCTACAGAAAAACTTCTACCTAGATCGGATATGGTTAGAGAAACTTCCGAAAAGATTGATCTTATTAGACGGCGAATGAAGACAACTCAGGATAAGCAGAAGTCCTATGCAGATAAGAGAAGGACTGACATCAAGTTTGATGTATGAGACATGATTTCATTAAGGTATCACCTTTGAGGAATGTGGTTCACTTTGGATCTATAGGGAAATTGGCACCAAGATTCGTAGGGTCATTTCCCATAACAGACAGGATTGGCCAAATGGCCTATAGAGTACGCTACCAGAGAGACTGTCCGGCATTCATGATGTTTTCCACGTTTCTCATCTACGGAAGTGTTTGCATGATACTGCAGAAGTAGTCGAGCCGAGTATGCTTGAGGAAGTAGAAGTAGAAGGGGAGTCCACAGTTAGACGAGTTCCTCCCCGTATTCTTGGATCAGAAGTTAAGAAGTTACGCAACAGAGAAATCAAGTTGATGAAAGTTCAGTGGGGAGATAACCAAGAGGATGCAACTTGAGAGGCCGAAGACAAGATTCGTGCTTCGTACCCTTTTCTTTTCAAGGGTATGTTCTTAATTTTCTTTTCTAAAGCTTTTATTCATGCTTGTTTCAATCATTTGTGTATATCCTATCGATCGAATCTTCGACCTTTAGGTAGGAATCCCATGGATGTAAACATGTATTTGAGACATGTTATGTTTGACGGATATAAATGGATGCAAGTGTTTGCTAGTGGTTGCTCGTGTATGCATATACACACACATTAGGCACTAGATCAGCTCAATCACTCTCATACTAGATATTGATGTGTGTGCATTTTTCTTTTTTTAATGGATGAAAGTCAGTGTATCATCATATGGATGTCGCATTTGGATGAATGACTGCGCACACATATAGAACTTACATGCTATAATAGGATTATTTGCATACATGTTGGATTCATGGCACAAACATAAATTGCATTAAGGAGGTCGACTGAATCAGTAGACCGCTTGATCTTTCGCATTACTATAAGGACATATACACACATTTGCATATGTTCATATAAGCATTAGAAGTCTTTAAGGACAATGGATGCCTATGATTGTTGGATGAGTAGATGTTAAGATATACATTCTATTTAACTTGGAGATTTCGGGGACGAAATCCTTTAAGTAGGGGAGAATGTAACACCCCGTAATTTATAACACATTAAGGTGATAAACTAAGGAATACTTAATTAAATATTGGGAATTAAGTAAAACGAACTGTGCCATTGCGTTCGTCTCGGAATTCTGCTTGAGATAAATTTCGAGTTTGCGTAAAACGGACATCATATGAAGAAGTTATTAAGGTTTGAAGTTTGCACATATGTAAGTTAATTATATATAAATAAAACATTTCAGAAATTCAAAATAATTCAAAATCAAGCGGCGGAAGAGGGTGGGAATTTTCCCGCTATGGTTGTTGACCCAGGGGTCGACCTCATAACAGGGGTGTCGACACCATCAAGGGGGTGTTAACCCCCATGCCGACCCCATACAGATCTGGGCAGATTCTTGGTGCTGGATGTGGACTGAATTCTTGGCTATATTTATTGACCCTAGGCTATAAATAAGACCCCATTCTCGTTGTTTTATTCACAATGGAGAACTAGATGCTTCTTCTGCCTAAATTAAAATAGCCTATTTTTCTTCTACAATGAGGGTTAGACAAATTCAGAGATCCGTGCTTCAACAACTTCAATTATTCTTCTGTTTCTCAGATCCAATCACAGTGGATCTACGTTATTTTTAGATGTAAACACTTAAAAGTTATTTTTGACATGTTTATGAATTGGATCGAAGCCTGTGACTAATTGAATCATATCAGATCTGCCACAACCTGTCTATCTAAGTTATTTTGACATGACTATGAATTGGATCTCAGCCTATGCCTATTTATCATGTAAGATTTGCCATTATTTGTAAGTCTAATTCATTGATTAGATCTCATCATGCCTTTTTATGATAATGACACTATGCCTAATCAATTATATTATCACATGTTCATCAGATCTGTTCCTATATGCCTATCTTGTCATTATGACCAATTTTGTCACTATATGTTTATTAGTTGCTATGCCTATTCCCGCCATCATATGTCAATCTTGTTATTATGATTATTTTTGCTCTCTTTCTTTCTTCTTTTCCCTTTTTATTTTATAGCCAGGCTACGTTTGAGCCTAGGTATACCGCTGAAATATGCAAACGTGTGAAATTGGAATGAGGGGAAAACGTTAAAATTGGGGCATAACTTGTATTGGGAAATTTGGGCATAACTTGAATTAAATACATGATTATGGATTTGGGGCATAAATCAAATTGTGATTTACATCTTAATTTGGGGCATATGGTGCATGATGAACTTGACTTGGAAAAAGGGGCATGAAAACCTATAACGAAATAGGGATAATTGTTAAATAGTGAAAATGCCTAGACTTACAATAATTAGAAACTATAACTGCGCTTAGACACGAGGTTAGATTGCATTTGTGGTAGAAGTTTGCCCAGACCCGCCCGACATATCCAGTGACCACAAGTGGTGAATCTAATGTGAGGGGTCTAAATCTATAAACACGTAACGTGCTGAGACACGAGGTTAAGTCCGACTTGTGGAAGAAGTCTGCCCGGACCCGCCCGACATATCCAACATCCACAAGTTATAGGCTTAATGTGGGAGGTCTAGCGCATTATAACCATAAATGAATGAATGATAATGAATTTGAATACTTAACCTGATTGAATTCATCGGGATTTCATGAGCATGTTAATTTGAGTAGGGGTTAAGTAAACTTTCTTGAAACAATGGGAGGGTTGAGTATATCTTGGGGTGGTACGTTAATATTTATATATAGGCCCACAAACTTAACCTATTGGGTTTATGCAATCTTATTACACTGGTAAGGCATAATCTATAGAAATCCTAGTAGTGGGGATGCAAGCGTAGTTGGAAGCTTGTATCATCTTGTGTGTGGGTCCGGTTTTAGTCAGTAACCCATATATAGGTATCAAACGAGTACTCCGAACTAGGTCGGAATTGGGGCACGCTTGATGGGCTGATTGTAAGAGATCTAAAAGAGGGGACGGTATGGTTGGCGCATTCCGACAGGGTCATGTGCGTGCATGGGTCCGAACAAGAGGAGGCTAAGACGCCGTGACATCAATAAATATAGTTGTACACATCCTAAAAATGAAGGATTGCCACTTTAGGAAGTGATATGTCATACTGTGGGGCCAACACAAGGTATCTATGGAGGAGGGAGCCGATCGATTGGGGGTAGTAAGTAGGGTGCATCTAGACTTTGGTATATTTAGGACCCCGTTATTATCCTTAGGGATAACTCTGGTATGTTATGTTGGGATGCCTGTTAATTGTATGGGGTTAAACCTCTCACTAGAAGTACGCCTAAATATATCATCTTGTACTTGTCGAGGGTCATCTTGTTCTAGTGATACTAGTATTGGTGTAGAGAAAGAAAAGTGTTAGGGAAGCGCAATTTATTCCATCACGTTTATCCTATTTATCTTGTCATGCCAACCTTGCATGCTTTATGCCTTTTATCCAGTTTATATGCCTGTCGTGATGCTTTTACTTATTTATATGCTAAAAGTAACTGGACTCATCAGACTTTATGTCTGACCTATTTTTTTTCCTTTTCTTTCTCTTTCGTTTCCCCCGCCCCAGGTTCTCAGGGTGGGAATACTCAAGCTTGATCAGGATTCTTCTTTCCTTCTGCTTGGAGCTACTTAGATGCACTGCTTGATTTTTTATCTTTTCTACTATGGCTCTGTTTTTGGGGATTATGCTCTTTTCATGTATATTGTACTCTGATGATTTCAGTACAATACAGAAATTTTAAGTTGATGTACTGGGTTTTACGTATTTCAGACTCATGATGTAACTATGTTTTGAACCACGATGTTATCTGCTTAATAAAGTTTTAAATTCCACTGTTTATTTTATATCTGTCTTGTAACATTTTTGTCTCTTTTTACCTATAACGCTTCACAAAACTTAATGAGTGACATTAACGGACGTGGGGTGTCACATGAATATTCTCTAGATGGTGACAATATACCATAATTGGGTGCGACCGACTTAGCCGTGCTGCCTGCCCAATTTTTGTCATTTCCCGTTTGATGAGGTTTGAGGTCATAATGTATCTTGACAGATCACACTTTCATTTACTTTAAATGCCACATCGTCAAACCCACCGAATCACAAATTGATTTCCCTAAAAATACCACGGGTATAAAGCTAAGAAATACGAATTCCTCCACCATCAACGTAAATACGTTTGAAGCATCAACTTACGTGATCTATTAGATATGCTTTGTCATACATTCGCCCACACACGTTGTCCCGGGATTGGACAAACCGAATGCACTGTTTTGTAAATCCATTTTAGGAAATTTCTACCTAGGATTTCTAGAATAGCCCTTGCATAAACCCATCTTCAATCAACTTCATCATAATTTATCCGCAACGCTAATGCCTATATGGAGTGGTTTTCAGATAATAAATTGGATCATGGTTTCTCCGTATTAACAACAAGAAATGGTCAAAAACTTTGATAGTTGGTTATTTAACTATCAAAGGAAAAACATCCATACAAACACTGATCTTATTTCCAAATGGAAATTATATCGATCAACCATCAATCAACACTGAGCCCCTTAATATATTTATTAAAAATCATTTCATTTCCCAATTTCCTTTAAATATCTTTACACATATATTTCCCAGCTTGCTTAGCCTCTCACGATTTCTTGGAAAAAGTTTCCATATATTTACAACTCTTTATTTCCTGTATTTCGAAAAGTACTTTATTAACATTGGAAAACATTTATATGTCTTATTCATGCATCACTATTTTTCCACATCGATCAGTCCCTAGCCGTAAACTAGTAAGAGAATAACTTTCTAAGTATTAACTCCGACGGCCGAAACTAACATCAGATCGATACTCAGAAAGTCATTCAGCCAAACTAATCTCTAGTCAATTTCTAATTTCCTTAACTCCATTCTTGACTTCAAAATCATTTCAAATATTTACCAATTTCCTTTTATAACCAATTAAATTTGTAAAACGTTTGCTTTTAAATCATTGTTTACTTTAAAACATGAATAATATTCCTCTATAGAAATTTGGACTCATTTTATTAAATCAAACCTTGATTTATATAGTAAATACATTACAATTTAAAATTCCAATTATCTAGTTATTTTATAAATTCATACTTCATATTTCATTTCATCATCAAATCTCTTTTACAAATCATCAACCTTCTAGCTTATTTTATTTAATAAGTTTATAGTTCTAGTTCGATTTTTCATTCGATTATAAAATATCGGTTTTAAACCGACTATTAATTAACTTGTCAAACCCTACATCATATAATATAAAATTTCTAAATATAAATTATATTTGTTACATTCTACATAGTCGAATTCAAATTATAAATCCTTGTAGATCCACTCGATTCTATTTACATTTCGAACATCGATTTAATTTCATCGTTTTCTCTTTATAATCGATTTCCAATTTCCTTTTTTCCATTTTACTCTAGGATTCACATTTCCGAATTTTCCAATAGTAATTATTCCACTTAATTTATAAACATCATTTATAAATTAAATCATTATTTTATTTATTAAAACAGTTAATTTTCTTCTAGCTTAATCAAAATTAAATTCTATTTTAAAGAAAAATAGTTTTTTCCTTTTTAAAACTCGAATACTTTTCCAATATATTTACAGTATTAAAATACCAATTATTTCAAGGTCAATGTTTATTCAAGCATTCCAAACAGACAATAATCAACCATGGATTATTTAGCACATCATATAATGCAATATATGAAAAACAACAATATAATTGTTGAAGAATCCAGTTGGATCCCTCCAACCTATTTCCCTACATCCACAGATGTTAATCAACAACATACAATATGAAATATTATAATAAATACAATCAGTATTCAATCAACAGTTTTTTATATATATAATTATATATATTATTTTAACCAATTAATTAGCAAATCATCTAAACAAACATCACACACAACATTCAATCATTTTTATCAATATTAAATGACGTTCATAAAACTATAAAACTGGACAGAGTTAGTGAGTTTACTCACCTTGGTCGTTAATCGTTAAATAACGGTTAGCGTCAATAGATCTGTCAGGCGTCTTATTATGTAACAACCCACATATTTAGTGATAATATATTTAAATATTTTATTTAAATATAATGTCGTTAATCGATTATCTAATGTATGTCCAAAAAGTCATATTTTGCATATGGATGAATTTGGACTCAAAACCACTTCCATTGAGTCTGGATCATCGTTTACAACCTTTTTGACTATAAGCATCGATATATTTCGAGCTCGTGAAAATTGGGACTTTGGTTAGGTCTAGGTTTAGCTAACCTAGCCTACCTTATAACCCCCACCTAGCTCTCTCCTCCTTCGTTCATTCTCACTTCAACAAAGAAATAGAAAATGGGAGAGGGAAATTAAAATTCCCTAAGCTCTAGCTTAATTTTGGAGCTTTAGTTCTTGTTGAAATCAAGTGCAAATCCAAGGAGAAGCATAGGTAAGCCTCCTCTTCATCTTCTCCAACTCTACTCCTCTTCAATTTCTGAAATTTCCTAAACCTAATTCCTAGGAAATTCATTTCTATGAGTTTAGGTTGGAGATTAGCAAGCTATATTGGAGGAGAGGTTGATTTTGCTTAGCTTTGGATTGATTTCTTGCTTCTAACAAGCAAAGATGAGTTCTTTAGTGAACTCACATCTATGCCACAAGCCTAAAGGCTTGTAAGGTGTAATTTAGCTTCATTTTGATTTGTGTATATGCATATAAATTGGTTAGACAAGTATACACTTTTCAGTTCATGAGTTTAGTTTCATTAAATTGGAATTTCTCGTTTAGATTGTGCACACAATCGAATTCATATGCTACGAGTTGAATTGGTGATCTTGTGAAGCCCCGTTGTCGCCACGGCAAAGTCCTAAGTCTTTATAAGTCGCTACAATAACTTTTCCATGCTTTGGTTTGGAATTTAGTTCACCTTTGAACTTATAATCAAAATCGTTGCAATCTCATGTATATAAGTTTATGCATGTTTCTTTGTGTTCTTGAGTTGTTTCGACGAGCTTATGAGGCCTTATTATCATCTAGATCAAGTGCATAGCTTCCATAGTTCACCAAAAATGATTCATATATGATTTGACTAGAAAAATAACCAAATTGGGCTGTTTGACAATCACCAGTCTATTGGTCAAAATGGACCAGTCGACTGGTACCTCAAACTGGAATTTATGTCTGTTGGAAAATTAACCAGTCGACTAGTGAAAAAAGGACCAATCAACTGGTCCTGCTTTTTTCTGTAGTAGACTGGTGGAAACCATGGTCTACTGTATAGGGCCATTTGAGCTCATTCCCAGCCGAGTTTCGGCCCATTTCGACTTTTTTTGTGACTTTTTAGTTTCCATACAGCATATATAGATTTCTACAGCTTGATTATTGACCTTTGATGGACTTTCAATTGATTCGTTGTGAACGAATTTATAATCGATAGTCGTGAGATTTAATTTACGTTATTAAAACGTGAATTATTTCAATCGCTATTACATGAGATTTGCCACTTCGAAGCTATATAAAAAGGGTTTTAAAATTATTAGTAGATACCAATCTTTTACTAAATGGTTGCAAATTCTACTTCATTATATGAAGTTATTTTCCAAATTGTATTACTATTTACTAGTATATAAATTCATAAACCTTTTTCTCGTTCGTATGAGAAATCTAATTAAACGCCTTAGTAAAAACAAGGACTATGACCCCTTATGTTTGCTTCGCTGGTTAATTCTTGGACTCATTTGATTGAACCTCGTGGAAATGATCGTTTAGTATTTCTAGTGTAATATACAACTTGTTCGAAAATATTCGAGTAGAGCAAGTGGTTATGGGACATGTAGCTCGACTCTTATTTTTACTAGATTGGTGTAGTATATACTATACTTGATCATTCCTGGTCAATTCGACCTTCATGTCACTTTGATGATCAACTGATCATCCTATAGAACTTTGGTTCTTTTGATTATATCAATGACCTTCAAGCCAATTCGTATCGGCAAGATACACGACATAATATTTCGTATCTTCATGTAGAAATGATGGGAGACGTCATTTCTCATGAATACTCATTTGTTGAGATCGTGTTTTCTATTTTCATGTAGACTTGATGGGCAACATCATTTCTCATGAATATTCATTTGTTACTATCATATTTTCTATTTCATGTAAATTGATGGATGACACCATTTCTCATGAATATTCATTTGGATTTCCCCTTCTTTCGGATATTCCAGATTTCTAATTTATCGATTTCCCGAATCTTAGTTTAAATTGACATATGTGCTATCAGTTCTCGTATTGATATTAATTTATCAATCTTAGTTTTATTTGACATAAGTGCTGTCAATTCTCGTATTGATATTAATTTATCAATCTTAATTTTAATTGACATATGTGTTGTAAATTCACGTATCGATATTAATCTATCAATCTTAGTTTCTTTGTTATTGAGATATCCTTATATAGTGCCGATATTTCTTTGGCATATATTCTGGACATATCGAGTCTTCACACTTTGCATGTGATCATTGTTGTTGTTTCATATATGTCATTTTCTATTTTATATCTCTATTTCTATCTCAGTCTATTATGATGAGTACAGCTAGACTGATCTGTTTATTGTTTATTTTCTTATAGATAATACTCGGGTCAGATCAAGTATTACAGTGCCTTTCCTTGTCTGTAGCATGGGCTATTCTTCCTTTTGATTACCGCACTTATTTTAGTAGTTTTATCTTTCATGTATTTGAGATTGTGACTCTTATGTGTACATATTCTTTTGTGTTGTACATGTATCTATTATTTTATGATATAGTGGATCTTGCATGACCATTTATATTATGACCACCACTTTTCTTGTATTATTCATATCTATTTCCGCCTTAGTGATATGAATATCTGTGTCTGACTCTGATTTTATTATTATGTATTTTATATTGTTTTCTGAATTATGTATAGCCATTATGTAGTAGATTTGGACTTGAGTTAGATGTATCGGATTTCCTCATGAGATTGAAAAAGTTAGACCACATTATCTGACATATGTAACACTCGTTCAAAGCTAATATACAGATGGTCTCTCCTAAACAGCCTTATTCTTCGAGTTAGTTGACACCGTTGCTTGCAATGGCCTTGGCTAACGCGAGTAGAGGTGGGGCATTACACTTGGTATCAGAGCCGAGTTCAGAACATTATAAGATATTATGGCAAGGATCATTGTCCTAAGTTTCTTAGGAAATCGTGTTAAGGATTTTATTCGAGTCTTAGGACCCGTCATATCCTATCTTATATCTTGATCCTTTATCTGATCAATCAACTTTATTTGAATCTAACATTTTTCCTCTTCTCTCTTTTATTGGAGAAGAATGGTTAAGAACATACTTTGTTTCCTTAGTTACTTTTATTCATTGTTAGTTTGATGCTATAATTAAGTTTTATTGCCCATATGTATTACTATCGAGACGTCTGTAGCTTTCTTTGGGTGGTGATTTAGTAATCATTTTAGCATCATTTAGTTACTTGTTGCATACAAGTAATTCTTGCTTTTTCGGTTGAATAAGGACTTTGATTAAACGTTTTGGTAAAAACAAGGGGGGCGACACTCTTGCGTTTACTTTGGCGGTTAATTTCTGTACTTAGACGATTGAAATTTTTTGTATCCTAGTTGGTCACTTAAGTCTTAGCTCAGCAATGATTTTGCACTTCTTGAGTTATCTAGCTCATTTTTATAAAGTGGCAATTTATTGTCTTACGGACCTCTTAGGAATTTTCCAGTTGGACTTGGTTCAGAGGTGTATCTACAGGTGCATTGCCGATTTATCCGAGTTCATTTTTATGGTTCGTCTGATGTGTTTACAGGCTCATCGACGATCATCATCGTTTTGGTCATTGGACCGTATCTTTTTGATCTTCGGATCGTTTTGGTCATTGGACCGTATCTTTTTGATCTTCGGATCGTTTTGGTCATTGGACCGTATCTTGTTGATCTTTGGATCGTTTTGGTCGTTGGACCGTATCTTTTTGATCTTCGGATCGTTTGGTCATTGGACTGTATCTTGTTGATCTTCGGATCGTTTTGGTCATTAGACCCTATCTTGTTGATATTCGGATCGTTTTGGTCATTGGACCGTATCTTTTTGATCTTCGGATCGTTTTGGTCATTTGACCGTATCTTGTTGATATTCAGATGGTTTTGTCATTGGACCGTATCTTTTTGATCTTTGGATCGTTTTGGTCATTGGACCATATCTTTTTGATCTTCGGATCATTTTGGTCATTGGACCGTATCGTTGTTGATCTTCGGATCGTTTTGGTCAATGGACCGTATCTTATTGATCTTCGAATCGTTTTGGTCATTGGACCGTATTTTTGGATTATTTTGGTCATTGGACCAGATCTCCATATCGTTATAGGTTAGTTAACTACAGATATCTCATGTGTTGTATAGCTTTATATACATTGATGAGAAATCACATATTGCTGTATGAAGCCACCACGTCAGTGGAAGGCTTAGTTTGAGATCTATGTGGTGTTGGACCACCTTGTCAAAAGACAAAAAGTTCTGTGTGATGATTTGCAACTTTGTAGTGAACGAAGTAGCTTATCCTTCCGCCAAGTTAAATTCTAGTTGATTTGGTGACCTTTGATTCGGAAGTGGCCATTTTTTTATCTTGGCTACTTCCGTTTTCGTAGATGTTTAGACTCTTTCCTTGAAAAATGAACATTCTATGCATGCTTATTTACATGCCTTGTTTGTTCGGAGTTTGTGGTGATTTTGGGAACAAATTGGTATAATCGCTTTGAGGTCCAAATTTTATTCTCCTAAAGAATCATCCATCTTCGACATCCCCTTTTTATGACACATATTTGTTTTGTATTCATCTTTAGAGCCATGTGCTCATTCATGATTAATAGTGGATTTTTGCAATTTGTTTGTAAATACTTGAGTTAAGTCAGTGGTTATGGGACATTTGGCTAGACTCACCTACTTACCAACTTAATGTAGAATTTCGCTTTCCTTGTTGATCGTTTATGATCATTTTGCTATCTATGGATTTTGTACACTCTCACTTATTATTGTTCGAGCATCTTTCCATATTTAGATTCATCTAGATCTCTTTGTTTGATTTCTAGAATTTGAGTGATTCGAGGTTTCCTTTGGAAAATTATCTCGAATCTTCTTTCGAAAAATGATAAGCTATATCTTACTTATCTATCTTAGTCTCTTGTTTCCGGATTTTGAATTTGTGATCTCCAGGATCTCGTGAATATGGATTAATAATTATTCCAGTTTGTTTTGTTAACCTCATTGAACCAAGTTTTCGAGATCATAACCCAACTGGTTTGACCTCATTCTTCTTGGTAACGTCTTTGTGAATTAGAAAACCAAAAGTTTTCGAATTTTATGAAATTCAATTCTACTATTTTATCATGTTTACATGATTTAGAAGTTGTTCGTGAAATATTATAGGATGTGCTTATATTTCAAATTTGAGATTTTTGGGGTTTATTGGAAACTTAAAAGTTCATTTATTTGTTTTCATAATATTAGAGAACGTGCTAATATTTCTAATTTAGGGTATATAACATGGACTTTCATTTCATGATCTTGTTTCCCCAACGCGATCGCTTATCCTTGTGAGTGAGATATACATGACCATCATATACATCCTATTCAATGTAAGAAAATTTTGTAAGCTAGAATACTTTTAAGAAATTTTATAAGGGATAAAATTTTCTAGCTAAAACATGATATGGAATGTTCGACGATTTTGAATAGCCGATATTTCCAACTTTTTAATTTGATTGATTAATTAGTTTGTGTTGAAAATGTAAGAGTATGTGTTTATAATTTATAAACTTATTGAAAGTTAAAAAAATTAATTAAATTTTATTAAAATGAGCCTGTCGCGGAGCCCTAGTTCGTTATTTTCGATATGAATTTCAAAAGAGTATATAGGATCCAATATAAGTCGGAATTCTTGGAAATAAGAATTATCCAAACCTATTGGATTATAATTTTCTAATGAAAGAAAAAGATTTGAGTTTCATCTTGAAAATTTTGAGATATGTCTAAATCAAATTTTCAGAAAAATCACGGTAAGGTAGTTTGTGATTAAAATTTAAGTAATTATTGAAATTGAAGGTTTAGAATACATAGAATTTGAGTAAGAAAATTCTAGTTTCTTAAAAACACTTGAGAGAAAAATAAGTTAGTTGCTCGTATATGTTCGTGACTTTTATTTGAACATTATACGTGTTTAAACTTAAGTTACATAGTGATTTATAACTCAAAGTTAAAATTTCATTCAAAAGTGAATTTTGAGTTAATCTATCTTTAAATAGATCTTGTTGATGCTTGGTTTTTACTATATGGGTTTTTCCTTAAGTAACTGCGGGGACGTAATTTTCTTTAAGGGGGAAGTCTGTAACAACCCGCATATTTAACGATAATATATTTTAATATTTTATTAAAATATAACGTCGTTAATCGATAATCGAATGTGTGTCCAAAAAGTCGCATTTTTCATATGGATGAATTTGGACTCAAAACCACTTCCATTGAGTCCAGATCATCGTTTACAACCTTTTTGACTATAAGCATCGATATATTTCGAGCTTGTGAAAATTGGGACTTGGATTAAGTCTTGGTTTATCTAACCTATCCTACCTTATAACCCCCACCTAGCTCTCTCGTCCTTCATTCATTCTCACTTCAACAAAGAAATAGAAAATGGGAGAGGGAAATCAAAATTCCCTAAGCTCTAGCTTAATTTTGGAGCTCCAATTCTTATTGAAATCAAGTGCAAATCCAAGGAGAAGCATACGTAAGCCTTCTCTTCATATTCTCCAACGTTACTCCTCTTTAATTTCTTAAATTTCCTAAACCAAATTCCTAGAAAATCCATTTATATGAGTTTAGGTTGGAGATTAGCAAGCTATACTGGAGGAGAGGTTGATTTTGCTTAGCTTTGGATTGATTTCTTGCTTCTAGCAAGCAAAGGTGAGTTCTTTAATGAACTCACATCTATGCCACAAGCCTAGAGGCTTGTAAAGTAAAATTTAGCTTTATTTTGATTTGTGTATATGCATATGAATTGGTTAGAAAAGTATACACTTTCCGGTTCATGAGTTTAGTTTCATTAAATTGGAATTTCTCGTTTAGATTGTGCACACAATCGAATTCATATGCTACGAGTTTAATTGGTGATCTTGTGAATCCCCGTTGTCGCCACGACAAAGTCCTAACTCTTCACAAGTTGCTAACTTTTGCATGCTTTGGTTTGGAATTTAGCTCACCTTTGAGCTTATAATCAAAATCATTGCAATCTCATGTATATAAGTTTATGGATGTTTGTTTATGTTCTTGAGTTGTTTCGACGAGCTTATAAGGTCTTATTATCATCTAGACCAAGCGCATAGCCTCCATAGTTCACCGAAAATCATTCATATACGATTTTGGCTAGAAAAATAACCAAACTAAGCTATTTGACGGTCACTAGTCGACCGGTCAAAATGGACCAGTCGACTGATGCCTGAAACTGGAATTTATATCCGCTGGAAAATTAACCAGTCGACTGGTGAAAAAAGGACCAATCGACTAGTCCTGCTCTTTTTCTGCAGTAGACCAGTGGAAACCATGGTCTACTGTATAGGGCCATTTGAGCTCATTCCCGGCCGAGTATCAGTCCATTTTGATTTTTTTTGTGACTTTTTAGTTTCCTTGCAGCACAGATTTCTACAGCTTGATTATCGACCATTGATGGACTTTTGATTGATTCGTGGTGAACGAATTTATAATTGATAGTCGTGAGATTTAATTTACATTATTAAAACGTGAATTACTTGGATCGTTATTACACGAGATTTGCCACTTCGAAGCTATATAAAAAGGGTTTTAAAATTATTAGTAGATACCAATCTTTTACTAAATGGTTACAAATTCTACTTCATTATATGAAGTTATTTTCCATATTGTTTTCTATCGACTTGTATATGATTTCATAAACCTTTTTCTCGTTCGTATGAGAAATCTATTTAAACTCCTTAGTAAAAACAAGGACTATGACTTCTTGTGTTTGCTTCGATGGTTAATTCTTGGACTCGTTCGATTGAACACCGTGGCAATGATCGTTTAGTATTTCTAGTGTAATATACAACTTGTTCGTAAATATTCGAGTAGAGCAAATGGTTATGGACATGTAGCTCGACTCTTATTTTTACTAGCTTGGTGTAGTATAAACTATAATTGACCATTCCTGATCAATTCGACCTTCGTGTCACTTTGATGATCTTCTGATCATCCTATAGAATTTTGGTTCATTTGATTATATCGATGACCTTCGGGCCATTTCGTATCGGCAAGATATGCAATATAATATTTTGTATCTTCATGTAGAAATAATAGGAGACATCATTTCTCATGAAGAATTATTTTTTGAGATCGTGTTTTCTATTTTCATGTAAACTTAATGGGCGACATCATTTCTCATGAATATTCATTTGTTACTATCTTATTTCTATTTCATGTAAATTGATGGATGACACCATTTCTCATGAATATTCATTTGTTGTTCCCCTCCTTTCGGATATTCTAGATTTCTAATTTATCGAGTTCCTGAATCTTAGTTTTAATTGATGTATGTGCTGTCAGTTCTCGTATTGATATTAATTTATCAATCTTCGTTTAAATTGACATATGTGTTGTCAATTCTCGTATTGATATTAATTTATCCATCTTAGTTTTAATTGACATAGATGTTGTCAATTCTCGTATCGATATTAATCTATCAATCTTATTTTTTTGTTATTGAGATATCCTTATATAGTGCCGATATTTCTTTGGCATATTTTCTGGACATATCGAGTCTTCACATTTTGCATGTGATCATTGTTATTGTTTCATATATGTCATTTTCTATTTTATATCTCTATTTCTATCTTTGTCTGTTATGATGAGTACGACTAGACTGATCCGTTTATTGTTTATTTTCTTATAAATAATACTCGGGTCAGACCGAGTATTACAGTGCCTCTCCTTGTCTGTAGCATGGGCTAGTTTTCCTTGTAATTACCGCACTTGTTTTAATAGTTTTATCTTTCATGTATTCGAGATGTGACTCTTACGTGTACATATTATTTTGTGTTGTACATGTATCTATTATTTTATGATATAGTGGATCATGCATGAGTACTTATATTATGACCACCACTTCTGTAGTATTATTCATATCTATTTCCGCTTTAGTGATATGAATATCTGTGTCTGACTCTTATTTTACTGTTATGTATTTTATAATATTTTCCAAATTATATATAGCCACTGCGACTTGAGTTAGATGTGTTGGATTTCCTCATGAGATTAAAAAAGTTAGACCACATTATCCGACATATTTAACACTCATTCAAAGCTAATATACAGATGGTCGCTCCTTATTCTTCGGGTTAGTAGACATTGTTGCTTGCAATGCTTGGCTAACGCAAGTATAGAGTGGGGCGTTACATATTATGCCATAAACTGTAACGTTCTCCAAATCAATCCAAACCAATTGTAGTATGTAGCCTGCAACCCTACGATTCCAGCGTGACAAACTGTTCATCAAACTGAGTCCGTATGTATAAGATATTTTGTTTTTAAGTGGGTACACATTATTTATTAAATAAAAACTTAATTGATAATATAAATGGGTTTTACCAATAAATGTCGGCCCATCTCCATTTATAACCCACGACCGCTTTCTAACTTCTTCTTCGATTTAAACGCCCCTCCATTCTTTCCTTCCTTAAAATTAACCATAGCCGAACTTCTACTCTTCATTCCTACCACAATATTCCATGAAATCAACCAAGCTAAACACCATTCGGTCTCTTTTCAAAACTCCTACCACCTCGCAACCTTTTTACCTATCTTGATACCTTGCTGAAAGGTCCGACCTCCCCTCTGTATTCCCTACAACTATGAATGGTGCGAAAATAAAATTCTCAGATCTCGCTCAAAATTTTCATGCTGACTTTATTCTCTACCCCGAGCATTACTGCACTGCCAATTTTTCTCCTCGTCCCCTGCATTTTTCTTGAAATCCAACCCTGACCACTTGTGAACTTTCGAACCCCAAAAGAAAAAAATGACGAGCTAGGAACTGTATATATTAATGCAAAGCTCTCACGCATCCAAGCTTATTACAATTTGTTTCAGAATTTTTCGAGCAGCAATTAAGTTGGAATTTAGTTTTTAAGAACCGACAGTTTTTGGTTTTCCGTTCCTGAAGAGAAACATTTGAAGGATTTGCGCGTGTATTTATAACCTTCGTTGCTTAGCTAAGAAGATTTAGAGTTAGGTCTGTATCCCTACGTGTTTTAGTTCCTAGGTCTGCAGTAGTTTTAATTTCCCTTGCGCATGAAGTATGCTGGGGAAGCATAGGTCTGCTATGCCATGAGTTTTCACTTTCATAGGATAGCTGCACCAATTTTTACTGTGTTTTGAAATGAAGTTTATGATTCTTAGCTGCTAATAAATGGCCTTTATTTTTATTTATTTTTAAAATACCAGTAACGAATTCAAGAATTGAATCATTCTGTTGCCTTTCTTAGAAACTATGATATTTGCTTGATAAGTCTTGAACCAGATTACGTGAGGATCTTTGATATATTTATTGGTTCATTACCGAAATGACAAATAATAAAATTGATTAAGAAATTAATACCATGTTAAGTTAAGAAAAATTGACAATTACTTCCATATGCGTCCACCAACTTTAAGTATATAAAAGTCATTTTTCCCATACGGGAATGACAGTCACGTAATCCCGCAATCATTCAGGAAAATGATGAATGTTTGATTACAATGAAGTAATAGATAAAGATAAGTAAAATAAATTAGTTAAATGGAAATATAAGGGCATGCCCATGGAACAAGTGAAGGCAAGCTGTACATCCATGTGCGTCAAGTTGGTTAACTGTCTGAATATCAAACATGGAAAAGGAACATGGTTTCAAAGCGCTCCTCGGATTGGAAACCTGTTCTACAAACTTCCTGAGAAGGATTGAAAAAAACTTGGGAATACAGATAGAAGAATAGCACAGCTTGCGTGTGCATTAAACGCAAGACAAATCAAAGAACTAAATGTTCACTGTAAAGGAAAGATTTGAGTATATGATGAAAATAGAAACGGCCAGGTATCTAAGTCTAAATATCCTCACTGGTGCTTGAGTTATAATGTTTTGTGTATCCCATTACATAAATTTTTGTACATTTATGGATGGTTACAGACAAAATTAAAAATATGATCGTGTCAAGAATTATGCCATGATCCCAAAAGTAAAATAAAACAGATAAGATAATTTATTCTGTGAAATCCCAAAATCGCTGATTTAGGGCTCAAAATACATTAAACAAAAAGTTGCTTATTTTCCAAATTAAAGATTATGGAAAAATTCTATAAATTAAATTAACAATACATCTTAAAAATCTTATCCAAATTCGAAACAAATATTTTATTATAATTAATAAATTGTTATGGCTTATAAACGATTCCATAATGACTTTCTAAAAATTTGATTTGGACATAACTTATAATATATAAGGCGAAATCTCGATTTTTCACTTCTATTAGAAAAATATAGATAAATATATTCTAAGATTTCTTGTTTCAAAGAAATCCGACTTATAACGAATCATGTACATTCATTTGAAGTTCAAAACATAAAATTATGAACTACTACGATGTTACGAGCTCGATTATAATTAATACATTCAGACGTCGTTTAAAAAAAATATTCGTTGTTATAACTCGAATATAAACTAAATTAAATATCATATATTATCCAAATTACACAATATTGCAAATCCAAACATTTCCGACTATTTAAGAAATAGTTATATTATCCCATTAAATATTTATTAATCAAATATTCAAAATATTTAAATTCAAACAATTTAAATTCCCAAACCATTTATTAAAATAATTAAATTAATTAATTAATAATCACTAAAATTCCAGGATGTTACAGTTTTCCTAATTAACGTATGACTTTCAGCATACCTACAAACCAACATTGCGCTTGAGAATATTCCTCTCAATATCGAGAGGATTGAGGTTGGCATCAAGTGGTCATGGTTGCTGGTATTTTGGCTCTTATTTTCTTGACTCTAACTCCATATATTCCTGCAGTAGTTCTTAGCTCTTCTTTTTGAATTATACCTTGTATTTCCTTCATCGTTTTCTCCATCTCTTTTTTAGACATATAGATAAATTGATTGAAATTTGAGGATATCTTCTGGCTACCCTATACTCTATTTGAATTCCTCCAATCTTTGATTTAGTACTAGGCCTTTTCATGTTCTCTAAAACTTCAAATCGAGGTAGTAAGTATTGAAATCTTGTCTTTCTCATTGAAAGCACTAAAAAATTGATGCTAAAAATGGATCAACACACAATGATAGGTTGTACGGAATGTGATAACAAAGAAATAA
The DNA here is from genome assembly GCA_030737875.1 of Allium sativum. Lineage (NCBI taxonomy): Eukaryota > Viridiplantae > Streptophyta > Magnoliopsida > Asparagales > Amaryllidaceae > Allium > Allium sativum. The sequence continues at coordinate 319,897,478 of CM060909.1, forward strand.
TTATAAAAAAGCAGATAGATATATACTTTTAATTGTGGTTCGGTAATCTCCATCCTACATTCAGTTTGGAGTTCAATTGATTATGGATCTGCAGAGTTCATGAGATTACAAGCCATAAGCACAAGAAGTTGATAAGTTGCCAATAATTATTTCCTTAATGATTATTATAAGGGAGGAAGATGGTGAACATCAATTGAATCTCTAATATAGAGTAAAAGGAAAAGAGCCACATTTAGTTATATTATGTTGGTTCTATATAACATAGATCTGCTTTCGCTGGAATCCAAAAGATAACCTACTGTTGCACAATTGAGCATGAATGTTCACGAATCGAGAAAACAACTCTATGCCAAGCATTTTCACTTGGTACGCTCTATTTTACTTTATGTAAAGTGAACTCTTTCATTTGTTTAGCTTTTATGTCCTATACTTGATGTGTACCAATATTTTTACATTGACTTTTAGTTTACTCTAGCAATTTTTTGATAACACTCTATTATCTTGCTTTTCACTTATGAATCCCAAGAATTGCTTTCCCAAAACTATAGAACATTTAACCATAAGTGGTCGGAGTAGCATATGAGCCATATGGGATCTGAGAGGCAAAATAAAGACAAAGAATCACTTGTCACTGATTAAAATATATTGGTGTCGAGTTAATTTCATTGAAATGTCTCCTAGTTGTTTCTTTATTTCTTCTAAGTGTACTTCCAAGTTTTTGAGCCAAATTAGGAATGGCAAAATTGTTGCTGAATTTAATCTATAAATGTCGTCTATCTTTAAATAAAGAGATGATCTGCAACAACCCGTATTTTTGGAACCAATTTAAAATTTATTTTAATCAAAGTTAGAACGTATGAATTCAAATTTAATTAAAACGAGCTTGAAATGGCATGATAGTTTGAAAATTTGATTTTAAACTTTGAATGAATGTATAAAATTCAATATAAATCAGAATTTGATAAAGCAAGAAACATTGTAATATTTTGAACTGTAATTTTCTAATGAATGTAAGAAATATATTTCACTTTATGAATTGTAAGTTATCTCTAAATTAAAATTTAGAATAGTCACTATGGAATTCATATATATATATATATATTAATATTATATATAACCCTTAAAAATAGCCATTTTGCATACGGAAGAATTTGGACTCGAAACTACTTCCATTGAGTTCAAAATGTCATTTGTGACTTTTAAAACTATAAACATCGATATAGAGTTAGTGAAATTTGGTCATTTTCATTAGGTGGATGACCAAAATATTACTTTTTGCGTATGAATGAATTTGGACTCGAAACCACTTCCATTGAGTTCAAAATGCTGTTTGCTTGTTCGAAAACTATAAACTTCGATATATTTCGAGCAATGGAGTTTTGGCACTTGGGTTGGGTCTTGGTTTGGCTAAACCTAGCCCACTCTTATAATCCACCTAGCCCTTTCCTCCTTCATTCATTCTCTCTTCAACGAACAAAAGTAGAAAATGGAGAGTTGAAAGGGAAATGAAAATTCATAAGGCTAGGGTTAGCTTCTTGAGACCGAATCAAGGGAAAAATCAAAGAGACAACTTGAGTAAGATTCTTCATCTCCTTCTCCATCTTCTCCTACTTGTTTTCTTTTCGATTTCTAAGATTTCCTATGACCTAATTCTTAGGAAATTCAATCATATGTGTTTAGATTGAAGATTAGCAAGCTATATTAGGAGACATATCGTTCTATCTTGTCATTGGATCGATTTCTTGTTTCTAAACAAGTTAAGATGAGAAACTATTAATATGAAAAGGGATAGATTAAAATTAACTATTTGCTAGTTAATTATTTGAGTTATGAGATGATTATTGGTTGTTGATGTTCATTTGAGTTATGCATATGAATTGGCTAGATAAGTATACTTTGTGGTTCGTTAGTTCTAGTTGCATTAAATTAAAGATTATGATTAGAAATGCTCACACAATCTAATTCATATGCTTTGAGTTGTTTTGGTGATATTGTGAAGCTCTATTGTCGCATCGGTAAGTTCTAAGTCTTCACAAGTCGCTCAAATCTTTTTGCGTGCTTTGGTTTAGAATTTAGTTCATTTTTGAGCTTATAATCAAAATCATTTCTATCTTATGTATATAGGTTTGTGCATGTTTGTTTGGTGTTAGGAGTTGCTTTGGCATGTTATAGAGGTTTCATTTAAGCTTAGAAAACATCATATATAGTCTCCATTGATCCGAGATCGACCAAAACCGATTGCACAATCACTTCCTAGGCAAACATTTGCCCAGGCTTCAGCTCAAACGTCTGAACAAATTGGTCAGATGACTCTCAAAACTCTCGGGAAATCTTACCCTGTAAGATTAAACGTCCGACCAGTGCATAAATGCACAACTTATCTCATGCATCTTATATTATGAGATTTATTGATCTAACTTCTTCAGAATTGAATGTGGTGTTATAAGTTGTTTTGGCGAGCCTTAAGGACCTCATTGGCACTTAGGAATCATCCTAAACCATCATCATTAATTTGGGCTGGTCCGAGGCCGATTGCACATTCATTGGCGATCAAAATGTTTAATTGATTCAGCTCAAACGTCTGACCAAACTGGTCAGACGTCTATTGAACCTCTCGGGGAAAAAATAAAAAAACTGCTTACTTTCAGGTAAGACGTTTGTCCTGAGTGCTCAGACGTTTGAGCCTGTTTCTGAGTGGAGACCGCGGTCAACAGTTTTGGTCCATCCAGGCTCTTTCTCGACCGAGTTTCGAGCCATTTCGCCTTCATTTGTGACTTTTCAATTTCACTAATTCACATATTTCTATGGCTCGATTTTTATATAATCGTTTTACAAATCGTTTCAAATTATTTTAAGCAATTTAGAATGTGTGCTAAACATATTTTTCTTGGTTTGTAAAATAAAAATGGTTAAGTACGATTTGGTATGAAAACGTATAAAATGAATTATGGATATGTTGCAACTTCAGTATTTAATTCTATGACCGAATTAAATTCTCGATTAAATCTTTTTACATAAGGTAGTGAATGTTTAAGGCTAATGATTTAACCAAGGGAAAGAAGTTGATTTGAAATTGGATTTTGAGTTCGTTGTGAATGGTATCTTAAATAATACCGTTCTTGAACCCACTTGTGAAAGTAATAAATCTTTTAAATGATATTTGGAGAAGTTTTCTGGTTTGTTTAATTAAATTGGAATCTAATGGAATTTGAATTATAATAATCAAGATGAGCTTCTGTGAAGGAAGACATTTACTATTTATGGAATTTAAAAGGCCTTGCCGTTATTCCACTTATAGTATTAGTCCAATACGGAAGTTTATATCGATTTTGAATTGTTCAAAATTTCCGTGAAGATTCCATATTAGATGGAAGAGGAGTTTGGTTTTATTGTGAATGATGTTTTTACATAACATTTGTTCCTTAACCCAAGTAAAGACAAGATAGATTTCCAATGATTGAACAATCATTGAGTAATGGTTTTTGAGATAAGAACTGAAATAGAGTTTTAATGAATCTTTAAGTAGATTAAAATGAGAATGGGTTTATTAAATTTATCAAATTCAAGATTTTTTCGAGAATGGAGTACCGCCAATTTTACTCCATGCGATAGTTAAATCTTTAATTAGATTTGAAACATGAAATGGTAATTAACTTTACCGATAATATAGAGGGTGTTAGATATAGAGTACTACCGGTTTTGCTCCATGGGATGAATAGGTTGGAACTGGGATAATAAAATGAATGATTACTTCGGTAAGGCTCGTAAATCCCGGCTAGTTTGATAAACCTTAATTTGGTTTAGGATTCTTAAAAGATAACACAAATATTTTGCAATGGTTTTCAAAGAAAGATTTAAACAAGAGGTTTAAATGAATTAAATCTTTGATAAGATTTATGGGAATGATTCCCAACGTAATGAATGTTTGAATAAAAGAATATTCTAGATTGGAATGAGGCGTATGATGTGTTTTTATGGCACTTGATTATAAGATACGGAAAGACCTAGTTCAACCCAATCTGAATAACTGATACGACAATTGAAAGTCGAAGATATTGAAGACGCTACAAGACCGACAATTTTCACGTCAAATGGATTACTACTGATGCCTTGAATTTGGGTAGCTCCTATGAAGGGGTTATATATAGTGGTAGTTGTCCGTACAAACTTGTTGATTGTCCGGATATGCGAGGGCCTCTCTCCTACATTGAACATATATGATGAGGAATAAGGTGCCTCATGTTTCGCTCAGACCCAGAATTGGCTTGCAAATGGTTTGTACACCTGATAATGTATTATTTTTGTTGTATTCGTTGATCCCTACTAAATATATATCTGTTTGGTGGCGGAGAATTTATTCTCTTGCTTAACACCCTTCTTTGAGACGTACGAGCCTAGAGGTTATATATTGGTATACATCAATGATATGGTATGAATTGTCAATGTGTCATGTTGAGTTGCAGTGAACCAAGCTTTTGTTGAAAAGCAGAGCTTGGTGGATGACGATCAAAGCAAGCTTTAACTAGCGTTGCTTTGTGTAGCGTTAATTCGTGAGCCTCACACACTGGTATGATGGTGAACTGATGGTTAGATCGGTATACTTTCGAGATGAGGATGAGCAACCTACAGGTTGAAGACAACGACTTTTTGGGTTGTCATGGATTCGGCCGACCGAGATGTGCTGGGTGTGGTCGCTCCACACCTAGTAGGGATATGGCTTATACCTGATTCCCAGAAGGATATAGTAAGCAGTGTTTTCCAAAGCCCTGGGTGTAAGCCGGTGATACTTGTTTCCTAGATATAGTGCGGATGTGTATTACAGTGTTTTACAAAGCCTTGGACATAAGCCGTGGAGTATTGCACTACGTGATCGATCTTTCAAATCAGTAGCATCATGATGGAAATCCAACTTCCAAATACGAGCTTTACGGTTTTAGTTGTATACTTATATGGCGACATAATAGGATGGGGTATTATGCCATCTAGGATTGATACATTTACTTTCGAAATTGATTTCTACACTATGTACTTATAGTAATAAAAGGTAAATTTCGCGATCAAGCGTATTTAGCTATTATAAGGTAAACCTCTACCCTCCAGCTTGTGTTGCATTATGTGATGGGACCTGAGTCTTATGATAGCTTCATTGTTCTTTTATTTAGCATTATGAGTTTGGTTTTATGGTATTCATGGGAGGAAACCCGTTCTGTGTCATACGGCATGGTCCCGCAATTTATTTAACTGTTAAATAAAGTTAACAACTGTTTTTAGTTCTCACATCAGTCCCATGACTGACTCGGAGTTTATTGTTTTCACCTAAACTTTGGGTGCCCATAATTTCCACACGGGCAGCTAGTAGTTTAGGTTTTGCAGATATTCTATTTTGCAGGATCCTGGATTATGGCTAGAGCTATGCTATGGATTATTTTACAGTCTTCCACTTATTATATTCATGTATTATATTTCCGCTGTGTATTATTTATTCGTACTCTGATATTCTGTATTTTCATGTAAAATTGTTGTAATAACAATGAAATGTTCTATTGTGTTATGTTCTGATGTGTCATATTCCCATAACAATCCGAGTATTTCTGACTTTTCGATTGGACTTGTGTGGTTTATGGTCGATTCGAAGGGCGGTGATTTTCGGGTTGCTATAGGTGGTATCAGAGCTTTGGTTTACCAAACTCGAGAATACAACGTATTAGAGCGAGATGAAAGAATACATCAGAGATAGGATTAGTAATATCCTATAAGAATAACTCGTTAGTGATGGGATCAGTAGCATCCTAGGATGAGTGGCTCATTAGAGATAGGGTTAGTAATGCCCTACAATGAGTTGGAAGAGTATTATATATATAGAAGAAAACAAATTTATGTATGTATATAAAAATGAACTTGATTTTGAAATATTATATTTCGAATAGAAAAAGGAATATGTTTTGAAAATATATGGATAACCCACGTGATTATTTTATAATATGATTTTTAGTGTTTATTCTGATGTCGAAGTTGGACTATCTAGTATAAGAAGATTTTGCATACACGTCTTATCCATGTATATACGAAGTCTCAAATATACTGGATTGATATAGAATCACATTCTAGTCGCTTGATGATGATTCTGTTGATGACCTAGGCATCATCAATGTTATTTTCGAGCGTCGAAAGTGGGATGACTATATAATTCCAATTTAAACGTCGAAATATACTTAGATTAATTTAAGCAAGTATTTCGAAATGTTATGAGTTTTAAAATTTAATTAATGTTTGTTAAATAGATTTAAAAGATGAAACTCAAATCAAGATATTTGTTAAGAAAATAATAATAGTATTATCCCTCTTGGTAAAATCCTAAAATATTATGTAGGAAATGAATGACTATGGCTTATCTGAAATTGAGTTCTGGATGACTCCAAAATAAGCAAGAAGGGCTCATCAGCAAGAAGAAAGAGAGTTAGAGCTAGGAACATACATGGGTGTTTATTGTTGTAAATGCAAGAAAGAAGAGCATTATGCAGTTCTGTGTCCTGAGAAAAAGAAGAACAAAGAGAAAGAGATAAGAGAGGACATAGTTTGTTTCAAGTGCAAGCGAACGAGACATTTTGTAGATAAGTGTTCAAAAGTAAGGAAAAAATCTTAAAAACTAGGAAAATAGAAGAAGTTCTTCCGATGTTAAGAAATAGGTCATTTAGCCCGAAAATGCCCATTAAAGAAGGTAGATAAGAAGTCCAAAGGAAGGGAGAAATCTACTTTGGAAATTATGCAGGAAGTAGGCATGATTTCCTAGGAAGTTAAGTTCTAATATAAAGAACTAGGATTTTGGATGTATGTATGTATGTGTGGATGCTTGTACGAATGTATGGATATATATATATGGTGCTTTTTGTTTTAAAATATATCAGTATTGTATGATAAAACAATTGTAAGAATGAGAAATTGAATTGGGTTAAGTAAATTGTAACGATAATGTTAAATTGAATTTGAAATTAGTTGGAATACTATATACATATATGTTGAACAGGTCATGACATGGAATCTAAAAGAGGAATAAAATTGTATGCCCGACAAACAACTACATATTTACCATATTGATTGGGTTTGATGATTTTATGAGCCGATTGGCAAGATACTTGGCTTTTAATTATTTTTTTGGTTGATGAAGGCCAAGAGAGGCAAGCTGTAGTTGTACCGATCAACCCATACATAAGAGGTTATGGCGATTTTTTTCAGAAATTCAAGGCGTTAGCCAAATTTCAGGAAAATTGGGTGTTCTTAAAAAATTTAAAAGTTGAAGAACTTGAGTCAAGCAAAGGTTGAGCGGTTAAGTAAATGACCTTCAGTTCTTTCTTCCTTTTCGGGGACGAAAAGATTTTAAGTGAGGGAGGTTGGAACAACCCATATTTTGGAACCAATTTAAAATTTATTTTAATCAAAGTTAGAACGTATGAATTAAAATTTAATTAAAACGAGCTTGAAATGGCGCGATAGTTTGAAATTTTGATTTTAAACTTTGAATGAATGTATAAAATTCAATATAAATCAGAATTTGATAAAGCAAGAAACATAGGAATATTTTGAATAGTAATTTTCTAACGATTATAAGAAATTGATATTTCACTTTATGAATTGTATGTTATGTCTAAATTAAAATTTAGAATAGTCGCTATGTAATTCATATATATATATATATATATATTAATATTATACATAGCCCTTAAAAACAACCATTTTTCATATGGAATAATTTGGACTCGAAACTACTTCCATTGAGTTCAAAATGTCGTTTGTGACACTTAAAACTATAAACGTCGATACCATTAAAGTTGGTGAAATTTGGTCATTTTCATTAGGTGGATGACCAAAATATCACTTTTTCCTATGAACGAATTTGGACTCGAAACCAATTCCATTGAGCTCAAATGCCGTTTGCATGTTCTAAAACTATAAACTTCGATGTATTCCGAGCTTCGAAGTTTTGGCACTTGGGTTAGGTCTTGGTTTGACTAAACCTAGTCCACTCTTATAACCCACCTTGCCCTCTCCTCCTTCATTCATTCTCACTTCAACAGACAAAAATAAAAAATGGAGAGTGGGAAGGGAAATTAAAATTCCTAAGGCTAAGGTTAGCTTCTTGAGACCAAGTCAAGGGAAAAATCAAAGAGACAACTTGAGTAAGCTTCTCCATCTCCATCTTTTCCTACTTGTTTTCTCTTCAATTTCTAAGATTTCCTATGACCTAATTCTTAGGAAATTCAATTATATGTGTTTATATTGAAGATTAGCAAGCTATAATAGGAGGGAGATCGTTCTAGCTTGTCATTGGATCGATTTCTTGTTTGAAAACAAGCAAAGGTGAGAAACTATTAATATGAAAACGGCTAGATTAAAATTAACTATTTGCTAGTTAATCATTTGAATTATGAGATGATTATTGGTTGTTGATGTTCATTTGAGTTATGCATATGAATTGGTTTGATAAGTATACAGTTTCCGGTTAGTTAGTTTTAGTTTCATTGAATTGAAGATTATGATTAGAATTATCCACACAATCTAATTCATATGCTTTGAGTTGTTCTGGTGATATTTTGAAGCTCCATTGTCGCACCAGCAAGTTCTAAGTCTTTACAAGTCGCTCGAAACTCTTTGCGTGCTTTGGTTTGGAATTTAGTTCATTTTTGAGCTTATAATCAAAATCATTGTTATCTTGTGTATATAGTTTGTGCATGTTTGTTTGATGTTAGGAGTTGCTTCGGCATGTAATAGAGGCTTCATTTATGCTTAGAAAACATCATATACTATTATCATCGATCCAAGCATGACCAAAACCGATTGCACATTCACTGCCTAGGCAAACATTTGCCCAGGCTTCAGCTCAGACGTCTGACCAAATTGGTCAGACGTCTCTCAAAACTCTTGGGAAATCTTACCCTGTAAGATCAGACGTCTGTGCGTTTTGTGTTAGACATCTGACCTGTGCAGAAATGCACAACTTATCTTATGCATCTTGTATTATGAGATTTATTGATCTAACTTCTTCTGAATTAAATGTGGTGTTACAAGTTGTTTTGGCGAGCCTTAGGGGCCTCACTGGCACTTAGGAATCATCCTAAACCATCACCATTGATTCGGGCTCGTCCGAGGCCGATTGCACATTCATTGGCGATCAAAATGTTTAATTGCTTCAGCTCAGACGTCTGACTAAATTGGTCGGACGTCTGTTTAACCCCTCTGGAAAAAATAAAAAAAAATTGCTTACTGTCAGGTCAGACGTCTGTCCTGAGTGCTCGGATGTCTGAGCCAATTTCTGGACTATTGACCAGTGGGGACTATGGTCAACAGTTTAGGTCCATCCAGGCTCTTTCCCGGCTGAGTTTCGGGCCATTTCGCCTTCGTTCGTGACTTTTCAGTTTCACCAATTCGTAGATTTCTATGGCTCGATTTTTACATAATCGTTTTATAAATCATTTCAAAGTATTTTAAGCAATTTAGAATGTGTGCAAAACATATTTTTCTTGGTTTGTAAAATAAAAATGGTTAAGTACGATTTGGTATGAAAACATACAAAATGAAATGTGGATATGTTGCGACTTCAGTATTTAATTCGTTGACCGTATTAAATTCTCGATTAAACCTTTTTACATAAGGTAGTGAATTGTGAAGGCCATTAATTTAACCAAGGGAAAGAAGTTGATTTGAAATTGGATTTTGAGTTTATTGTGAATGGTATCTTAAATAATACCGTTCTTGAACCCACTTGTGAAAGTAATAAATCTTTTAAATGAGATTTGGAGAAGTTTTCCGGTTTGTTTAATTAAATTGGAATTGAATGGAATTCGAATTATAATAATTGATATGAGCTTCTGTGAAGGAAGATGTTTACTATTTATGGAATTTAAAAGGCCTTGCCATTATTCCACTTATAGTATTAGTCCGATACGGAAATTTATATTGATGATGAATTGTTCAAATTTCCGTGAAGATTCCATTTTAGATGGAAGAGGATTTTGGGTTTATTGTGAATGATGTTTTTACATAACATTTGTTCCTTAACCCAAGTAAAGACAAGATAGATTGACAAGATAGATTTCCAATGACTGAACAATCACCGAGTAATGGTTTTTGAGATAAAAACTGAACTAGAGTTTTAATGAATCTTTAAGTAGATTAAAATGAGAATGGGTTTATTAAATTTATCAAATTCGAGATTTTTTCGAGAATGGAGTACCGCAGTTTTACTCCATGCGATAATTAAATCTTTAATTAGATTTGAAAAATGAAATGGTAATTAATTTTACCGATAATACAGAGGGTGTTAGATATGGAGTACTACCAGTTTTGCTCCATGGGATGAATAGGTTGCAACTGGGATAATAAAATGAATGATTACTTCAGTAAGGCTCGTAAATCCTGATTAGTTTGATAAACCTTGATTTGGTTTAAGATTCTTAAAAGATAATACAAATCTTTTGCAATGGTTTTCAAAGAAAGATTTAAACAAGTGGTTTAAATGAATTAAATCTTTGATAAGATTTATAGGGATGATTCCCAACGTAATGAATGTTTGAATAAAAGAATATCCTGGATTGGAATGAGGCGTATGATGTATTTTTATGACACTTGATTATAAGATACGTGATTTATTCGAAAATACCGGGTTTAACCCATTCTGAATAACTGATACAACAATTAAAAGTCAAAGATATAGAAGACGCTACAAGACCGACAATCTTTACATCGAATGGATTACTACTGATGCCTTGGATTTGGGTAGCTCCCGTGAAGGGGTTATAGTGGTAGTTGTTCAGGCATACTTGTTGATTGTCCAGATATACGAGGGCCTCTCTTCTACATTGGACATATAAGACGAGGAATAAGGTGCCTCCTGTCTCGTTCAAACCCATAACGGACTTGCAAATGGTTTGTATGTCTGACATTGTATTATTTTTGTTGTATCTGTTGATCTCTGCTAGATATATATCTGTTTGGTGGTGGAGAATTTACAATGTGGCATGCTGAGTTGCAGTGAACCAAGATTTTGTTGAAAAGCAGAGCTCGGTGGATGATGATCAAAGCACAACATTAATTAGCGTAGCTTTGTGTAACGTTAATTCGCGAGCCTCACACACCGGTATGATAGTGAACTAATGGTTAGATCAGTATACTTTCGAGATGAGGATGAGCAACCTATGTGTTGAAGATGACGACTTTTAGGGTTGTCATGGATTCAGTCGATTGAGATGTGCTGGGTGTGGTCACTCCACACCTAGTAGGGATAAGGCTTATACCTGATTCCCAGAAGGATAGAGTAAGTGGTGTTTTCCAAAGCCCTGGACATAAGCCACGGTGATACTTGTTTCCTAGATATAGTGCGAACGTGTATTACGGTGTTTTCCAAAGCCTTGGACATAAGCCGTGGAATATTGCACTACGTGATCGATCTTTCGAATCAATAGCCATCATGATGGAAATCCAACTTCCAAATACGAGCTTTACGGTTTTAATTGTATACTTATATGGCAACATAATAGGATGGGGGTATTATACCTTCTAGGATTGATACATTTACTTTCGAAATTGATTTCCACACTATGTACTTATAGTAATAAAAGATAAATTTCACGTATCAAGCATATTTAGCAATTATAAGGTAAAACTCTATCCTTCGGCTTGTGTTGCATTGTGTGATGGGACCTGAGTCTTATAATAGCGTCATTGTTCTTTTATTTAGCATTGCGAGTTTGGTTTTATGGTATTCATGGAAGGAAACCCATTCCGTGTCATATGGCTTGGTCCCCCGATTTACCTAACTTTAAAATAAAGTTAATAACTGTTTTTAGTTCTCACACCAGTCCCATGACAAACTTGGAGTTTATTGTTTTCACCTAAACTCTGGGTGCCCATAATTTCCACATTGACAGCTAGTAGTTTAGGTTTTGCAGATATTCTATTTTACAGGATCCTGGATTATGGCTGGAGCTATGCTCTTGATTATTTTATAGTCTTCCGCTTATTATATTCATGTATTATATTTCCGCTGTGTATTATTTATTCGTACTCCGATATTCTGTATTCTAATGTAAAAATTTTGTAATAACAACGAAATGTTCTTTTGTGTTATGTTCTGATGTGTCGTATTCCCATAATAATCCGAGGATTTCTGACTTTTAGATTGGACTTGTGTGGTTTATAGTCGATTTAAAGGGCGGTGATTTTCGGGTTGCTACATGATCGGTGTTCCTCTTCTTCTAATTCATAAGACCATTGAGAAAACATAGATATATTAGATTGTTACTCGGGTTTAATTGTAAATTTTGTATTCCAAACGGAATTCATAAGTAAAACTGATTGAATTGACAAAGTTTGATTTTTTTTTCCAAATCAGAACAAAATATTTTATCCCTTTTTTTGTAGCTAAACCAGTTAGTGATTTAATAACGGTGTAGATGCATAAGGTATTACGGGTATGAAACAAGAATATAACGAGGTGAAAAGATTCATTAAATATAAAACCAAATATTTAAAATTAATTTATTCTCACATCGTTTACATAGGAAAGAGAAATATTATTCAATCTTATATAATATAACTGAAGAACATTGTAATGCAAATTAGATTTGACGAAAACAATAGATTCTTAGCTTATATTAAGCATTTATGTCTCAAAATTAGGCTTTTACACTAGTTATACAGGTTCAGTTTAAAAGCAAACTAATCAAATTATAGACAATAATATTGCCAAAGCGGATGCTAATTTGTCTTAATTAGCGAGTACAACTTAAAATAACGGTGCTTGAAGAAGATCTCTTGTTTAAAAGTGTCGGATTGAATTAGCATAACAGTTAAGAATGTTATGCATTATAGTGAGGATTCTTTGATGCTTTGCTTTAACTACAAAAGTCCCTTTTTCATTCTCCTTTGAATTCTTTTTAAATATTTTACAATTTGTTTTTAGGATATTAGGGAGTTGTGCCAATTTTAAGAAATATTTTTTGTGTCTCCACTAAGATAAAGTTAGACCGTATATTAGAAAGATGGAAAGACATAATATAAGTGCTACTGATGGATTGAATCAACTAAAGCACGAGCAGGAAAGAGGTGTTCGCTATTTCATGTTGAAATTTTATCTATGTGCCTGAGGAGGAGATGGATAGGATGATGACAGTTTTTCAAATGAATTTGATAGCTCGATATGAGAAGATGATGAATGAATTATGTCAAACGATAAGACAATAAAGTGCAACTGAATTGGAATCAGAGACTAGAAGGAATTACTCATAAATAGGAAAATAAACTGGAACAAGTTGGAATCATCTGCAAATAGAACAATGAATTGGCACTGAGAGGTCTAAACAAGTTGGCAATGACATGTTTGATCATGGAAGCATAGTCGATCTAGATGTCAATCTCTGAACGGCGTGTCAGTTGTATAATGTCCAACCTTGAAATCAAGATCAAAATTCAAACTTGCAACTAACAAGACTATAACTGGAAGTTCCTTATAGAAACAAAGGCATGCAGAATATTTGAATCAGAGGCATGCCAACATGTTTCAATTAAATATAGATGATAGTTTAACTGAGATGGTATGACATGTACTTCGAGGTGAAGTTATGGATCAAAGTTCGAGCATGTGAAAGGAAATAATTTCACTCCTAACAAAAAATACCCTAGGAATCCACCAGATCTCAAGGTACCTTCTCTGAGTCATATTATGAAATGATGAATCTAATTGCTCTCTTTACGATATACATCCAACTTATAAGAGTGCTAGTAGATTTAGAGGAGGTGATGGGACTACCCTTTTGTTGTATTTATTGATTTGGTTGTCATGTTGTTTCGCCTACTAGATAATCGGTCTAGAGTCAACAAACATACATAGTTAGTGGAACATCTCATGAGACAATTCTGATTTCACATAGTTTGACTAAGGAATATTTTAACATTTTCAACTGTAAAGTAGAGGGGAGTGAGTTTTGTGGAGCTACTTGACTATATTAACACATAGCTGCTGCATTTTAGAAACAATACTCATTGATAATACTGATCGTGACGATTTCAGAAGTCGCTAACAAGATTGGTTTATAAAAGATCAATGGAAAGAGATCCAGCAGTATACCTCATGGATTTTTTTACTATCCAACTGAGAGATATACATATTAGGAGTACATAAGCCAATAGCAGTAAAGTTAACTCTGTGAAGGATATAGAACTATCTAAAGCCAAATCCAGAAAATATAAAAGAAAAATGAAATTTTGACAATAACATATGATGATAGAGGAGACTAAAGAGGGTACCCTCGTACATTAAGTTGACCGAGATCCCAAATAGGATTTATCTTGATATCTCACTTCATATTTATGTAATTAACTTACTGTAAATCATCTAACTCTATAACAGATCTCACTCAAAATAAAAGGTTCTTGACTACTTCTATATGATTTGTTGTATTGTAACATAAAAGTAATTATTAAAGATATGTAAAGAAGAAAGCCCTTAAATAATTTACGTAATTGTAATTGTAAGTAGGTGCAAGCATCGGCATAGTTTACAGTGCAGTTGGTTTAAATATTTCTGGTCAAGTGTTCAGAGTTTGTAATGCTATAACGAACCGACCAATTTTCGATCTTGATTATCGACACAAATACCATGTCAACTAACCAAGTACCAGAAATTATCGGATCATTAAAAGAAATAAGTTAGAGGGTGAGAAATAGAAAGAAAATTTATAATAAAAGAAAACGAAGAACATAAATCTCATAGCGGAACGAATAAAAATATATTAGATAACATAACTGTTGAAATACAAATCAGTTATGTATATACATGCCACCAATAAAATACAATACATTCAATATCACAGTGGAAATAATAGTAGCTATCTAACGATGAATCCTCATGCTCCAAGCTCTCCCAAGTATATCTGAAAAATCCTAACTACTTGAGTGCCCGTACAAATTTGGGCACCCAAAAGTTTAGGGTGAAACAAACAAAATAAACTCTCGGTCAGTCATGGAACTGGTAAGAGTAAACTCCAACCATTTGATTTAACTTTCCAAAAATCCTTTAGAAAGAAAATACAATCGTAAGTCCGATCTACACATAAACATTGATGGTTTTTACCTCACGATAACCCAAAATATTATTTATATTAAAACTATTCTGATATTATTATAGTGGCTAAGTCAAATAAATAGCAATCTAGTGAAACGCTTGCATCTCACGCTCCACATACATAATATATAATAAAAAACCACATGTGCTTATTGGAGAATGGATTTCAAAATAAGACAAGGTAGGAGACCACCTTCCGATAGTGTATCTCTAGCGAGGAATACACTGGGTTCAGAAGAACATCTTGCAACCCAGCCACACATGACCGACCACTCATTCAGCTTGAGTGTACCGAATGTATATCACCAACGGTTGTAATCAGCAACCGTCAACGAAATCATACAATAGCGAAAGAATAAGAAGCAATAATGAAATGCCCTAAACTTCCCGACTGGCCTAAACCGAACAATAAGATGGATTGCTTTGAGAACATAACATAGAACAAGAGAACATTTCATTGCTAATACAACAATTTACATCAGAATACAGGATATCAGAGTACAAATAATAAATATATTGTGGAAAAATATATGTCAGAGATTAATAAATCACAAAGCAGCAGAAAACATCAACTACCAAAGCTAAAAAAAATTCATGGATACAAAGCATTCCATAGTATAGCTCCAGCCGTAATCAAGGATCCTATGAGAAAAAAAAATCCGCAAACCAAAACTACTAGCTGCCCGTGTGGAAAATATGGGCACCCAGAATTTAGGTGGGAAACAATAGACTCCGAGGCAGTCATGGGACTGTTGTGAGAACCAAAACAGTTATTAACTTTATTTTAATGTTGGATAAATCAAGGGACCACGCCGTATGACACGGCACGGGTTTTCTCCCGAGAATACCATAAAACACCAATGCAATGCTAAAAAGAAAAATGAAGCAATAATAAGACTCATGTCCCATCACACAATGTAACACGAACCAAAGGATAGAGTTTTACCTTATAATAGCCAAATATGCTTGATATGCGAAATTTATCTTCTATTATTATTAGTACATAGTGCGAAAATCAATTTCAAATATAAACGTATCAATCCTAGACGACATGAATGTCCCATACCACTATGCTGCCAATAATATATAACTAAAATCATAAAATCGAGTATTGGGAATTGGGTTTCCATCTATGAACCAAGGCAAGAAATCTTCCTTTATGAATTCGAGACATTCTAGCCCATGCCTCAGGATTTATGCACACGTGCACTTAGGAGCGATAGAGCCAGCGAGCTGTCGCTGATTAGGGTTACTCTTGAACAATACGTTCCCAGGTCCTTTGGGGCCTATAACCTGGTGAGTAAATCGACCATCAAGGGCCTTTGTACGGCCATGTCCGAGGTACCTCGCTATCCATCATCCAACATCCACATAAGTAAAATGTCTGGTCACCATACCATGGCATCACTCATAGCTAGAAAGAAACGCATGTCCTGTATTTCTCTATTGTCCTTCATCCCATTTTTGGTTCATACCTAGGAGTGAAGCTCACGAATTTACACTATACACAAAGCGACGATATATTAAAGTTATGCTTTGATAATAAACCACAAAGCCCTGCATTTCAAAAAAGCTTTGGTCATTGCATCTTAGCATGCCACATCGTCAACGGGTTCCATATCATTGATTTCCACTAATATATAACCTCTAAGCTCGTACGTCTTAGAGAAGGGTATTAAGTAAGAGAATAAATTCTCCGCCATAGATGTATATTTAGCAGATATCATCGAATACACCGCGAAGTACTATGTTAGACATACAATCCATTTGCAAGTCCATTCTAGGTCTGAACGAAACCGGAGACACCTTATTCCTCGTCTCATATGTCCAATACAGGGGAGAGGCCCTCGCATATCCGGTTTATCTCCAAGTATATCTGGATGATCACCACGTATTACCTCATCTTGGGTGTACAACTTTCGAGAAATCAATAGTCATCCTAATAATGTGAAAATCTCCAGTCTTCAACCACCGTCATCAAATTTTCAAATTTTAATCGTTGTATCAGTTATTCAGAATAGGTTAATCTTGGACTTTTCGAATAACTCGCGTATCTTATAATAAAGTGATATAAAAACACATCATATGCCTCATTCCAATCTAGAATATTCTTTTATTCAAATATTCTTATCTTTGGGAAAGGTAACCATAAATTTTATCAAAGATTACCTCTTTTAAACTTATTATTTATTCCATTCCTTGAAAATCATTTCAAAATATTTTGTAATATCTTTTCTCAACTTAAACCAAATTAAGGTTTATCAAACTAGTCGGGATTTACGAGCCTTACCGAAGTAATCGTTAATTTTATTATCCCAATCCTAACCTTCATCCCATGAAGGAAAAATGGTGGTGCTCCATATCTAAACCCCATTGTGTTATTGGTAAATTTAATTACCATCTAACTTTCAAATCTAATTAAAGACTTTACTATTGCATGGAGTAAAACTGGTGGTACTCCATCTCAAACATTTATTGAATTCGGTAAATTTAATTACCTCATTCGCATTTTAATCTTATTAAAAATTCATTAAAACTCCAACTTAGTTTTAATCTCAAAAATCATTCCTTAGTGATTATTCAATTTTAGGAAATTAATCCTGTATTTAACTATGTTAAAGAACGAATGTCGTTTAAAATATCGTCCACGATAAACCCAAAATTATCTTCCATTTAATATGGAATCTTCGCGGGAATCAGATCAATCGTAATCAATATGAGTTTCCATATTAGACTAATACCGTAAGTGGAACAATGGTAAAGCCTTTTAAATTCCATAACTAGTAACGGTCTTCCCTCATAGAATCTCATATCGATTATTATTAAATCGAATTCCATTCAATTTCAATTTTTTTTTATTAAATTGGAAAACTCTACTTTGGAAAAATTCCATTAAATCTTAATTAAAAGATTTATAAATTCCAAATCATAACTTCCATGTTAATTGGGTTGTAAGAACTAATATCATTTAAAACATCATTCATAATGAACCCAAAATCAACTTTCATTTCATTCCAATTATATTTACTAATTTGAAAGCTTCACTAATCTTATTTAAAAGATTTATTCTATTCACAACTGAGTTTAAGAATAGTGTTATTGAATACACCATTCACAACAAACCCAAAATCCAATTTGATATTAAATACAAGGCTCTAAATAGAAATCATATCGACTTATATTCAACATCAAATTATGAAACCAATAGATATCATATTGGAATAACGATATCTGTATCTTCTAAATTCCTCAACGATATATATAATCAAGGAATCCAATAACGAAAAATATCCGAAGATAATTTCCATTCAAATCCAATCAAATTTATATACTGGAAAATTCTGGTTAGATTGAAACCATTTCAATTCCTTTCAGTTCTTTACTCAAGTTGATAAACAACTTATTCAGATAAAAATATCTTTTATCTTTATAAACTTGGAATATTTCATTTGAAATCTTTTCATACCAGTTATTTTTATTGTCATAATTTATTCATATTTTTAATAATTTTATTAAGGCTCTTGTAGTCGGATTCCAATATCGACAAACGAATTGCATCCATAGCGACCTTTTCCAAAAATGATTTAGACTTATAATAAAATAAAATCGTTGGATTTCAATAATTCTTGTTTTATTAGAAAGAACATTTCAATACAAACCCAACGGTTCCATTTTTAGGAGAATCCGACTGTAGAATCTCCCGTTATGACAATTCGAAATTACGGGTTTATGTTCGGGAACTGCCGCTGCGGGACATGTTCTATTCAAGCCCGAATTTAATTTATAATTAAATTAAAATAAAAAAAATTCCAAAATAATATATAAATATTATAAATTGTTCACAGCTACCATTTGAAATCTTATTTTAGTCTTTTCCTTTCTGTTTGAACCAAAATTGGTCCAAACACCAAAGGTACGTGAACTGTACATCACCAAATGGTAAGTAGTAGAAAATGGAGCCCCGAAAAATAAAAGAAAGTAAAAAACACATGAATTTTATAGTAGTTCGATCTAAATTAGATCTACATCCACTTTGGAAGTGATTTTCATTATCATGAAGAAATTAATAAAGTGCATCGTCTCATACATCTCACTTGTATCACTCGTTCACTCTCTTTGTAATGATTTTCCACCTTTTACTCTCTTTCCTCTCTAGATCTCACTTGAATTCGGGAAGGAATGGATTAGATCTCGCGGATTGTGATAGTTATCTTGTAGATCTTCAATCACTTAGGCACTTAGATGATCTTCCTTGATTCCATCATGAAATTAGTGTTAGATCCGAGCTTTAAAGAGGAGAAATGGCGGTTGGAGATCATTTGGATTGAACTTGAGAGAGAATTAATGGTGTTTGGAGAAGATGAGATCCACTTGATGTTGGAGGAAGACGGAGCGAGCTTGGGAAGCCACTAGTAGAGCTTGAGGAGCTTGAGAATGGTGGAAAACCGAAAATGACAGCCCTTCAGGGTGGTAAAATTCAGTCCCTTGAATGGTGGTGAAATGGGGTATTTATAGGTGGATTTGGTGTGGAGTGGTAGACTCATAATTACGGTGCATGGGACCATGTGAGTACAGCTGGCGACACCCGCTTTACATCTGACGCCAGCCCAGCACACAGCTACACGAGCGAGCCTGAACTTTTGTGAGCGACCGACCTTGTTGTATTTCTACAGGAACGAGCGACCCCAAAAATTATTGGTGATCAACCACATAATATTACGTCTATGCCATTTTGTTTTATTCTGAAATGTCCTTTGCACATATGCATGGCTTCACAAGATCATGCACATCATATAAAATGGGAACAAAATTTACCAACATGCCATTGCTACTTTTGCCCCATTCGAATATGGGATCAACAATTACGAAAGTGTCATCCATTCTTTTATATGTTTACTTTCTTTATAAAAGAAACTGCGCTCGACCCTGCCATATCGTAGGGTGCTCGACCCATTATTTGATGATGTTCGACCTGTACATTCAAGTGGTGCTCGACCACTCCATCACGATGCCGCTCGACCACCAACCGTGAACAATGCCTGACCTGACGTCCTCTACACGACCATGATTTCCAGATGTGCTCGACCCCTTAAGGTCGCACTGCTCGAGCTCTGTCATGCATGAGGTGCTGTTCAACCTCGGCCATATGAACTGATCGATTCCTTACATTGCTGCTCATTCCAAGCGCTGACGTGGCCTTTCATGTGATTACTCCATGCACGCGAACATGCTAGTGCTAAATGACCTTAGTGAAAAGTGCCAATATCATGCCTCACTTTTTGTATTTCATTACATGGTTTCATTGTTAACATGCGAGACTGAACCATATGTACGTTATAATTCAACGTGTAATTTATGCACTTGTTCTAATCCACCCACGTGGCAACACATATTCTTATTTTTCTTTTCATGCCATCTCTACATACATTTCTTCCAATTGTATAGTCATATTTGCACATGAATGGCCCATGTGGTAAAAGTCATGTGCATGATTCACTTTCGGAACATTGCTGCTAATGTGGCACCCTGTGACCATTTCATGCAATTCCTGTATGCTTCGCGTCTTTTACACATCGTTATTTTATAATGTATCCAATCTAGGTTGTACAACATTTGTTATCAGTTTAAACAATTCACGTAACAGAACCTTTACGAGCCACGTGTTGCCTTGTGCATTTTTTGAAGTGGTATTTGCCGCTTCAAACATTCATGTCCTGGATGTGTGGACTCATTCCTTGTGATAGCGGCAATCCATGCGTGGTTCTTGAACCGTAGTGTTCGACCCGTGGCGCTCGAGCCGTGGTGTTTGAACCGTGGTGCTTGAGCCATGGTGTTTGAACCGTGGTGCTTGAGCCACGGTGTTCGACCAACGGTACTCGAGCCATGGTGTTCGACCCGCGGTGCTTGACCCGGGGTGCTCAACCATGATTTTGGACCGATCAGACTCACGGTGATCGACCCTTGAACTATGTTTCACTAATGGGGTTCCTTCGAAGCTTGTATTTTTCGCTTGCAAGAAATGCGGGCTTCAAAATGAATGTTGTTATTGATATGTTTTTGCTTGTTGGTGATGACCCGAACTCGAGTTCGGTTTTAAAATGTTCTGTTGCACAAATCTTGTCACGCCAACAGATGCTTAGCTTTGAGTTCAGATTTTTTTGTTGTTGTTAGTGTTGCGCTAGTGTGTGAATGCCCCAACTAGCCATCGAATTTTACTAAAGCAAAGCACACCTAAAGCGAACGATGATCGCGCCTTTTTTATTGCTGTAACTTGTTTTGTAACAATAAAAATATTGCACGTTTCCGGGCTAATATTTTGTTATCGACTTCCCACATCGACAATATATTAGTCGGTTAAAATTTCCAACTATGGCGAATTTTATTTTGAATTGAATGAGGTGTTTGCACAGGACTATTTTATTCAATGGTTTATAACTTGTTGAATTTTATCTGTATAAACACGCCATTCTGTTTCGAATTCGCGTTGAAGCTTAAGATCAACCAATCGATACAATCCGATTGTGGATTTTAAGCGCCATTGTTTTAGCGACTTATATGGTAGTGTACGATATTTCACATTCGAGAAATACGTACCTGTGATTCATTCTGTTCTTGGAGAAGCCTAATATATTTGTGCCCCTATCTGGGAGGTCTTTATCCTTCACCGTGGGGAGTCTTTTGGATTTCGTGCCCCTACTTGGGCTAAAATCTAACACCTGTCGCGTATGGAGTATTCAGACATTATGCAAGTTAAATGGTTAAGATCCAACACTTGTCGCATCCGAGATATTCAGACACTACACAAGTTATTGGTTAAAATCTGAACTTCGTCTACAATCCATCTTGGTTAATTCAGATATTAGAGACTTTCGTTGCTCGATTATACTGATTAATCCAAGCGTTGGTAGATTCAGAAGGAATGACCCCAGAAAGTACTTTGGTTACAACCCAATGTTTGTCGTAATCGGATCCGGTACTTCCTGATACTGACGATCAATTAGGTGCCCCCGGAGAGGTCTTTGGTTTCAACCCAATGTTCGTCGTAATTAAATCAGGTACTTCCTGATACTGACGATCAATTGGGTGCCCCGGAGAGGTCTTTGGTTACAACCCAATGTTTGTCGTAATCGGATCAGGTACTTCCTGACAGTGACGATCAATTGGGTGCCCACGGAGAGCTCTTTGTTTTGTGCTGGTCCTTCCAGCTCGTTCGCCGGTCCTTCCAGCTCGTTCGCCGGTCCTTCCAGCTCGTTCGCCGCTCCTTCCGGCCTGATATCGGTACTTCCAATCACTAGGTTTGTTGGTCCTTTCGGCACGGTGTTGGTCCTTCCAGCGTATTTGCTGGTCCTTCCGGCCTGATGCTGGTACTTCCAACATTAGGTTTGTCGGCCCTTCCAACACAGCGTGTTTGTCGGTCCTTTTGGCCTAATGCTAGTACTTCCAACATCAGGTTTTTCGGTCCTTCCGACATGGTGCTAGTCCTTCCAGCGTGCTTTCCAGTCCTCCCAACCTGATGTTGGTACTAGTTTACATTCTTCACATCTGGGGACTCCATATGCTACGCAAATGGTTTACATTCTTCACATCTGGGGACTCCGGATGCTATGCAAATGGTTTATATTCTTCAAATCTGGGGACTCTGGATGCTACGAAAGTGGTATACATTCTTCACATATGGGGATTCCAGATGTTACGCAAATTAATTTGACGGTTGTTGTGTTGTTCCATGGGGAAGGCACCAGTTTCTTTGTCGAGCGCTTATCTTGGCGGGCTGTCTTGGTTTTAGGAACCGGGGCTTTGAACCTCTCATTTGGGGAAGTGCCCCCTTTGAAAAAAGTTACAACCCTCTTATTTGTTTATTGTGACGCTTGTTCATTGTTTGAATCTTTAGGACTTTTCCCATTCACTTTCCAAGACAGTGCTTTTCTATTTGTGCATGTTGATATTTACAGCCTTTGGCACTTGAACTAGTGTTGTTGGGTTCGCTATGTTTCGTCAGATTCTAAAGGAACAAGCAATGGCCGATAGCCTGCAATATGAAATCACCTTTTAAGCAAATTTTGATTTTTTTATATTTGTAAGTAAGGAGTTCGTTCAGGCATATATGCTCTTTAATCACAGAGCTAATGTTCAGTGCAGTGTATGTAAAATATTACAGACTATTTGTACGAAGTTCAAATACAACATGAAGTAAAACTGAAGTAAAGGAAGAAAACAAAGCAGTGGCGATGATGATCGCTTATTCTGAGCTATTGAAATTAAAGCATCACTGGTTGTCGGTAGATGATTGCCTCTGGTTTGTTTGAGCAGGAGCTTCGTTGCTTGTTGCCCCTTGCCCCTAGGGAGTCGCAGCAGTGTTCGAGGATTGTGGATTTTTCACATATTATTGCAGATGATTCTTCCTAATCAGCTCTTCAATCAGTGATTTTAGATGCCTACATTCGTTGGTATTGTGGCCTGGCTGATTATGGAACGGACATAACTTTCCAGAGGTCGCTTGTTCGTCGCCTGCTTTATGAGGTCTTGGTATTGGATAATTTTCGGTGTCTTTAGTCGAACCAAAGATGTTTTCTGGAGTTTTTGTCAAAGGGGTTAATTCGGAATTCTTGAAGAAGCAGGGTTTCTTATTGCTCCGATCATCCCTTCCATCATTTCCGCTCTTTTGACCACCCCCGGGATTCTTCTGATTGTATTGAGTAGCAACATTTTTGGGAGCTTCTAGAAGTTGGTTACCATCAATATTCTAAAGAGGCACAGGATTATTGTCCACTCTCATATACTCCTTGGCTTTTTTATAGAATTTTTCAAGAGTGTTTGGTTCTTTAATTTTAATCCATCTACCGAATTCGCTCTTCTCATCTATAGCGCCAATTACAGACATGGTTATTATACGAGGTTCTGGATTCCTTACTTTAGACAAGACAACATTGAATCGACTGAGAAAAGCTTTAACGGATTCCCCTAGATTCTGCTTCATTGCTGAAAGTGTTATATCATCCTCGGATTTGGTAGCATACAGGTGGAACTGCTCCTTGAACTTTTTGGTCAAGTCAGAGAACCGGTCTACAGATTTAGGCAGTAGATTTGTGAACTATAGTGACGCAGCACCTTCTAAGTAGAGGGGGAAATATAAGCATCTCATCTCGTTTGTGGTTTTTGCTGCGCTCATATGCCATTCAACTTGAAAAGAAAGTAGTTAGGATCAACAAGGCCATTGTACGTGGCAAAGTTGGAGGATTAAACTTCCTTGGACACCCTGTTTCTTGGATTCTCTCAGTAAACAGAGTCCTATCAGGAGAGAAATCCCAGTCTCTTTCATCATTATTGTGAGCTTCATGCCTCTTCATGATTTGTTCTATCATATTCGAGATGTATTCTTCAGTGTTATGCCTCTCTGCGAAGCTGAGTTCTTTACCAAAAGTTTGTCTAGGCATGCGATCTTGGTTATAGAGCTTAGGTCCTTTACCTTCCCGATGAGGAGGTACCCCCGTGACGGGACTGATAACCCTTCAAGCTTTCATCTCGGAATGATTCTTAGGTTTTGGCTTTGAGTCTTCGACGTTAGCATCGTCTTTGTCGCTCAACCATTCATTATCATCTTCCACATTGTCGTTGTGATTATGGTCAGAAGCAGATGAATTGGCATTCTCTCGAGATCAACATGGATCTTTTGAGGGACTGGATTTGGTCGAGCATTAAGGATAGCGTCAAGTTTTTACATCATCGCCTTGATAGAACTATCCACTCGTTGGTTAATATTGGCAATAGCGGCATCCAACTCATTCCTAGTCACACCGGCTCCTCCTAGCTAGTTTTCGCCAACTTCAAAACGGTTAGTAAGCGGTGTAACTTCATTGTTAGCAACGTTGTCAGTTTCTCCAATGGTTTTGCTTGTAGTTTTCTTAGATTTAGCCATGATTTCAGACAAGGCTTTGAATTTGGAAGAGAGTTCGTCGATTGGTCTAGATCGTAGACCTGGAGAATCCATGGCAGAGTTAGGCTTAGAGCTTCAATGGAAGGCTCTCAAATTTGAGAGAAGTGCGAACGTGGCCCCACGGTAGGGGCCAAATGTTTGAACCAAAATTGGTTCAAACACCAAAGGTACGTAAACCATACTTTACCAAATGGTAAGTAGTAGAAAATAGAGCCACAAAAAATAAAAGAAAGTAAAAAAACACAAGAATTTAATAGTGGTTCGATCTAAAATAGATCTACATCCACTTTGGAAGTGATTTTCATTATGATGAAGAAATTTTCAAAGTGCATCTTCTCATACATCTCGCTTATATCACGCGTTCACTCTCTTTATAATGATTTTCCACATTTTACTCTCTTTTCGCTCTAGATATCACTTGAATTCGGGAAGGAATGGATTAGATCTCGTGGATTGTGATAGTTATCTTGTAAATCTTCAATCACTTAGGCACTTAGATGATCTTCCTTGATTCCATCATGAAATTAGTGTTAGATCCGAGCTTTAAAGAGGAGAAATGGTGGTTGGAAATCATTTGGATTGAACTTGAGAGTGAATTAATAGTGTTTAGAGAATATGAGATCCACTTGATGTTGGAAGAAGACAAGTGAGCTTGGGAAGCCACTAATGGAGCTTGAGAATGGTGGAAAACCGAAAATGACAGCCCTCCGGGGTGGTAAAATTCGGTCCCTTGAATGGTAGTGAAATGGGGGTATTTATAGGTGGATTTGGTGTTGAGTGGCAGAGTCGTAATTACGGTGCACGGGACCATGTGAGTACACCTGGCCACACCTACTTTACAGCTGGCGCCAGCCCAGTACATAGCTGCACGAGCGAGCCTGAACTTTTGTGAGCGACCGACCTTGTTGTATTTATACAGGAACGAGCGACCCCAAAAATTATTAGTGATCGACCCCATAATATTACGTCTATGCCATTTTGTTTTATTTTGAAATGTCCTTTGCACATACACATGGCTTCACAAGATCATGCGCATCATATAAAATGGGAACAGAATTTACCAACATTCCATTGCTACTTTTGTCCCATTCAAATATGGGATCAACAATTACGAAAGTGCCATCCATTCTTTTATATGTTTACTTTCTTTATAAAAGAAACTGTGCTCGACCCTGCCATATCGTAGGGTGCTCGACCCACTATTTGATGATGTTCGACCTATACATTCAAGTGGTGCTCAACCACTCCATCACGATGCCGTCACGATGCTGCTCGACCACCAACCGTGAACAGTGCCTGACCTGACGTCCTCTACACGACCATGGTTTCCAGATGTACTCGACCCCTTGAGGTCGCACTGCTCGAGCTCTTTCATGCATGAGTTGCTGTTCAACCTCGGCCATATGAACTGATCGATCCTGGCATTGCTGCTCATTCCAAGCGCTGACGTGGCCTCTCATGTGATTAGTCCATGCACGTGAACATGCTAGTGCTAAACGACCTCAGCGAAAAGTGCTAATGTCATGCCTCACTTTTTGTATTTATTACACGGTTTCATTGTTAACATGTGGGACCAAACCATATATATGTTAAATTTCAACGTGTAATTCATGCACTTGTTCTAATCCATCCACTGGCAATGCATATTCTTACTTTGCCTTTCATGCCAGCTCTGCATACATTTCTTCCAATTGTATAGTCATATTTGCACGTGAATGGACCGTGTGGTAAAAGTCATGTGCACGATTCACTTTCGGAACATTGCTGCTAATGTGGCACTGCGTAACCATTTCATGCAATTCCCGCATGCTTCGCGTCTTTTACGCATCATTACTTTATAATGTATCCAATCCAGGTTGTACAACATTTGTTATCAGTTTAAACAATTCACATAACAGAACCTTTATGAGCCACGTGTTGCCTTGTGCATCTTTTTAAAGTTGTATTTGCCACTTTAAACATTCAAGTCCTGGATGTGTTGACTCCTTCTTTATGATAGAGGTGATCCGTGCATGGTGCTCGACCCGTGGTGCTCGACCCACGGTGTTCGACCCAGGGTGCTCGAGCTACTATGTTCGACCCGCGGTGCTTAAGCCATGGTGTTTGACCCGCGGTGCTCGACCCTGGGTGCTTGACCATGATTCTCGACCGATCGGACTCACGGTGATCGACTCTTGAACTGTGTTTCACTAACGGGTTTAACACTTTCAAAATCAAATATCTTCGTATTCAGCCATTATATTACATATAATAAATTCCATTCAAAATGTATTTTATAAAACAATCATAATCTCGTTTAAAAACGATTTCAACTTCCACTTCAATTTAAATATAAATTGAACCTTCCATTTTATTATAATATTCAAATAATAACATTTTCAGAATATCAGATTTTGAAATCCAAATTTATCGATATTCATTATAATTTTATAATCTTTGTGTCCATCAAAATCGGACATCAAAATCGAACTTCAATTCTTCATTGAATATTATATTAAATATTCATTTTTATTCCGGACTGAAATGAGATCCAAATAAATTACCATATAATTTTATTTATATGGATTTCATACATCACATGTATTCAACAATAATTATAAAAAATTTCTAAACATCCAATTTACAACTAGAGTGCATCAACAATTGTATAAGCCTTAAATATTCAAATAATACTTATAAAGGTCTATCAATCAATCGATTAACATCCAATCTAAACACTTGAGATTAGTGTAAATAAAATATTATCCCAATACCCGTGTGGGGTTTTCAACCAATAAATAATCAATTAATAAATTATTTATTTAACCAATCGATATTACTTAAATGGGTGAACATATACAAGCCATTCGACTTGTAAATGGATGTTGAATCCAAATTCAACTACCATAAATAATCTAACACGTTAATTATTTCATAATCCCATTCAAATCATAACACAAATAATCATCCATTCATCCATCTGGTTTGCAAGCAACTGTGATCTGAGCTACATATACCGTATAACAATTTGTGATAATTAAATCAAATATAAATCATCATTGGCAATCAATATATATTCAGTTATAAAATAGAATAACTGTACAAAATATTTGAGTGAGAGAGTTCTCACATTGCTCGGCTCTCTGAAATCGTTAAATAACGATTCTTTTTAATTGAATTAAACTATGCGTTTAATTAAACTAAAAATTCCAAATAGCTCCTATTTTTATCCAATCCATTTCTATTATGTAGTATTTTCATCACGATCCCAATGCTTCTAATTTTTCTCAATTCTTTTTTCATTTGGACGAGTTGTGGCCATTTAAACATTGAATAAATTAAATAACATAATTAGATATTTAATTAAAATTAATTTTCCCTTAAACCCCTATTTAACCTTAATCTCCTTCTTTATACATCAAGACGCACGAAACCCATTTCTCGACATCAATAACCACATGCGCGCCGCCGTTCAGATGACCGGATGGCCATCTATTACCACCATGTCAAAGCCCCATGCCAGATCTTCCACGCCGACTGCCATAAGAAACTCGACCCCCTCCACCCTTCTAGAAACATGCACGAACTGAACGGGTTTGAACCCCAATTGCTCATGATTTATGGCATGAAAATTGATCTCAACCATATCAATTTAAGGCTCTTGAAGTGCTCATCAATTTTTGTTTTGGAAATTTCGAATAATTCTTAGTGGATTTGGTGAAATTAATGTTTTATTTTTGGTGATTATCGGCCATTGAAATAACCTGGCGGCGTCTGCGTGAATAAGAATATGGGTTAGGGGGAAAACTCAAGTGTATTTATACCCATTTAATAATAATTTTTAAGTCTATTATTTCTGAAAGTTGAAGTTTAAAGCTCCAAACTCCAAACGAACCCCAACAACCATCGCCCCTAACCAAATATCTCCATTCTGGACACAATGGGATATGTTTCATGTGCCAATTTGACTGTTTTAATCAGTTCATACCGAAGTTAAAATATAACGTTAAATATTGAATTTGAACGTACGTTTTAATTTTCCACGACCACATACCGACTCCGAAAATTATGAAATTTGAAATATAGCTACGTTTTACAAATACAGTTCCAAAAAAATTAGTTTTGTCGAATTTGAAGACCGTTTAAAAAATGGCCTTATAACTAGCTTATTAAATTTACAACTAAAATTAAACATGCGTTTAAATTTTCCATGCTTACTTATGAATCTTAATTGACTTGAAATTTTAAACCTCAGAATAATCTGACGTTCCGGATCCAACTAAATTGGTTTCGTCGAAAACGGAGGTCGTTTGCAAAATAGCTATTTTTAAGGGCTTAAATAATAATAAAATATTAATAAATTCCATAGCGACTATTTGGAATTTTAATTTGGTCATAACTTACAGTTTATAAAATGAAATCTCAAATTTTCACATTTGTTAGAAAGATATAATTCAGAACATTCTAAGTTTCATGTTTTACAGAAATTCGACTTATATTGAATTATGTATATTCAATTGAAATTCAAAACCAAATTTTCAAACTATCACGATGTTACGCGTAGGTTATAATTAAATTTTAAATTTATACATTCAAACTTCATTTTTAATTTACTCTAATGCATTAAATTCTCTAAAAAATCATTTCAAATATTTAAATCCATTAAAATCATTTAAAATTAAATTTTAAATTAGTTCCAAAAATCAAATTTTGCTACAATCTCCCCCACTTTAAACTTTTCGTCCCCGAAAAGTACAGCAGAATCGAATGTCATTTACTTAACCAACTCAACCTTCGCTTGACTCAAGTTTTTCAACTTTTCAGTTTCTAAGAACTTTCCAATTTCTCGAAATTTGGCTAATGCCTTAAATTTTCGAAAAATTTCGCCATACCTTCCTTTGTATGGGTTGATCGGTACAACTGCAGCTCGCCGCTACGGGCTCTCATATATCAAAAGAAAATCAAAAAGCCAAGCGGCTTATAAAATCATCCAACCCAATCAATCCAGTTAAAATGTTTCTTTTTTGTCGGGCATATAATTTTATTACTCTTCTTAGCATCTACGCAATAACCTGTCTGACATATATACACACGTCCAATTCGAACAAATTTTAAATTCTGTTCTACATTATATTTGATTTGGTTTGATTTATCTTTCATTCTCATATTGGTTTTATTATTCCAGGATTTTTATTAGTTAAAATAATAATCAAACATCACAACCAGCAATCAACTGGTTAATTAACTTTTGAAATATATATCTTTTATATACTTAAAATCATGTTCTCAGTGCCAAATCACAAACACTAAACTCTAACTAAGTTTTGGTTCTCACAGCAGTCAATTGTAATCGTATAGATATCTCACTTTCGAAACTCGAAAATAAATACTGATGATCCTGCAGCAATCATCAGAATCATCCCCGGGTGGATAGAGTGTGATTCTTTATCAACCCAGTATATTTGAGACTTCGAATACACGTGGATCAGACGTATCTGCATAAAATTCTTATACTTGGCAGTCCAAACATCAAATAAAATACTCAAATTCTTATAATAAGAAAATAATTTCAAAACTAAATTCGTTATTAATAATTAACACTCTTTAAACTCATTCTAGTGTATTACTAACCCTATCTCTAACGAGTCATTCTTATAGGATATTACTAATCCTATCTCTGATGAATTCTTTTGTCTGTTTTTAATGTATCTTGTTCTCTAGCTTTGTAAACCAAAGCTCTGATACCAAATGAAACAACCTGGACTTCTCGGCCGGCCAACAAGAAGACGGATTGCTTTGAGAACACGTCTCATCAAAATATAGAACAAGAGAACATTTCATTGCTATTACAACAATTTACATCTGAGTATAAGATATCAGAGTACAAATAATAAATATACAGTGAATATATATATATATATATATACACACACACCAGAGATTAATAAATTACAAAGCAGCGGAAAACATCAACTACCACAGCTGAAATAAATACACGGATACAAAGCATTCCATAATATAGCTCCAACCGTAATCCAGGATCCTGTGAAAATAAATATATGTAAACCAAAACAACTAGCTGCTTGTGTGGAAAAATATAGCCACCCAGAGTTTGGGTGAGAAATAATAAACTCTGAGTCAGTCATGAAACTGGTGTGAGAACCAAAACAGTTATTAACTTTATACTAACATTGGGTAAATTAAGGGACCACGTCGTATGACACAGAATGGGTTTTCTCCCAAGAATACCATAAAACAAACAACGCAATGCTAAAAAGAAAAACGAAGCCATTATAAGACTCAGTTCCCATTACACAATGCAACACAAAACCAAAGGATAGAATTTTACCTTATAATGGCCAAATATGCTTGATACATGAAATTTATCTTTTATTATTATTAGTGCATAATGCAGTCAATTTCAAATATAAATGTATCAATCCTAGATGACATGAATGTCCCATACAACTATGTCGCCGACAGTATACAACTGAAATCGTAAAATTGCATAGTGGAAATTGGGTTTCCATCTATGAACCAAGGCAAGGGATCTGCCTTTCCGAATTCGAGACATTCAGTCCCTGACTTAGGACTCAAGCACACATGGCTGATTAAGGTTACTCCTAAACAATACGTTCCCCGGTCCTTTGGGACCTTAAACCTGGTCAGTATGTTGACCATCAAGGGACTTCGTACGACCATATCCGAGGTACCACGCTGTCCATCATCGAACATCCACATAAGTAAAAGTGAAAATAAGGGACACATCCCTTAAAACTTTCAAAATTAGAATGACATCCACGAAAAGTTTGAAATATAAATTGGGTCCCTATTTTGGGAAGTTACGTGTTTTTTAGAAAAAAATATGTGCTTCTATATATATATATATATATATATATATATTTCTTTCAAAAAATTGTAAATATTCCCAGAAGCTTTCGTAAAAAAAAGTTGCATACATGTATGCATATAAAGTTGAACTGAGATGCATGTGTTACGAATAGTTGCATACTTGTGTGCAACTATTTCGTATATATGCATACATATATCATATATGCAACAAAGTTAAAAGGGATGAAGACTTCTGAATATGTGCATGAATGTATGCACTTATTATGTACAAGTGCATAATTGTGTGCAACAATGTCTGAAAACGTGAATGCTTGAAAAAACAGACTGGAATTGAATATATGCATAAAAAGATGCATTTATTGCAATTTTACTGCATACATGTATGCATTTATACTGTAGTTTGATGCATCAATGAAATATATGCATGAATGTGTGCAGCTATGCACAAATAGGTGCATATTTTGATGCATATTACTGTTGTTTCGCTGGTTTTTTTTTTTTTTTTTTGTATTTTTGGTTTTTGGTGCTTTTTTTGTGGTTTATTTGTATGAAATTTACTATGTTTACATGTTTAATTTAAATATGAATTTATGTGATTTTTTTTATTTTTTTAATGAATTTTCGAAAAATAGGGACCTAATTTATAATAAGTTTAGGACTAGATGTGACGTGAATTTTGAAACTTATTAGGGATGTAAGCTAAACTAACCCAAAGTAAAATGTCTGGGCTCCATACCATGACATCACTCATAGCTAGAAAGAAACACATGTCCTGTATTTCTCTGCTATCCTTCATCCCATTTTTGGTTCATACCAAGGAGTGAAGCTCATAATTAACGTTATACACAAAGTGGCGCTATATTAAAGGTATGCTTTGATCATTGACCACAAAGCTCTGCTTTTCAACAAAAGCTTTGATCATTGCATCTTAGCATGACACATTGTCAACCCATACCACATCGTATGCCTCATTCCAATCCAGAATATTCTTTTATTCAAATATTCTTATCTTTGGGAAAGGTAACCATTAATTTTATCACAGATTACATTTTTAAACTTATTGTTTAATCCATTCCTTGGAAATCATTTAAAAAAATTATAATATCTTTTCTCAACTATTAAGGTTTATCAAACTAGTCGGGATTAACGATCCTTACCGAAACAATCATTAATTTTATTATCCCAATCCTAGCCTATTCATCTCGTGGAGCAAAACTGGTGATGCTCCATATCTAACACCCATTGTATTATCGGTAAATTTAATTACCCTTTAATGTTCAAATCTAATTAAAGACTTAACTATCGCATGGAGTAAAACTGGTGGTACTCCATCTCAAACATTTCTTGAATTCAGTAAATTTAATTACCACATTCACATTTTAATGTTATTAAAGATTCATTAAAACTCCAACTTAATTTTAATCTCAAAAATCATCCATTAGTGATTATTCAACTTTAGGAAATTAATCGTGTCTTTAACTATGTTAAAGAACAAATGCCGTTTAAAACATTCTTCACGATAAATCCAAAATCATCTTCCATTTAATATGGAATCTTCGCGGAAATCAGATCAATCGTAATCAATATGAGTTTCCATATGAGACTATTACCATAAATGGAACAACGACAAAGCCTTTAAAATTCCATAAATAGTAACGGTCTTCCTTCACAGAAGCTCATATCGATTATTATTAAATCAAATTCCATTCAATTTCAATTTAGTTTATTAAATTGGAAAAACTCTACTTTGGGAAAATTCCATTAAATCTTAATTAAAAGATTTATAAATTCCAAATCATAACTTCCTTGTTAATTGGATTGTAAGAACTATTGTTATTTAAAACATCGATCACAATGAACCCAAAATCAACTTTCATTTAATTCCAATTATATTTATTAATTGGAAAACTTCATTAATCTTAACTAAAAGATTTATTCTATTCACAACTAAGTTTAAGAACAGTATTATTGTACAGACCATTCACGACAAACCCAAAATCAAATTTGATATTAAATACAAAGCTATAAATAGAAATCATATCGATTTATATGCAATATCAAATTCTGAAACCAACAGATATCGTTTTGGAATAACGATATCTATATCTTCCAAATTCCTCAACGATATATGTATAATCACGGAATCCAATACCTAAATATCTAAAGATAATTTCCATTCAAATCCAATCCAATTTATATATTGGAAAATTATGGTTAGATTAAAACCATTTCAATTCCTTTTAGTTCTTTACTCAAGTTGATAAACAACTTACTTAGATAAAAATATCTTTTATCTTTATAAACTTGGAATATTTTATCCAAAACCTTTTCAAACCATTTACTATGATTTATCATAAATTATTCATATTTTTAACAATTTTATTAAGGCCCTTGCAGCTGGTTTCCAATACTGGCCACCGAACTGCATCCGTAGCGACCTTTTCCAAAACTGATTTGGACTTATCTTAAAATCAAACCATTGGATTTCAAAAATTCTTATTTTTAATAGAAAGCACACTTCAATACAAACCCGAGGTTCCAGTTTCAGGAGAATCCGACGGTCGGATCTCCCGTTACGTTAGTTCGAAGTTACGGGTTGACATTCGCGAGCTGTCGCTGCGCGACGCGTTCTATTTAGTCCCGAATTCAAATAATAATTAAATTAAAATCGAAAACATTTCCAATATAATTTATAGATATTATAAATTGTTCACAACTACCATTTGAAATCTTATTTCAGTCTTTTCCTTTCAAAATCAAATATCTTCATACTAAGCCATTGTATTATGTATAATAAATTTCCATTCAAAACATATTTTATAAAACATTTATAATCTCATTTAAAAATGATTTCAACCTCCACTTCAATCTAAAATCAAAATTTAACCTTCCATTTTATTATAATGTTAAAAAGATAAAATTTTCAAAATATCAGATTTTGAAATCCAAATTTCTCCATATTGATTATAATCTTGTAATCTATTTGTCCATCTAAAATCGAGCATCAAAATCAAACTTCAATTCTTCACTGAATATTATACTAAAATATTATTTTTATTCCGGATTGAAATGAGATTCAACCAATTACCATATAATTTTATTTGTATGGATTTCATACATCACATGTATTCAACAATAATTATAAACAATTATTAAACATTCAATTCACAACCAGAGTGCATCTACAACTGAATAAGCCTTAAATAATCAAATAACGCTTATAACGATCTATCAATCAATCGATCAACATCCAATCTAAACACCTGGGATTAGTGCAAATCAAATATGATCCTAATACCCATGTAGGGTTTTCAACCAATAAATAATCAATTAATAAATTATTTATTTAACCAATCGATATTACTTAAATGGGTAAACATATACAAGCCGTTCGACTTGTAAATGGATGTTTAATCCAATTTCAACCACCACAAATAATCAAATATCGTTTTTGACATGTTAATTATTTCAAAATCCCATTCAAATCATAACACAAATAATCATCCGTTCATCCATCTGGTTTGCAAACAACTGTGATGTGAGCTACCGTATACCGTATAACAATTTGTGATAATTAAATCGAATATAAATCATCATAGGCAATTAATATACATTCAGTTATAAAATAGAATAACTGTACAAAATATTAGAGTAAGAGAGTTCTCACATTGACCTGTTCTCTGAAATCGTGAAATAACAATTCTTTTTAATTGAATTAAAATGCACGTTTAATTAAATTAAAAATTCCAAATAGCTTAAATTTTTGACCAATCCATTTCTGTTGCATAGTATTTTTCATCACGGTACCAGCGCTTCTGATTTTGTTCGATTCTGTTTTCATTTGGACGAGTTGAAGCCATTTAAACATTGAATAAATTAAATAACATAATTAGATACTTAATTGAAATTAATTTTCCCTTAAACCCCTATTTAACCTTAATCTCCTTCGTTGTACATCGGGAATGCATGAAACCCATTTCTAGAAATAAATAATCACCGGCGCGCAGCCGTTCAGATGACCGGATGGCCATCCGGCACCACCATGTCAAAGCCCCACGGTAGAGCTTCCACTGCCGGCCACCACAAGAAACTCGGCCCCCTCCACCCTCCTAGAAACGTGCATGAACTGAATGGGTTTAAGCCCAAATTTCTCACGATTTATGGCATGAAAATTGATTTCAACCTTATCAATTTAAAGCTCTTGAAGAGCTCAATAATTTTTATTTTGGAAATTTCAAATAATTCTTGGTGGATTTGGAGATATTAACGTTTTATTTTCAGTGATTATCGGCTATTGTAATAACCTGGTGGCGGCTGTGTGAGTAAGAATTTGGGTTAGGGGAAAAACTTAAGTGTATTTATACCCATTTAATAATAATATCTAATTCTGTTATTTCTGCAAAATGAAGTTTAATGCCTCGAACTTCATACGAACCCCAATGACTATCGATCTTAACCAAATATCCCCATTCCGGACACAAAGGGATTTGTTTCATAAGCCAATTTGACTATTTTGATCAGTTTTACCAAAATTAAGATATAATGTTAAATATTGAATTTGAATGTACGTTTTAATTTTTCACGACCATATACTGACTCCAAAAATACGAAATTTGAAACCTAGCTATGTTTTACAATTACGATTCTAACAAAATTAATTTCGTCGAGTTACAATTATAACTGGCTTATTAAATTTACAACTAAAATTGAACATGCATTTAAATTTACCACGCTCACATATGAATCCCTTGAAATGAAATTTTAAATTTGGCAATAATTTGACGTTCCAGATCCAAAAATATTGGTTTCATCGAAAATGGAGGTCGTTTGCAAAATATCTATTTATAAGGGCTTAAATAAAATTAAAATATTAATAAATTCCATAGCGACTATTTGGAATTTTAATTAGGTCATAACTTACAGCTTATAAAATGAAATCTCGATTTTTTACTTTTGTAGAAAGATTTACTTCAAGACATTCTAACATTTCTTGTTTTACAGAAATCCGACTTATATTGAATTATGTATGTTCAATTGAAATTCAAAACCAAATTTTCAAACTACAGCGACGTTACACATTCGTTTTAATTAAATTTAATATTTATACGTTAAAAATTCATTTTTAATTTACTCTAAGTCATTAGATTCTCAAAATAAATCATTTTAAATATTTAAATCCATCAAAATTAACTAAAAATAGTTTTTGAATTGGTTTCAAAAATCAGGGTTGTTACAAATAGAATTTTCTCTAGATCAGGTGATAATACATCCTAATAGGTATGACTCTCATATCCATGTTGCCAGTCCGATTTTGTCATTTCCCGGTTGATGAGGCCTAAGGCTACGTCTTACCTTTAGAACATCACAATATCATTCACTTTGAATGTCACATCGTTAGATCCATCAAATCACTAATTGACATACGCAAATATACTCTAGGTGTTAAGCTAAAAGAAGTTTCCTTTTTCGCCACCAAACTTGGTATATTTTTAAAAAACAACGTACATCATTATTTATAAATACTCTGCTAGAAATTCGTCCATACAAGTTGTCTTGGGACCGGACAAACCGAAGGCACTATTCCATCAATACATCTTGGGAAATTTGTACTTAGGATTAATAGAATATCCATTGCACTTTACTCCATCTTCAGTTACCTTCGGCGTAATTTGATTCGCAATGCTTATGCACAAACAGAGTGGTTTTCAGATAATAAATTTGATCCCAGTCTCTCTGTATTAACAACGGAAATATAAAATAGGCCAATACTTTGATAGCCGATTATTTAACTATCAAAGGAAACATACATACAACCAACAATCCTGTTTCCAAATGGAAATTTTACCGAACAACCATTAAAGAACATTGGGCCCCTTTTTAATTAATTTCATATAATTTTATCATTTTCCAATTTCCTATACTTTCCATTCATTCTTCAAAAATCGTTTTTGCCTCTCATAATTCTTAGAAAACAATTCCATTTATTTAAAATCTTTATTTTCCATATTTCCAGAAAATATACAATTAACGTTAGAAAACATTTCCATTTCTTTGCATTCCTTATTTTCTATATTTAGAAAACATACGTTATTAACATTGGAAACCATTTCCAATTTCCATTTCTTAACTTCTCACTAAACAATTCATTTCATTTTCTATACTTAAAAAGTATCTCTAATTTTATTGCGAAAACGTTTCCAAAATCCTTTTTATTTGGATTAAGACCATGTTATATAAAACATCGTTATTATAATTCAACCCATTAATCATTCATCAACTAACCGTATTACTAACTAATCCTTGCTACCGAACCTTAATCATTCCTCGGTTAATCATGAAGTCAATCAAGTTGGGGTATAATTACCTCTCAAAACTTAACTGAGAAACATTTTCAACTTGAGTGGATTTATTAATTAAAATATTTTACAGTTGTTTTGGAAATTTATTTTTCCAAAAATAGATATTCAGTTTCAAATGGACTTGAAAAATGGAAACTTGTTTTAACGGATAAAACAAGTAGTTGATTATAAATGTCGTTTATAAATTTAGTACAATATTTGAATTTGTATAGAAAAGTGGAAATCAGTTTTGAAACTGATATTTGTAACAGGGT
Source organism: Allium sativum (assembly GCA_030737875.1). Lineage (NCBI taxonomy): Eukaryota > Viridiplantae > Streptophyta > Magnoliopsida > Asparagales > Amaryllidaceae > Allium > Allium sativum. The sequence continues at coordinate 319,935,971 of CM060909.1, forward strand.
TTGAACTTAGCGAATATAAAGGGAATTATAAATATCAATTCTGTTTGCGAACAAATCAAACAGTTGTAAACAACTGTAAAATCCGTTCGGTTTTCCTAAACAACAAGGATTGTTGTAGAGGGTGTTGAACTCTGAGACCAAAAATATTTTAATTAATAAATCCACTCAAGTTATTCCAGAATTTTGATTGAATTGCAAATTGACAGAAAATAAACAAAAAGCGAGTTTTTAACAATAAAGAAAGTAATTAGGGAGTAATGACATAGATTAGATTAATATTCATCAGTAGCCAATCGAATAAATACAGATCTAATTCATGTTTCTGTCACAAACATGAATCAACGATAATTAGATTTCTAGAAACAAATATGTAAATAACAACAAGTATAGCCTATGCAGGAGCTCAGCTCTTAAACAACCATAGGCTATCAGGACAGATTCACTATTTTATTTCTAAAACCCTAAATATTAAATCTAAATCTGATAAGTGTTAGATCGAAATTGAATATACCCTGTGAAGGAGCACAACTCTTAAACGACACAGGGTATGAAGGTTCAGATCTAACCCTTAGTTCATATCTAGATCTACATACATGAAGTTCAAATCTTTTGGCTATGCGATTCATATTGAATCATATCTATCAGCGTCATCACCCCCTAATTAAAGAGGATTAGCTAGACATAGCTAAAAGAAAAGAAAATAAAAAGAAACTAAATAACATGAACATAAATAAAATAAAATAACAACTAAGAGAAATGGAGAAGAAGAGTTTTATTCCAAGAAGAGAATTACAAAATAAAACTAAGTGTGTTTTACAATGAATGAGATAAAGTGTATTTATAGCTGATATGACAAAGGCTACTTGGCAAATTCCATAATGTGGGACTAAAGAATTAGCCCAACTAACACATAAGCTAGTGTGAACACAGCTGTATAGTGAGAGGCCTTGCAAATGAGCTAATGTGAACGCAACATGAGTGAGATGGTCTGCAAATGAGCCAATGTGAACGCAACATGAGTCTTTAGTGAGCCAAATCTACCCAACTGAACTCTATTTGCAATCGTTCTTCAAGCTTTAAACTCTTCATGCTTTAGTAATTTCAACTTCACTCTTTTTAAGCAAATTCTTCATGCTTTATCCATCAAATGCTCTAAACCAAGCTTTTTATCAACAATCTGAAAACACAGCTATAAATACACAATATTAATTATTTTAAATAGAAAACTAGATAAATAAGCGGATAAAATATACACATTTACGTGTATATCAAATACCCCCACACTTGTCTTTTTATTCGTCCTCGAATAAACTAAACTAAGATATGTCACACTTTCGTAGGAAACACGACTGCATTTAGCGTATGCAACAAGCCGTTAAACCCCTAGGTGTCCCTAGTAGGACGAGTGTTGTCTCGTGAGGGTTTTCAGCGGATACTACCCACAAAATTCAAAGCGTCTTGTGTACGCGGATTAATCAAACAATATATTTAAGGTCTTTCATATTCCAAGGATTTCACCTAACTTCAATAATAACGGTTTAGCCCCAAATTGTCCATCCCATAATTAGTGCAAAAATGAATACAAATTTTCAAGCTGAATCGTAATTCCCTGATAACACTGTAATTGTCTTGAAGGTTAAGAGCGTGGCATCAACCAAAGTTCTACACATCGACAATGTGCACCCAATCATTTCTTTATTCTTTTTTTTGAATAATTTTGCACTAATGTAACTGTAATGTATTGGATATGAGTTATGCATAGATGAAGGAAAATTTTGTAAGTTCTAAAAATATTCTAGATAAGAGGGCAAGTGTATTAGTTGAACTTCAGGCTACAAAAGATAAAGTAATACTAAAGCACATATGAACATTTTTGTTTCCTTTCATCTCTTCTACTACAATCCTCACTTCCAAGTACAGTATAATGGATGTGGATGGAATGGAAATGGATGCTTCATAGTCAAGAATGATGAAGACTATTTTATTCAGAGAGACTCTCTCTTTATTTCATTTTTTTTCTTTTTCTCTTTTTTTCTTTCTTTCTTCTTTTTTTTTCTTCTTCTTTTTTTTTGCATGATGAATGATGAATGGAGATGGAATGATGCCATACATTATTTCATTTGATTCCTCCTCTACTAAACCAATACTTCATGAAAGGAAAGTTTTGTGCCCTAGTTACTCTATTTCTATAACCCTAATTCAACACACAAGTCTGGATTAATGTTATATAAAAAGCTGAAAGGAATGATAAACAAAGTTTCGTAAGATAGATAACCCATATAAAATAAGATGTGGTATATGGTTATCCTACCTTAAAACAAGTATGGAGTGGGTAGTGTAATATTGGTATAAAAAGTGACGTTTCTGAACCTTTGAAAATAAATCAGTACAAGGTTCTTAAGTATACCAATATAAGAAAAACTTGTCGAAACATGGATGTAATTCGACTAAAACTTGGGTTTGAATAATGTGGGGTATCGAAGAAGAACGCTACAATGAGTCATTTCTCCTTAATTGGGCCAAATGGATTTTAGAACTTACGATTTTGAAAATTTGAGTGGAAAAGAAAATATTATGCATGAAAACGAACTCAGAAAATCCAACAAATGTAGGTGCAAAATCATTTTTATTTCTTGATTTTTTTTGATTATTTTTACTTGCACATTCTAACACGTATAACAAGGGTTGACACGCTTACTCCAGAACACGACTAACGTCTGCACAGTCTCAAGCTAGCATCTTAAAAAGACACATTACAATTCAATGAATAAATAATGTTCATTCCCATCACCCAAAAATTCAACTTATCAAACAAGAACCAAGGTGTTATTTATGAGTTTCAGTTAATCCTTGTTCAATGAATGACCTAGTTCATTAAATTTGATTGCTGATGTAATGTAAATTCCCCCCCCCACACTTGAGTGTGACTGTGTCCTCACAGTCGTTAATCAGACATATCTTAGTGAAAGGGAAAAACAATTAAGAGAATATTTACATATGTACAAAAGAGGGTTAGTGTGTCTTACCGAATGTAATGTGGCTCATGGAGGACCATGAGCTCTTCCTCTTGGTTGGGTATTGGTTCCAAGTAAGGTTTAAGGCGTTGACCATTGACCTTATAGGACGATCCATCGGTTGGGTTCTCAATTTCAACTACACCATACGGAAAAATAGTCCGCACAGTGTAAGGTCCTGTCCATCTAGATTTTAACTTACCCGGAAATAAATACAGTTTTGAGTCATACAACAGAACTTTTTGACCTGGCATAAAAGTTTTACGTAAAATTGATTTATCATGAAAAAATTTTGTTCTGTCCTTGTAAATTCGTTCAATTTCATAGGCATCATTTCGAATTTCATCAAGTTCATTAAGTTGAAGCTTCCTATGTTCACCTGCTTGCTCTAAATCAAGATTCAAAGTTTTTATTTCCCATAACGCCCTATGTTTAGTTCAACAGGAAGTGACATGGCTTACCAAAAATCAACCGATAAGGGGATATACCCAAGTTTGTTTTGAAAGCAGTGCGGTAAGCCCAAAGAGCATCGGTTAATTTTTGAGACCAATCTTTACGATTTCGATTCACAATTTTCTCAAGGATTTGTTTAATCTGCCTATTCGATACTTCAACCTGCCCACAAGTTTGAGGATGGTACGGAGTGGATAACTTGTGGGTTATCGAATACTTACTCATGAGAGCTTCAAAAGAACGATTACAGAAGTGTGTTCCATTATCACTGATTATTGTGCGAGGTGTGCCAAACCTAGAGAAGATATTTTCTTTCAAGAAGCGCACAACAACCTTGTTATCGTTTATTTTGCATGGAACAGCTTCGACCCATTTGGAAACATAATCGACAGCTAAGAGGATGTACAGGTTCCCAAAAGAATTAGGGAAGGGTCCCATGAAGTCTATACCCCACACATCAAAAATTTCGACCTCTAGAATGGGGTTTAGGGGCATCATATTCCGTTTAGAAATTTTCCCTAAGAATTGACATCGATCATAAGTTTTGCAAAATTCGTACGCGTCTTTGAAAAGGTCGGGCCAGTAGAAACCCGATTGGAGAACCTTTTCAGCTGTCTTTTTGGGACCGAAGTGACCACCACAGGCTTGGTCATGACAGAAAGAGAGGACACTGGGAGTTTCAGTGTCGGGAACACACCTTCGAATGATTTGGTCGGGACAATACTTGAAAAGATAGGGGTCGTCCCAATAAAAATGTTTCACTTGGGAAAATAATTTGTGTTTATCCTGCTTAGACCAAAAAGAAGGGGTCTGCTTGGTGACTAAGTAGTTGACAATGTCAGCGAACCGAGGATCAGTGGATAGAGAAAATAGTTGTTCATCAGGGAAATTCTCGTTGATCGGAAGAGGAGAAGACGGGGCATTTGGAAGACGAGACAAGTGGTCTGCAATAACATTGTCAGATCCCTTTTTGTCCTTAATGGTAAGGTCAAATTCTTGAAGTAGAAGGATCCAACGAATGAGACGAGCCTTAGCATCCTTTTTAGAGAAAAGGTACCTAAGTGCGGAATGATCAGTATGAACAATGATGTGTGAGCCAACTAGATAAGGCCTGAATTTTTCTAGAGCAAAAACAACTGCCAAAAGTTCTTTTTCAGTGGTCGTATAATTGATTTGAGCATCGTTCAAAGTCTTACTCGCATAGTAAATGACATGAAGAATTTTATCGACGCGTTGTCCTAAGACAGCGCCAACAGCGAAATTCGAGGCATCACACATGATTTCAAAAGGCAGCTTCCAGTTGGGAGAGCAGATGATCGGAGCGGAGACAAGTTCATTTTTAAGATGCTCAAAAGATGAAATGCAATCAGAATTGAAGTCGAAAGGAACATCCTTACCAAGAAGATTGGTCAAAGGTCGAGTAATTTTGCTGAAATCTTTTATAAAGCGACGGTAAAAACCAGCATGACCTAAAAAGGATCGGATGTCCTTAACGGATTTGGGAATGGGAAGATTCGAGATAACCTCAATTTTAGCTTTGTCTACTTCAATTCCTTTATTAGAGATGACATGTCCTAAAACAATGCCATGTTTGACCATGAAGTGACACTTTTCCCAATTAAGAGTTAAGTGTTTATCTTTGCAACGGTTAAGAACAAGATCAAGATGATGTAAACACTCAGAGTAAGAATCACCAAATATGGAAAAATCATCCATGAACGCTTCCAAAAATCGCTCGATCATATCAGAAAAAATGCTAATCATGCACCTCTGAAAGGTTGCAGGTGCATTACAGAGACCAAAAGGCATACGTCAGTACGCAAATGTACCAAACGGACAAGTGAAAGTGGTTTTCTCTTGGTCCCAAAGAGCGATAGGGATTTGATTATAGCCCGAGTACCCATTAAGGAAACAATAGTACTCATGACCAGCTAGTCGTTCTAACATTTGATCGATAAATGGCAGAGGGAAATGATCCTTGCGTGTTGCAGCGTTAAGTTTCCTATAGTCAATGCAAACACGCCAACCGGTCTGGGTGCGGGTTGGGATAAGCTCGTTAGCTTCATTTTGGATCACGGTAATCCCTGATTTCTTAGGTACGACATGAAACGGACTAACCCATTGACTATCAGAAATCGGGTAGATGATTCCATTGTCAAGGCATTTAAGGATTTCAGCACGAACTGCTTCTTTCATGATAGGGTTTAGTCGACGCTGGGGATCCCAAGTGGGTTTGGCATCATTTATAAGGTGGATTCGATGTTGGACAATCGATGGACTAATCCCCTTAATATCAACCATGGACCAACCAAGTGCTTCCTTATTTTTCTTAAGGATGGGAAGGAGCAATTGTTCCTGCTCTAAAGTAAGGTCAGAAGCGATAATGACAGGAAAAGTTTCATTATCTCCTAAGTAAGCGTACTTAAGATGACTGGGCAATACTTTGAGTTCAGATTTTGGGGACAACTCAACCGAAGAAATTGGTTGAGGGATAGACTCATTTGTGAGAGGCTCGACAGGAATCGAATCAGAGACATTTTCGGGAGTATCTTGAAACAAAGTTTCGTAATTTGATTCAATTTCGTTATTCAAATGGTCAAGCTCGGATTCATTATCGTTGACAGCATGGATTTCAGAAAACTGGTCCATATAAGAGTTAGGAGAGTTTTCAGTTCTAAAGATGTTTAGCTCGACAGTCATGTTACCGAAAGAAAGTTTCATAAACTCATTTCTACAGTTGATGAGAGCATTAGAGGTTGCTAAGAAGGGTCGTCCTAGAATCAAAGGGATCTGGTTTGCATGATTGCTAACCTGTTGAGTTTCTAAGACAATGAAATCAACTGGAAAGATGAATTCGCCAATTTTGATCAACACATCCTCGATTTCTCCCACAGGTTTCTTAATTGAACTGTTCCACAAGCTGAAGGGTAACCTTGGTAGGTTTCAGTTCTCCTAGGCCTAATTGGCGATAGACGGAATGTGGAAGCAAGTTAACAATAGCACCTAAGTCTAGCAGGCATCTATCGATTTTCTTGTCCCCAATAGTACATGATATTGTGGGGCAACCAGGATCTTTGTATTTCACTAGCATCGATTGGGACAAGACTTCGCTTAGAGTTGCCGCTAAAAACACTTTCTTAGGTACATGTGTATGACGTTTTTGAGTGTACATATCTTTTAGAAATTTTGCGTATTGTGGAACTTGTTGTATAATATCTAAAAGAGGAATGTTCACTTTAACTTGCTTAAATATTTCAAGGGTCTTTTCTAACTGATCCGTCTTTTTCCTAGGTCGGAGTCTATGAGGAAATGGAGCAGACAACTCAGTAGGTTGGGCTACTTGAGTTTGAGAATGGTCCTTGTCAGAAATTGGCTCAATGTTTTGATCTGAGTTGATCGAATTTTCGAGAGGGTTTGAAAGATCGTCTGGTAAAGCATTCGGGTTGACCACATGTAACACCCCACCTCCGCTAGGGTCACTCTTTCGGGGGCACTAGCTTCTGGGGGGCGTTAGAACTGGGTAAGCATGCATAATGATATATCAAGGCAGAGTAAGAACATAAATATATATGTAAAACAGAGTAAATGAGAATAAAACAGCGGAATATCTCAAACCATCTCAAAACAAGTCTAGTACATCATAAAGTCAACTGCCAAAATAAACATGTCTAGTACATCATAAACAGAAATACTGAAATACATAGTGCTATCCCCAAAATAAAGATGATAAACCATAGCGAGCTCAATGTCCAGGCATACATGAGCTATCCAGCAAATAAGCAAGCGATCCAAGCTAAGCACCACTATTCCCTCCCTGAGAACCTGGGAGGGGGGGGGGAAACGGAAGAAAAGAAGCAAAAGGAAACAGGTCAGTCAAAAAGACTGGTAAGCCCTACTACGATCAGTCTATAAACTAATAAAGTTAACATCATGATGGAAACTGAGATGAACATACTGGCAATAGATAAAGGTGTCATCACATAAAGAAGATTTAGCTTTGCACCACAGTGTACTAGCAAACTAACATAACAGGTATTGATCCCTCAGCCCAAAACTTTGGCCCAATAACATGAAGTGACCTTAATACAAGGCCCAGCCCAACGGTCTAGTCGATCGGCTCCCTATAAACCTAACACGTTAAGTGTTGGTGTCCATACGGCCCACATATGGTTGTAGTCAGACTGTGCTGGGTCCACCTTCGGGTGTATCAAGCCCTTGGGTGTCAACCCCAGACACCTAAGCAATAATGCACAGTCTAAACCTACTGGTACCCGTGCCTCGAGTTTGTCCAACACCGGACTACGTGCACGTCCGTAGCCCGCCTGGACCCGCACCGCTGTACCACTCAGCCGTCGCTTTGGTCGCTTACATCCGTCCAGTAATCGTGCCCCCGCCCTAGCCTAGCCTCTAGGGTTGTGAATGATACCAAACTGGGATTACTGCTGGAACAGACCACGTTACTAGGGTTTTCTAAGAGGGTTAAGTGTGGTTTAACCCCTCACTAATCATGGATTAAATTAGTTAAGTGTAACCAACAGTTCACCACTTAACCCCATTTAATCCCTCGTATCCCCAAAACTGGTTAAGTATTAGTGGGCCATGACTTAACCCTAATCATGAGGCATTAATTAATTTAATGCACCCAACCTCTCACATTAGACCTTGTTGTGGTTACTAGTTAGGCCGGGCGGGTCCGGGTAGGTTTACACCACAACTTAGTCTAACCTCGGGTTTCACGTGCAACATGACCAACTACCCACATTGGGTCCTATTGCTTGTAGCCACTAGTTAAGCCGGTCGGTTCCGGGTAGGTTTATGCTACAAACTCAACCCAACCTCGAGTTGGCCACACTTATGTTTTCTAAGTGTCATGTCCACTTTATTTTCAAAACATCATTACAAGTTTAACAAATACTTGGGTAGACCTAACTTAATAGGTAAATTCCCAAGGGGTAGACCTAACTTAATAGGTAAATTCCCAATCTCATATTTTCATGTATTTTAAGTTTTACCCCAAACCCCCCAACGTCATTCTATCGCTTACATATTCGTTATAACGCATAAAGGATAGAAAGAGGGAACTTGACACAACATACATGATGAATCTTACATACCAAAATAAACATGCATAACATGTTGGACTTGCATAACTTAGCATAGTGAACTTGCATAAACATGCATAACTTGTTAAACTTGCAAATCATGGCATAGTGAACTTGCATAAACATGCATAACTTGTTAAACTTGCAAATCATGGCATAGTGAACTTGCATAAACATGCATAACTTGTTAAACTTGCAAATCATGGCATAGTGAACTTGCATAAACATGCATAACTTATCAAACATGTGTAACATAGCATAGTGAACTCGCATAAGCATGCATAGCTTATTAAACATGCATAACATAGCATAGTGAACTCGCATAAGCATGCATAACTTATTAAACATGCATAACATAGCATAGTGAACTCGCATAAGCATGCATAACTTATTAAACATGCATAAATCCCAACTTTCATCACGTATTAACTTTAGAGTTTCTAAAATGAAGGTAAGAGGGCTTACAAATATTATGAAGACACAAATCTACTAATAAAGATTGAGAAGCCCTTTATGCAAGCATAAAAACCCAAAACAAAGCTCCAATAAGAAACACCCTTAACAAAAATCCCAAAAACTCTAGCTTAGCAAATAAAACTTGCAACTTGATGATGTATGCAAGCTAATGATCATTCATACAACTTAGAAATGCTTGTATGAACATCATAATCTTCATAGGAATGATTTATGAAGAGGTTGGAGGCTAGGGTTTTTAAGTGGAGGCCATTTGAGAAATCAATTTGACATAGTTTGGTTGCTAGATTGAATAATGAGGTTTTAGGGTAGGATTAGGGTCTTATTTATAGAAGATTAAGGTGTTTTTAGCCCTAGGATTAACCCTAGGTTAGTTTAGGTCCGTCAGATTTCGGAACTCTCCAGAACCAAGCCACACAACCAAGCCCAAATCAGAAATGGTGCGCCAGGCAGAACTGCCCGGCCACCCCGTGTCGACAGGGCTGTCGACAGGGCAGTCGACACCCTTAGACCCCTGTCGACATGCCTGTCGACTTGGGGGTCTTGGCGGGAGTTTTTCCCGCTGACGCCAGTTAGCCCTAATCCTTGTTTTTAATTTAAAATTTAAATCTGCTTTTAACATGGAAATTTCTGAAAACTTCAATGGGCCTTAACTGGGTCATACGGACTCCGATTTTCGAAAACTCGGACTCTATTTCGCGTATTTTTCCGAGACGAACGCAATGGCATAGCTCGTTTCCCTTGATTCAGATTTTAAAATTAAATTCTGCCTCAATTTATATTATTACCGGTTATTGAAAATACGGGTTGTTACATTCTCCCCTCCTTAAAGGATTTCGTCCCCGAAATCTTCAAGTTAGGAAGAACGTATCCTACCATCCAATCATCCATCTACTCAAAGCATCATCCACGAGCAATCATTGTCCTTAAAAGATTCTAAATGCTGTATGAACATATGCAAAAGTGTGTGTATATGTACTTATCTAATGCAAAGATCAATGCAAAATATGTTAGTGAAATGTATCCATATGTATGCAAATCCCTAACATAATGTATAATATCTACATGTGTGCACATAACATACACCCATATGCAACATCCATGTGATAACACACAATTTTCATCCATGAACAGCATAAACACTCGTGCATATGCAATATGAGGAGTGTGCGAGCCGATCTAGTGCCTAATCGTGTATAATGCATCCACGAGCAACCACTTGCAACCACTTGCAACCACTTGCAACCATCAAGCATAACATGTTTCAAACACATGTTTCATCCAAAGGGTTTCTACCTAAGGTTCTCATGACAAGGTTAACACGATAAACTAGATAAATATGGGTAGCAAAGAGAAAGATATGCTAACAAAAGGAAAGAGATTGAGAGTGTACCCTCAAAAAAGGAATGGATAAAGCCCACGCATCTTCTCCTCGGTTTCCCAAGTTGCGTCTTCTTTGGCTTCACCCCATTGAACCTTCACCAACTTGACCTCTCGATTCCTTAGCTTCTTGGTCTCCATCCCCAAGATACGAATCGGAGCTCTCCTCAAGGTAGCTTCTTTCTCCACTTCCACATCTTCCAAAACACTTGGCTCCACAATCTCTGCTGATTTATGCAAACACTTCCGGAGATGCGAGACATGAAAAACATCGTGTACTCCGGCAAGCTTCTCGGGCAACTTCACTCTATAAGCCATCTGCCCGATCCTCTCAACAATGGGGAATGGTCCAACAAATCTCGGGGCTAACTTCCCAACGGCTCCAAATCGGACCACATTCCGCAAAGGAGAAACCTTCACGAAAACCATATCCCCTACATCAAACTCCAAATCAGATCTTCGCTTATCAGCATAGGATTTCTGTCGGTCTTGGGCCGCTTTCATCCGTCTCCGAATCAACTCGATTTTCTCGGATGTATCTCTGATCATATCAGGCCCAAGTATGAGCTTATCTGTAGTCTCCCACCAACATGTAGGCGACTTGCACGGCCTCCCATATAGAGCTTCAAATGGTGCCATCCCTATGCTTACCTGATAACTGTTATTATATGCAAACTCAACAAGTGGAAGATGGTCTTCCCAAGTACCACCAAAGTCCAGAATACAAAGCCTCAACAGATCCTCGAGTACTCTATTCACCCTTTCGGTTTGACCGTCCGTCTGTGGGTGATAAGCAGTACTCAGATTCAACCTCGTGCCCAAGGCCTCCTGCAAGCTATTCCAGAACTGACTTGTAAAGATTGGGTCGCGGTCACTGACAATACTAGAAGGGACTCCATGAAGTCTCACAATCTCATGAAGATATACAGACGCTAGCCAAGATGCTGTCCTCTTGCTCTTCACCGGAATAAAATGAGCACTCTTCGTAAGTCTATCCACAATAACCCAAATGCTCGTATTCCCTTTCCTTGACCTTGGAAGCCCATCAATAAAGTCCATGGAGATACTCTCCCACTTCCATAGCGGGACCTCTAGAGGATGCAATAGCCCACCGGGCTTCTTCGACTCGGCCTTAACTTGCTGGCAAATGATACATCTTGAGACAAACTCCGCCACATCCTTCTTCATCCCAGGCCAAAAGAAAATACGCCTCACATCTTGGTACATCTTATCCCCGCCTGGATGTATAGTCAACTTAGAGCGATGCGCTTCCTCCAGAACTTTTCTTACTAAATCTTCTACCATGGGGACACATAACCTTCCATCTCTCCTCAGCCAACCCTTGTCATCAATAGAATATCGAGCGAGATGACTAGACGTCTCTCCTCGAATCAGCTTATCCATAATCTCAACTATCTGCGGGTCTTCCTTCTGCGAAGCCCCAACTTGATCCAGAAGGGTAGGCCTGAGCTCAAGAGATGCTAAAGAACCGGTCATCGACTCAACTGCCAAAGAGAAATCAAAGGTTGCCAAGAACTCTAAATTCTTCATCTCAACAAATAGAGGACTTAGTGTCAACCTTTTTCTACTCAACGCATCCGCTACAACATTCCCCTTGCCAGGGGTATAGGCTATATCAAAATCGTAGGACGCCAAGAATTCCATCCACCTTTGCTGCCTCAAGTTCAGATCCTTCTGCGAAAAGAGATACTTCAAAGACTTATGATCAGTATATAGCTCAAATCTCTCTCCCAGAAGATAATGACGCCAAGCCTTGAGTGCATATACTATCGCTGCCAGCTCTAGATCATGAGTGGGATAATTCTTCTCATGCACCTTAAGTTGCCTACCACCAAAACATATAACTCTGCCTTCTTGCATCAGAACGGCGCCCAATCCCGTGCCACAAGCATCAGTGTACACGGTAAACATCTTACCACCATCGGGTAAAGCTAGAACTGGTGCTGAGGTAAGGGCTCTCTTGAGTCTCTGAAAAGCAAGCTCACAATCCATATCCCAAGCAAAAACTAAGTTCTTCTTTGTCAACTTAGTAAGAGGAGCGGATATCTTCGCGAAGTCCTTGATGAACTTCCGGTAAAATCCTGCAAGACCTAGAAAACTTCTCACTTCGGTTGCATTCCTTGGAGTCTTCCAATCCCGAACTGCAACCACCTTAGCGGGGTCCACCGCCAAGCCTTGCTTAGATACTATATGCCCAAGGAACCGAACTTCCCTTCTCCAAAAGTGACATTTGGAGAACTTAGCCTTTAACTGATGTGCTCTAAGCGTATCCATCACCTCTACAAGATGCCTCGCGTGCTCTTCTTCATCCTTAGAGAAGATCAGAATATCATCCACAAAGACCACGACAAACTTGTTCAAGAACTCCCGAAACACCCTACTCATCAAGTCCACGAAATACGCGGGTGCATTCGTCAAACCGAACGGCATAACAAGCCATTCGAAGAATCCATCTGGAGTTCTGAATGCAGTCTTGTCTATACTATCTTCAGCCACTCTGAGCTGATGAAATCCAGTAGCAAGATCAAGCTGAGAGAAAACAGAAGCACCAACAAGCTGGTCAAAAAGATCATCAATCCTTGGTAATGGGTGTCTGTTCTTCTTAGTCAGCTTATTCAACTCTCTATAGTCCACGCAAAGTCGAAGAGAACCATCTGCCTTAGTAGCAAACACCACAGGCGCTCCCCATTCGGATATACTTCGTCTGATGAAGTTCTTCTCAAGCAACTCCTTTACTTGCTTGCTGAGCTCCCGTCTCTCACGCGGAGCCATGTGCCGAACGGGCAAAGAAACAGGCTTAGCATTATCCACCAGATAAATGCGAAAATCAATCTCTCGTTTAGGGGGCAACCCCTTAACTTCTTCAAAAACATCTGGATAATCTCGGACCACCCTTACAGACTGAAGGGCTTCCTCTGACGAGTCGAGAGATTCAAGATAGCACAACATGACGGGATCCTTCGGATTGCATGAAATCTCTAAGGTGTTGCCAAGGCGAGTCACAAGCCTCACAACCCTATGCTCACAATCAAGAATGGCTCCATATCTGGACAGCCAATCCATGCCCAATATCAATCCGTATCCCCTGAAACCAAGAACATACGCACTACACAAGAACTCTACACTGAGTATAGAGATCCTTAGATCCTCACATATCATAGATAGATAAGCAGAACCCCCAATGGGATTCGAAACACAAACGGGATCATCCACTAAGCTAGTACTAAGGTGCAAACTATCAACAAGATCAGATGAAATAAAGCTATGTGATGCACCAGAATCAAACAAGGTACGAACTGGAAGATCGGAAATATAAACAAGGTTCTCAACAGAAACACTACCTCGATCGGGAACTGGAGCGGTATTGAGAGCATGAACTTGCCCTCCTGAAGGTCCAGCCTGCCCTTTCTTCTTCGGACATTCCTTGCTGAAGTGTCCAGTCTCACCACAGGAAAAACATCCACCACTAAGCTTCCTTTTCTTTTTCCTACAATCCTTAGCAAAGTGTCCAGGTGCACCACAGTAATTGCACTTTCCCTTGCCTTTGTTGTTGTTCCCCTTCTTGTTCTTGCTCTGATTCCCCTAACTGCTTTGACCACCTTGATTGCCTTTACCCTGAGAATCAGTCTTCTTTGCTTGAGTATTATTCGACTTGACCTCTTTCTTTCCATCACCCTGAAGTAGAGCCATATCGACCAAACTCTCGAAAGTAGCTCCATGCGGAATATGTGACATCGCCAAGCCCTGCAGCGGCTCATTCAACCCTCTAGCGAATCGAAGAGCCTTCTTCTCGGGAGTGTTCACCATATCCAAACCAAAACGGGCCAGCTGATTAAACTTGTTCACATACTCCTTGACAGTCATATCACCTTGCTTTAATGCAATGAACTTCTCCATCTATAAATTTGCCTCAGCAGCAGATAGAAACTTGGCCACAAATCTAGTCCTCAAATCGGCCCAAGTCTCGACGGGCCTTGTCCCATTGGTGACCTCCCACCAATAGGCTGCTTCGTCCTTCAAAAGCCACACTGTCAATAAGATCTTCCTCTCGTCATCAATCCCAAAGATGGCAAACAAGTCCTCAGTGTCTTTCAGCCAATTCCTAGCTTCAACAAAAGATTCCGTGCCTAGGAAATTCTTGCCTCCCATCGCCTTGAAGTCTTTACAAACCTTCGTGAACTCGACCTGAGGATGCTGAGGGTGAGGAGGAGGAAGAGGAGCCTCAGCAACTGGAGGAGGAGGGACAGGAACCACCGGAGGAGGGACATTAGGGGGAGGATTCTCAACTACAGGAGGAGGAGTGGGAGTAGGGTTTGCGGGGCCAGCTGCCGCCCTAGCTTCTAGAAGTCTACTATACCAGAGTGGTACGTTTACTCCATCTGGGATGGCAAGATTCTCAGCCATACTGAAACGAAAGATAAGATTAGATTTGGTCAAGGGAACGAAGGATAACGCTAATGGCTTTTTGGGGAATAGCGTTTTAAAATACTAGACTTTTCTTTGGAAAATACTTTATACTTGTTTTGAAAATAGTTTTTTCAAAAGTCTTTTAAAAACTTTTTGTTCTTT
The DNA here is from genome assembly GCA_030737875.1 of Allium sativum. NCBI lineage: Eukaryota > Viridiplantae > Streptophyta > Magnoliopsida > Asparagales > Amaryllidaceae > Allium > Allium sativum. Next base: position 319,950,984 of record CM060909.1, read on the forward strand.
CTTGTAAACCTTATGCTCTGATACCAAATTTGTAACACCCCACCTCCGCTAGGGTCACTCTTTCGGGGGCACTAGCTTCTGGGGGGCGTTAGAACTGGGTAAGCATGCATAATGATATATCAAGGCAGAGTAAGAACATAAATATATATATGTAAAACAGAGTAAATGAGAATAAAACAGCGGAATATCTCAAACCATCTCAAAACAAGTCTAGTACATCATAAAGTCAACTGCCAAAATAAACATGTCTAGTACATCATAAACAGAAATACTGAAATACATAGTGCTATCCCCAAAATAAAGATGATAAACCATAGCGAGCTCAATGTCCAGGCATACATTAGCTATCCAGCAAATAAGCAAGCGATCCAAGCTAAGCACCACTATTCCCTCCCTGAGAACCTGGGGGGGGGGGGAAACGGAAGAAAAGAAGCGAAAGGAAACAGGTCAGTCAAAAAGACTGGTAAGCCCTACTACGATCAGTCTATAAACAAATAAAGTTAACATCATGATGGAAACTGAGATAAACATACTGGCAATAGATAAAGGTGTCATCACATAAAGAAGATTTAGCTTTGCACCACAGTGTACTAGCAAACTAACATAACAGGTATTGATCCCTCAGCCCAAAACTTTGGCCCAATAACATGAAGTGACCTTAATACAAGGCCCAGCCCAACGGTCTAGTCGATCGGCTCCCTATAAACCTAACACGTTAAGTGTTGGTGTCCATACGGCCCACATATGGTTGTAGTCAGACTGTGCTGGGTCCACCTTCGGGTGTATCAAGCCCTTGGGTGTCAACCCCAGACACCTAAGCAATAATGCACAGTCTAAACCTACTGGTACCCGTGCCTCGAGTTTGTCCAACATCGGACTACGTGCACGTCCGTAGCCCGCCTGGACCCGCACCGCTGTACCACTCAGCCGTCGCTTTGGTCGCTTACATCCGTCCAGTAATCGTGCCCCCGCCCTAGCCTAGCCTCTAGGGTTGTGAATGATACCAAACTGGGATTACTGCTGGAACAGACCACGTTACTAGGGTTTTCTAAGAGGGTTAAGTGTGGTTTAACCCCTCACTAATCATGGATTAAATTAGTTAAGTGTAACCAACAGTTCACCACTTAACCCCATTTAATCCCTCGTATCCCCAAAACTGGTTAAGTATTAGTGGGCCATGACTTAACCCTAATCATGAGGCATTAATTAATTTAATGCACCCAACCTCTCACATTAGACCTTGTTGTGGTTACTAGTTAGGCCGGGCGGGTCCGGGTAGGTTTACACCACAACTTAGTCTAACCTCGGGTTTCACGTGCAACATAACCAACTACCCACATTGGGTCCTATTGCTTGTAGCCACTAGTTAAGCCGGTCGGTTCCGGGTAGGTTTATGCTACAAACTCAACCCAACCTCGAGTTGGCCACACTTATGTTTTCTAAGTGTCATGTCCACTTTATTTTCAAAACATCATTACAAGTTTAACAAATACTTGGGTAGACCTAACTTAATAGGTAAATTCCCAAGGGGTAGACCTAACTTAATAGGTAAATTCCCAATCTCATATTTTCATGTATTTTAAGTTTTACCCCAAACCCCCCAACGTCATTCTATCGCTTACATATTCGTTATAACGCATAAAGGATAGAAAGAGGGAACTTGACACAACATACATGATGAATCTTACATACCAAAATAAACATGCATAACATGTTGAACTTGCATAACTTAGCATAGTGAACTTGCATAAACATGCATAACTTGTTAAACTTGCAAATCATGGTATAGTGAACTTGCATAAACATGCATAACTTGTTAAACTTGCAAATCATGGCATAGTTCATGGCATAGTGAACTTGCATAAACATGCATAACTTGTTAAACTTGCAAATCATGGCATAGTGAACTTGCATAAACATGCATAACTTATCAAACATGTGTAACATAGCATAGTGAACTCGCATAAGCATGCATAGCTTATTAAACATGCATAACATAGCATAGTGAACTCGCATAAGCATGCATAACTTATTAAACATGCATAACATAGCATAGTGAACTCGCATAAGCATGCATAACTTATTAAACATGCATAAATCCCAACTTTCATCACATATTAACTTTAGAGTTTCTAAAATGAAGGTAAGAGGGCTTACAAATATTATGAAGACACAAATCTACTAATAAAGATTGAGAAGCCCTTTATGCAAGCATAAAAACCCAAAACAAAGCTCCAATAAGAAACACCCTTAACAAAAATCCCAAAAACTCTAGCTTAGCAAATAAAACTTGCAACTTGATGATGTATGCAAGCTAATGATCATTCATACAACTTAGAAATGCTTGTATGAACATCATAATCTTCATAGGAATGATTTATGAAGAGGTTGGAGGCTAGGGTTTTTAAGTGGAGGCCATTTGAGAAATCAATTTGACATAGTTTGGTTGCTAGATTGAATAATGAGGTTTTAGGGTAGGATTAGGGTCTTATTTATAGAAGATTAAGGTGTTTTTAGCCCTAGGATTAACCCTAGGTTAGTTTAGGCCCGTCAGATTTCGGAACTCTCCAGAACCAAGCCACACAACCAAGCCCAAATCAGAAATGGTGCGCCAGGCAGAACTGCCCGGCCACCCCGTGTCGACAGGGCTGTCGACAGGGCAGTCGACACCCTTAGACCCCTGTCGACATGCCTGTCGACTTGGGGGTCTTGGCGGGAGTTTTTCCCGCTGACGCCAGTTAGCCCTAATCCTTGTTTTTAATTTAAAATTTAAATCTGCTTTTAACATGGAAATTTCTGAAAATTTCAATGGGCCTTAACTGGGTCATACGGACTCCGATTTTCGAAAACTCGGACTCTATTTCGCGTATTTTTCCGAGACGAACGCAATGGCATAGCCCGTTTCCCTTGATTCAGATTTTAAAATTAAATTCTGCCTCAATTTATATTATTACCGGTTATTGAAAATACGGGTTGTTACACCACATGGTTGTCAATCTTTTTGCCGGATCTAAGGGTCATGATAGCAATCAATTGACTAACGTTTGAATCTTGAATGATGTGAATTTGGTTGGGGTTTGAATTTTGTCCTCTAGGGTTTTGAATGGGTTGACTTGGAAAAGTACCCTTTTCCCGTTCACTTAATCTAGCGTTAAGCTGAGACATTTGTTTTTGGAGTTCACTCATTTGTTGATTCGTGTTTTGCATATATGAGTGTAACGTGTTGTCTAACTTGTTTTGATTCTCAACACTTTGCTTAGTCATTTGCGCCAACAGGTTACTCACCTCAGATAAATTCCCCTCAATTGTAGAAAGGCGTTTCTCATGTTGAGGTGCAAGCGTTTGATTGTTGAAAGGCGCCTGGTTCGAAGTGTACTGATTTTGCCTAAGAGGAGGGTTCGAAGCATTGTTCGGAAATGCTCGATTCGAGGGTCTGTTCATCAGAGGGTTATTTGGACCATAAGAAAGATTTGGGTGGTTGTTGGGTCTATTGAAAGCATTTACTTGCTCAAGGGACTGGGGACAGTCATCAGCCATATGATTGGAGTCAAGACAGATGTGACACATGGCTTGGGAAGCGTTATTAGACTGAGTGTGTGTTCTAACAACGTTCAATATGGCATCAACAAGAGTATTAGTAGAAGAAGAAGAAGAAGAGGATTCAACAGAATTACTACTGGATCGCGAATAGAGAGATTTTTCATTGGTTCGTTCCCATTGTTTCGATTTTTCTGCTAACTCGTCTAGAAATTCCCAAGCTTCTACATCAGTCTGTTTTAGAAAATTGCCTTGACACATGGATTCTAACATTTGTCTAGAACTATTATCCCGTCCATCGTATACAGTTTGACACAATGACCATGTTTCATAACCATGATGGGGACAACTCAACAGCACTTTTTTAAATCCTTCGAAGTATTGCCAAAAAGATTCACCCACTTTTTGGTGGAAATTGGTGATTTCATTTCTGACTCTAGCTGTTTTTTCTTGGGGGTAGAATTTTTTTAGGAAAACTGCTGTAAATTCATCCCATTTTTTAATCGAATTTGGGGGTAAGCTGCGAAACCATTTTTCTGTGGAGTCAGTTAGTGCGAATGGAATCAAACGAAGTTTAATACCGTCCTCACATAACTGTTGTAATTTAAAGGTTGCACAAGCATATTCAAATTTCGTTAAGAAACTATATGGTTCATCATGAGAAAAATTTCCGAATTTGGGAAGGATGTTTATCTGACTCGATCGGATTTTAAAGTGATTACCCACAGGATTGGGTAATTGAATGCAAGAAGGGACAGAAACTCTATCGGGAAGAATTCTGTCCATCAGGGTACGAGGTGCGGGTTCGTTACCCATTTCTAAAGGTTGTTCGGGAAAATTGGTTTTTGAGGAAAGAGAAGTTGGTTCGATTCTAACTAAACGACGAGATTCTTGGTCACGGGTCCAAGTTTGCATGCACTAGGAAGAAGAAAAAGAGAGTTTGTCAAGGAAATTTAGACAATGGGAGTTTTTTTTTTTTGGAAAAGTACGACTTATAGACTAGAGAGGTTTAAAAGAAGAAAAAAATGTTAATTTTTTTTATTTGATTTTGTTTTTCAAATTTTTATTTGTTTTTGAGGAGTTTTGATTTTTTTTTTTTTACAAACCAATCACACACAGAAATTAACTATAATGAAATTTTATGTCCTTAATGGCTCCTAACTCAAAATTGTATAGTGACACGTTTGATTACTTAGACCAAAAGATTTCTCAGCCAGTTAACGGACAGGAGTTATCGGTGCACCAGGAATCACCCTAGCAATGCAGCCGAAGGTTTAAGTACCTTCAGAGTAACAACCGATATAATATTTACGAATCACCGTAATATTTATAAACGGTTATTTCTCTGCCGTAGTCTAGACACCAAGAAATAATTCGTTCCAAATAAATCAACTATCACAATACAATTAAGCCCTATATGAGCCTGTGACACCCTTAGGTCCAACGTCTAACCGTTATTATTAGTCAGATTCTACAATGAATGCAGTTTGTGGGCTAAGGAAAGGGTGATGAAATCCCTCACCTTATGTGAATTGGGGTATTGCCCTTAACAGAATGAATACAGATGCAGAAATAATAATCACAGAAATTAAAATATTTTACAAGAAAGCCGCTGCCCCTGTAGAAGATTTTTACAAGCAATGTCTATATATTTTTGTTTATTTGCAATAGCAGTCCCTGTAGAGTTTAGAAAAATCTCACCTCGATCGGCAGTCCGTCCAGTGCAGTTGAGTAGCGCTAGCGCGTTCACACCCCACTTGGTGTGCAACCGCTCCAATCAAATCTGTTTGCAAATCACTTGGCTGAACTCTTCACTTCTCGTTGGCCTTTGAATTGATTTCTTTGCTTGACTTCGATTCCTTGATTTGTTTGCTTGAGCCTTGAATTCTTTCTGCTTTGGCCTTTGTTTGAGTTCTCTCTTTCTCTTTTTTGACTTTTTTTTGAAAGGAAAACTAAAATGGCACTAAAACAAAAACAAAAGAAAACTAAGGCTAATAAAAAAATTTAAACAAAGAGATGAAATCTCTTTCTTCCTTTTTTTTTAAGAAACACAAGAAAATATATAACAAACAAAGAAAACATTTTTTTTTAAAAAAAAAAGGATTTGGGAAAAGAAAGCTAGAACCAACTTACAAAATTCAAAGAAGAGAAAAGGTTTTTTTTTAAAGGGAACATGGAGAACTATAAACTATGAGAAGAAGGAAAAACAAAGGAAGAGGATGGGGTATTGGTTTGAGAAGTGGTTGTGGTGACTATTATTTGTGATGAAGAGGTTAGAGAGGATGGGTATATGTAGAACAGAAGAAAGAAAATTGGAAAGAATTGAAAAAGGGTTTTTTTTTTTTTTGGAATGTATTTATACAAGGAATATTGGAAAGTAGAGAAGTTTGGAAAGAAATTAAAGAAAAGAAAGGAAAGAAATTAAAGAAAAGAAAGGAATTGTAATAAAAGCAAATTTTTTTTTTTTAGAGAATTACTGAAAAATAGAAAGAGATTGTAGAAATTTGGAAAGAAATAATGGAAAAGAGGGGAAAGAAATTGGAAAAAGTTGGAACGAAATTAATGAAAGAAAGGGAAAGAAATAAATGAAGAAATAATGGTAATGAATAGAAAAGAAAGTAGAAAAGGAAAGAGATCAAACTAAATTTGCAAGCTTTTTTTTTAATTAGAATTGTTGTAAAAGTAGAGGTGTGGAAAGGTGGAAAGAAATTTGAAAGAAAAAGAAAAGAATTAAAAGAAAGGAATTGTTAGAAAAGATGAAATTTTTTATATGGAAATGTTGAAAGGAGGAAGCAAGATGCAAATAAAAGTGGAAAGAAATAAATAAAAAAATGCAATTTTTTTATTGTTGTCATAATAGAAGAGAGAGAATAGATTGTGTAGAAGAAATATCGGAAAGAAGTAAATGAAAGATTAGGATAGAAATAGATGGAAAGAAATTGAATGGACATTAATTAGAAAAATTGGCAAAATTTTATTTTTTAGAAACTTGGAAAGAAATCAATTTGTGAAACAATTGCAAGGAGGAAGAGAAATAGAAGAGAAGGAAAGAAAATCACAAAAAGATTTGTTTTTTTTAATCTATAAAAATTGTAAAAAGGAATTTTTTTTATGGAGAGATGTCAAGAAAGAAGGAAAACAACAAAGAAAGGAAACAAAACAAAAGGCAAGAATTTTTTTTCTCTTATTTGGTAGATATACGGTATCACAAATCAAATACCAAATCAACCAACAAGTTTTTTTTTATCTATGCTAGAAAACGAAAGGGAACAAAATAAAATAAAAATATTTTTTTTTATATTAAGAAAAAGAAAATTATAACCCGAAGGATTTAAAAACAAAAATTATTTTGGTCTCCGGAAACGGCGCCAAAATTTGTTTGCGAACAAATCAAACAGTTGTAAACAACTGTAAAATCCGTTCGGTTTTCCTAAACAACAAGGATTGTTGTAGAGGGTGTCGAACTCTGGGACCAAAAATATTTTAATTAATAAATCCACTCAAGTTATTCCAGAATTTTGATTGAATTGCAAATTGACAGAAAATAAACAAAAAGCGAGTTTTTAACAATAAAGAAAGTAATTAGGGAGTAATGACATAGATTAGATTAATATTCATCAATAGTCAATTGAATAAATACAGATCTAATTCATGTTTTTGTCACAAACATGAATCAACGATAATTAGATTTCTAGAAACAAATATGTAAATAACAACAAGTATAGCCTATGCAGGAGCTCAGCTCTTAAACAACCATAGGCTATCAGGACAGATTCACTATTTTATTTCTAAAACCCTAAATATTAAATCTAAATCTGATAAGTGTTAGATCGAACTCGAATATACCCTGTGAAGGAGCACAGCTCTTAAACGACACAGGGTATGAAGGTTCAGATCTAACCCTTAGTTCATATCTAGATCTACATACATGAAGTTCAAATCTTTTGGCTATGCGATTCATATTGAATCATATCTATCAGCGTCATCACCCCCTAATTAAAGAGGATTAGCTAGACATAGCTAAAAGAAAAGAAAATAAAAAGAAACTAAATAACATGAACATAAATAAAATAAAATAACAACTAAGAGAAATGGAGAAGAAGAGTTTTATTCCAAGAAGAGAATTACAGAATAAAACTAAGTGTGTTTTACAATGAATGAGATAAAGTGTATTTATAGCTGATATGACAAAGGCTACTTGGCAAATTCCATAATGTGGGACTAAAGAATTAGCCCAACTAACACATAAGCTAGTGTGAACGCAGCTGTATAGTGAGAGGCCTTGCAAATGAGCTAATGTGAACGCAACATGAGTGAGATGGTCTGCAAATGAGCCAATGTGAACGCAACATGAGTCTTTAGTGAGCCAAATCTACCCAACTGAACTCTATTTGCAACCGTTCTTCAAGCTTTAAACTCTTCAAGCTTTAGTAATTTCAACTTCACTCTTTTTAAGCAAATTCTTCATGCTTTATCCATCAAATGCTCTAAACCAAGCTTTTTATCAACAATCTGAAAACACAGCTATAAATACACAATATTAATTATTTTAAATAGAAAACTAGATAAATAAGCGGATAAAATATACACATTTACGTGTATATAAACGACATTTATAATCAACTACTTGTTTTATCCGTTAAAACAAGTTTCCATTTTTCAAGTCCATTTGAAACTGAATATCTATTTTTGGAAAAATAAATTTCCTTTTTAAATCTCAAATTCTATTCTATATTCGAAAATATTCTATGGTATTTAAATACCAAAATTCTAAGGCTAATATGATTCAACATAAAATAATCAATCACCAATTATATATCACATTATATATCAAAATCAATGAAAAACAGTGGCATAAATGTTGAGGAATCCAGTTGGATCCCTCTAGACTGTTTCCCTACATCCACACATGCTAATCAACATAAATAACTCCAAGTTTATTCCAATAAGAGATACAACGGTAAATAGAACTAATGCGCAACCAACGATTTATATATTTAACTATATCAATCATTTCAACAAATTTATCAACCATTCATCCAAACAACCATTACACAACATAAAATTGCTACATATAAATTTAAAACTCGTTTATATAAAAATATAAACGAGTCAGAGTTAATGAGTTTACCCATATTGTTTTGGAGTTGGCGGTTCTGCTTTTGTCATTTAAAATCAAACTAGCGTTTGATTTTATCACGAAATTCATGTAGCTCTCATAACATCCCAGAAATCACGACAACTAAAATGTGGAATTAAGTAAAGATATAATTATGAATAATCATTTTTATATTGATACTTGACTTAGAAAACGAAAATCAAATATGTATTGTTGGATATTTGGATGAAATTTGTTTGGATATTTGAATTAGATTTGAAATCCAATTAAAAAATATAAATGGTTAAATTTAAAAATAAACGTTATTGATGATAAAGAAAACTGGGAAATTTATTTGTTGAAATATATGAAAATTGGTTTAGGTTGTGTGTAATTGTGAAATTAAACTTAACGTTTCAAATTTAAAATGAAACAGGGTTGTTGGTAAATGAGTAGAATAAAAATCGGTGAACCCGTAAATAATTTAAATTTTAAATAACATTGTATACAAACAGATTCATATTAGAACTAGACCAATTTTATTGGGTTTAGAATGCGAAAACGTAGCAGTACGTCAAATTTCGTTATGTTTGGAGAGTGCATTGATGGTACGAAATTAAAGCGGTTCGTGGTATTCGCGGTAAAATAAATATTAATTTAAATCGAATATAACCTACCCTAAATAAAGTTTTCGCCGACCTATAATCTGAGATGCTCAAATACCCTATGCTATGTGAAAATACATCGTTCTTATCCCCACTAATATTCTTCTATAAAAGTGATGCCGCTCCCCCAAATTTCTTCAGCAAAACCGTTCTTCCCCTTTTTTACTTTTAATGGCCTCCGAAGGTTTGTTCGCACCTCTGCCCCTTTCTAATTTGATGAACGGAAATCCAAATTCCTAAATCATACTCCTTCCACTGCTCAGTGTTTCCTTCGCTTTCGAGCTTTGCTCACTGCCATCAGAGCACCACCGAAAACCCTTGGTGCCACTTCCAGAAATTTTCCATTGCCCTCGGAAAAAAATCCCATCATCCTCTCGATGCTCGCAGCTCTGAGACCACCGTCACCAATCACCCCTCCAATTTAAAGAAAAACCCTAACATCACTTCAGCCAAGTCAAGGCGGCTCCTTCTCCAGTCCACCGCAGCAGCGTTCGTCAGTCAGTTTGCCAATGGAAAGCCTGTAAAGTCACTTCCTTTCTTCTCGTCGCTATCGCCTTCTTTCTGTGCGTTTCGGTGTGTTATCTCACTCACGGTTAATCGTGTTTTCAAGTAATTTGATTTCAATTAAAATGGATATAATAGTGAGTTATTAGTTCATGATTGATATTAAGTTCAAGTTATTTGACTTCGGTAAACTAAAATAAAATGGTTGATTCTGGTTTGTCGTTAGCTGCCTTTGTCGCTGCAAATCAGTCTTTGCCTGTTTGATTGTTGCTGGTGTGGCCATATTTTACTATAGTTTTGTGACTGCCTTTGCCGCCACACCTAGATTTATATACCCTATTTTACTGTAGAGTTGTGACTTTGGATAATGTATTTACCAGTGAACAGTTAACATTATTGTGACACGGCAATATTTGGTAGGCTCATTCATAAGCTGGGAAACTGAAAATATTTCCACCTATGTGTATCGTTTGTTCATTTGAGACTTGATTTCTAAACTTGGAGACACATTTGTTTCATGATATACATATTTGTACTTTTGTTGCCTAAGCTGTTTCACTCGACCCCGTCTTATTGCACCAGCACCTTTAAATCATGAATAAAAGTATATGCGTTTGACCCTTGGTGTATTCCACTTTACAGAGACAAAATTACAATTCATGTGAGTGGGATGTCCTTTTTCTTTGCTTGTAGCGTTAGCTTTGGGCTTAATTCTTTATTGTTACATGTACATATTCACTTCCGTGCTATTTGAGTTTGAACAGCATTTCCCGGATCACCTTTGAACTTGATGCTGTGGCCTGTTAGTACTTGCCATTGTTTTAATGTTATAAGCTGTACCCTTCAATGTCTGTGTTGCTGAACTTAAAATAAAAGGATAATCACATATATTATTCTTGGTATTAAAATGGTACTACATTTTCATTTTTCATTTTATTTTGTCAAATTTTATGGAAGCTGATACTGCACTTCCCTTGGAAAATAACATAATGGATTTTTGTTCTAAAACCTTCAAATTTGTACTGCGTTTACACTTAGCAAATAACCCCAGCTAGGCGATCTGTTGAAAATGATTACTAGCATATCGGACACATACTCAAAATTTGTAGCATTTAAATGCTGACAGTATGAAGAAAGAAAAAGAAAAATACTAGTTCATGCTAATCATGAATGTTTGAAATGATGGTTTATGTCCCAGTGCATTAGCAGTCCTTATATCTCCTTGCCACCGTGATGTCCATCATGTCATTTGGTCCATAAACTCAGAAGAACTCATGTTATGTTTGAAATGCATGTGGTTTTTCAGTTTTGATAAAATCTGAACCATGTACACTTGTTTGTGAAAATTTAAAGCCTGAACCCTACACTATATTTCATGAATTAATATTGAATTTTAGATGGGTCCATACTTTTATATACTTGGAAACAACAAAGTTTGAGGACAGTTAGTTCATTTCTTGTGCCCACCTTGCCTGATATTTGTTGACATGAATTCGATATGTAACACCCCAGATTTTTGAATAAGCTAATTAACTAAAATAAAGAATAATTAGTCTCAGACGTGAGAATTAAAGGAATGGGGTTGCGCCATTGTGTTTGTCTCGGAATTCTGGTTGAAATAGAGTCCGAGTTTGCGGGAAACGGGTACTGGATGAAGGAGTTATGGACGAACGAAGATTGATGGCAAAAGAAGAAAAAAAAATGCACTGGCGCACTTGGGAAGTGCGCCGGTACAAATTAACACTGGCGCACCTGCCAAGTGCACCCAGGCCGAGGCAAAAGCCTGCATAGCTTTCTGGTTCAGGCTGACCCATGTTGTTGAGTCCTTTCTGACTCCTTGCTAAGTCATTAGGGCTGACTCTTAACCCTATCATGATTGAATGGTTTTGATTAACCCTAAGATCATCCGACGGCTTAAATTAATTCATAACTGTATAAAAAGACCCATAGACTCAAACCCTAAATCAGAATTAAAATTGAAACTATGGCTGTCATGCTGTTGTCTTGAACCCTAAAGCAGCCGCCACCAAATTAAAGAGGAAGAACATCAACCAAATCAGAACTACTCTACCCTAATAGCAAATCTTCTTCAAAGGAGTGCTAATTCAACTCCAAAAATCATAATTCAGAACTCAAGACTTCTTTTGAGTTGTGAGTTCGAATGTTTTAACAAAATAATTAATAAATGAATTGGACTGAGTTATAATGCGGATAATTTGGATATGATATGAATTGTTGATTGCATGTTGTAATTATGTTGTAGAATTGTGTTGTAATTTCTATGATATTATGTTATGATGCTATCATCTACGATGCAAAGTTATGATGCTATCACCCATGTTATAATCCTGTGATTTGGCTTATGTCTAGTTGAATCATCATGTTTCTTATGCTAGTTTGTTATATTGACTCATATGATAAATCATATGTATGCAAGTTTAGATTTTGATTCAAACATGAATCATATACAAGTTGTGTAGAATTATATGTGAACTTACATGATTATGACACCTAGTTAATGTGAAAATTTAATTGAAAGTTAGGCTATGACATGTGTGAGTTTATGCTAAATTTTACATGATACTTGACATGTTAGATGCAAGTTTACACCCTTGTTATGATGTATAAATCACACATGTAAGTTGTATGAATACATGAATCATGTTATGCAAGTTTAGGGGTATTGCCTATGCAAATTAACACCTTTAGATATAGATCTATGACATATGTTATTTATGCAAGTTTGTGGCCATTTTCTCATCAAGTTCATACCTTTAGATTGGAACCATGACATATGTTGTTTATGCAAGTTGTAGTTTTGGCCTATGCAAGTTTTTAGATGTAAGACATCATTCACATATGCAAGTTCACCCCTATGTTAGATCTATGTTTTAATTATGTGTATATATATTGTGATGTTTTCTTTTATTTCATGAGTTAGACTATTCGAGCCTAATGTATATTTTATGTTACACGAACAAACGTACAACGTGGGGGTAAAAAGGGGATAATATTAAAAATATTTAATTGGCATAAATGCCTTAAAAGGCATAAAATAAAATTGTGGTGAAATTGGTATGATTTTACATACCATAAATGGATGGACATAATTGAGTCAATTATGGACATCGTTAAATTTGGAATTGATAGATAATTTGAATAGGGAAAGTAATTTAAATTGGGGGATGATTAATTAGGAGTAATTAATCGTCTAAGACACGAGATTAGACTCTTTTGTGGTGTAAGACTGCCCGGACCCGCCCGGCAAATCCAGCTGCCACAAATGCCAGTATAATGTGAGAGGTCCTAGGCACAAACTAAAAACGTAACAGTTGTAAAGACACGAGGTTAGGCTTTTTGTGGTGTAAGACTGCCCGGACCCGCCCGGCAAATCCAGCTGCCACAAATGTCAGTCTAATGTGAGAGGTCTTTATGAAGTTACGGTCTTAATGAATTAAGAAACACTTAACCAGATAAGCATGTAGTGGGACATGAGGGGGTTAAGTGGGTGCCTTGGGTGGCATGGGGAATCTAGTGGGTGCCTTGGATGGCATTTGGAAATACGATTAGAAACACTTAACCAATATATGAAACATGTAATTGAAACATGAATAAGAAGTGGGTTAAGTGGGATGTACTAGAGGGGACCAAGCTTAGGTGGATAGCTTGTGTCAAGTAATGGGGGCCCGTTTCAACCAGTAACCCATACGTATCTTTGTGGGCTCTACCCAAGTCGAGGACGGGACACGCATACTGGGCTTGACTGTAAGAGGCCAAACCGGGTTAGCGGTGGCAACGCAAGTCCAACAGGTTCATATGCGTGTGTGGACCCAGGCTGGTAGGTAAGACGTTGTTGCATCGTGTAGGTATAAGCCGTGCATGCTTGGTGGTATCGGGTTGCCACTTTGGGGAGTGATACACCCCACTATGGGGCCAGCACGGGTATCTACGAGTTAGGGAGCCAATCGCTTGGGGGTAGTGGGTACACCTAGTGGAGATAGGGGCAGACGGCACCTATGAAGGCAGCTAGGGGTGCACGAAACTACCAATATCATTATTAAATCTGTAGGCGGGATCAACCTTAGGGTGACTAGTGGTGGTGCGGTATACTAGTGGCGGTGCAGTATAGCAATTATCTCATAGTGTTGGTGTAGTTTAGTAATTATCTTAGTGGGTTAGGTGTGCTTTAACGATAACGTTGTTCATCTTGTTTCCTTGTTTACTCTGCCATACTCAATGGTTCATGGTCATTTCCTTATTTTCCAACTTATGCCTTAGCCTAGTTACTTTGTTAATTATATTGTTAGAATTATCGCACTCGCCAGACTTTATGTCTCACCCCCTTTTTCCATCTCTTTCCTTCCCCTCCCCCCAGGTCCTCAGGTTGGAACTAGCACCAGTAGAGCTTGATCTTGGACTGCTTTTAGAAGATTTCTTGGACCGCTGAAGTAAAGTTCAGCTTCTCTTTATTTATGTCTATTTTAATGTTGGGGATTATGTCTTTCAAATTATGTACTTTTTTTTATCAAGATGGATATGATGTACTTGACTTTGGATTTGGTTTTGCTGATGTACCCAAACATATTTACCTTCTGCTGTAATAAATAAAGTTTAAAATTTTCAAGTACTGCTTTATATCTGTCTTGTTGTGATTTTCTGTTCTATATTCACTTAAAATGCTCCATGGAAGTTAATGCATTCCCTTTGCGAGTGACATTAATGGGCGTGGGGTGTTACACGTGGTATCAGAGTTGAAGGTTACCAGAACATATATGAATTTTGAAAAACTATTTTTTTTCAAAGCAATTTTTATAAAGAAGTACTTTCAAAAGTATGTTTTAAGGAAAGTATTTTCAAGAGAAAAGTATATTTTAGAAAGCATAACCCCAAGAGCCATATTTCTTTCCTTCAATCCTTTTTGTATTGAATCTTTCCTTTTTCGTTTCAGCATGTCTGAAGCGTCTGAGATACCAGAGGGTGTTCATGTGCCCGGTTGGTTTCGTCAATATCTCGAGGCTAGGGCCGCCACCGTAGGTCCAGCAAATGTTCCTCCTCCTCTCCTCCTCCTCGTGTCGATAATTTCGCAAAGATATGTAAGGACTTTAGAGCAATGAGTGGAAAACCTTTTCATGGGACGGAGACATTTGTTGAAGCTCGTAACTGGCTAAAGGAGGTGGAAGAATTGTTTGGAATTTTTGAAGTGGATGATGGAAGAAAAGTCCAGCTAGCTGCCTGGCTAATGAAGGAAGAGGCCTCGTTTTGGTGGGTGGTCACTAATGGGGGACGTCCAGTCGATACATGGCTAGATTTTAGGCAGAGGTTTGAGGCGAAGTTTCTCTCAAGGGCTGAAGAGAATCTATACATGGAAAGGTTTTTGTCACTGAAGCAAGGGAATCTATCAGTGAAAGAGTACGTTAACAAATTCAACAAATTGGCAAGGGTTTGGCTTAGAATTGGTGAACACTCCAGAAAAGAAGGCTCTAAGATTTGTTAAGGGTTTAAACGAGCCGCTTCATGGGTTAGCTATAACCCACATTCCCATGGGGGCTACCTTTGAGAGGTTAGTTGACATGGCACTCATGCATGAAGAGGAGAAGGGTGCCAATGCTAATAAGGCACCCGAGAAGAAAGGGGATCAAAAGAAGTTGCAACAGCAACAACAGAACAAGAAAGGTGGCAAAGGCAACAATGCTAAGGGGAAGAAGAAATGCTTTAACTGTGGGACACCCGGCCATCTAAGCAAAGATTGTAGGAAGAAAAAGAAGACTGGTTGTTTCCACTGTGGCGAAGCGGGACATCTTATTAAGGACTACCCAAAGAAAGGGCAGAGGGCAGGGTCTACCTCGGGAGGACAGGTGCAAGCTCTTATGGCACCAGGGCAGGCAAGGGGACAAGTTCAGGCTCTCGTGGTCCCACCGCTGCAAGAACAAGGTAGAGCAATTTCCGTTGAAAGTTTAGTTTTTCTGTTTGATCATCCTGTCCGTACTTTATTCGATTATGGCGCATCGCATTCGTTTATTTCTACATCATTAGTGGAAACACTGCACCTTGATACTAGTCTAGTTACTGATCCCTTAGTAGTCTCAAATCCTATTGGTGGTTCGGCTCATCTTTCTATGATTTGTCGGGATTTGAGAGTGTTTATCTTGGGCGTTGAGTTTGAGTGCAATGCTTTTGTTCTTGGCTTCATGGGCTACGGTTTAATTCTAGGTATGGATTGGCTAACTAGATATGGGGCCATCCTAGATTGTGAAAGAAGGGTAGTTAGATTGTTGACTCGTTCTGGAAAGACCCTTGATATTTCTTGTGACCCTAGAGGTACAGTAATGATTAGTTACCTAGAATCCCTTGAGACATCCGATGATGATTTACATTCTGTTCCCATAGTCCGTGAATATGCTGATGTCTTCGATGAGGTGAAGGGTTTACCCCCAAAACGTGAGATAGACTTTCGAATATATCTAGTGGACAATGCAAAGCCAGTTGCATTGCCAGTGTGCCACATGGCTCCAAGAGAGAGAAGAGAACTCAGTAAGCAAGTGAAAGAATTGCTTGAGAAGGGGTTCATCAGACGTAGTATATCGAAGTGGGGTGCTCTAGTAGTGTTTGCCACGAAGGCGGATGGGTCCCTTAGACTTTGTGTGGACTATAGAGAACTTAATAAGCTTACTAAGAAGAATAGACACCCACTGCTGAGGATTGACGATCTCTTCGATCAGTTAGTTGGCGCCTCAGTGTTTTCGCAGTTGGACTTAGCCACGGGTTTCCATCAGTTGAGAGTGGCTGATGATAGCATAGACAAGACTGCCTTTAGGACTCCAGACAGTTTCTTCGAGTGGCTGGTGATGCCCTTCGGTTTGACAAATGCCCCCGCATACTTTGTTGACTTGATGAGTAGGGTTTTAGGGAGTACTTAATAAATTCGTGGTAGTCTTTGTGGACGACATCTTGATCTTTTCTAAAAGCGAAGAAGAGAATGCCCTACATCTTAGGGAAGTGTTGGAGACTCTTCGAGCGCATAGCCTTAAAGCAAAATTTTCTAAATGTCACTTTTGGAGGAAAGAAGTGCGATTCTTAGGGCACGTGGTTTCCAAAGAAGGGATAGCCGTGGATCCCGCGAAGATAGTGGCCATCCAAGACTGGAAGGTTCCTAAAAATGCTACCGAGGTGAGAATTTTCTTAGGGTTGGCTGGCTACTATAGGAAGTTTATCAAAGACTTCGCAAAAATATCAGCTCCATTAACACGCTTGACGAAGAAGAACTTAGTTTTCACGTGGGACGTAGATTGTGATGATGCGTTCCAACGTTTAAAGAGAGCTTTGACCACAACCCCAGTCTTAGTGTTGCCAGATGGGGGTAAGCCATTTACTGTTTATACCAACGCTTGTGGGACAGGACTAGGCGCAGTCTTAATGCAAGAGGGAAGGGTAATAGCCTATGGTGGAAGGCAGTTGAGAGTGCATGAAATAAATTACCCTACACATGACCTAGAGTTGGCCGCAATTGTCTTCGCGCTTAAGTCTTGGCGTCATTATCTTCTTGGCGAGAAATTCGAATTGTTCACTGACCACAAATCGCTAAAATACTTATTCTCTCAGAAGGACTTGAACTTAAGGCAGCAAAGGTGGATGGAGTTCTTAGCATCCTACGACTTCGAGATAGCATATACCCCCTGGCAAGGGTAACGTGGTGGCAGATGCCTTAAGTAGAAAAAGGTTGTCCTTGAGTCCTTTGTTTGTTGAGCGGAGAAGTTTAGAGTTCATCTCTACGTTTGACTTCACACCTTCCATTGACTTTGTACCCGGTTTACTAGCATCCTTAGAGGTCAGACCTATGCTTTTGGGACGGATTGGTGAGGCACAGCGAGACGACCCACAGTTGGTTGAGTTAGTAGAAAAGATCAAAGGAGGGGAGTCATCGAGCCATCTCCGTAGGTATACCCTAGATGATAAGGGTTGGTTGCGTAGGGACGGTAGACTTTGTGTACCACGGGACGAGAATCTGAGGAAGACCATTCTTGATGATGCCCATCGTTCGAAGATGACCATTCATCCCGGCGGGGACAAGATGTACATGAACATGAGACGAGTGTACTTTTGGGCCGGCATGGAGAAAGATGTGGCTGAGTATGTTGCTAGATGCTTGGTGTGCCAACAAGTAAAAGCAGAGCAAAAGAAGCCCGGTGGATTGCTTTACCCATTGGAGGTCCCACAATGGAAGTGGGAAAGCGTCTCGATGGACTTTATTGACGGATTACCGAGATCGAGAAAGGGTAATACGGGGATTTGGGTCGTGGTAGACAGACTTACTAAGAGTGCCCATTTCATTCCCGTAAAGAGTAAGAGGACTGCTCCATGGTTAGCCTCCGTATACATTGGAGAAATAATTCGTTTGCACGGTGTTCCTTCTAGCATAGTGAGCGACCGCGATCCTATCTTCACTAGCGAATTTTGGAAAAGCTAGCAAGAGGCGGTAGGGACTCAGTTATGTTTGAGCACCGCATATCATTCTTAGACGGACGACCAGACCGAGAGGGTGAATCGTGTTCTAGAGGACTTATTGAGGTTGTGTGTCTTAGATTTCGGAGGTACATGGGAGGAACATCTTCCGTTGGTAGAGTTCGCATACAATAACAACTTTCAGTCTAGCATAGGCATGGCACCGTTCGAGGCTCTTTACGGACGGCTGTGTCGTTCGCCTACACGTTGGTGGGAGTCTATAGATAAGATCTTGCTTGGACCCGATATGGTTAGAGAGGCTTCGGAAAAGATCAATTTGATTCGAAGGAGGATGAAGACAGCGCAAGATAAGCAGAAATCTTATGCGGATAAGAGGAGGTCAGACCTTGAGTTTGAGGTTGGGGACATGGTCTTTGTCAAGGTGTCTCCATTACGGAACGTCGTTCGCTTTGGGTCCGTTGGGAAGTTAGCACCAAGGTTCGTAGGGCCGTTTCCTATTAAGGAAAGGATTGGGCAGATGGCGTATAGAGTGGAGTTGCCTAAGGGACTTAGTGGCGTACACGACGTATTCCATGTATCACATTTGAGGAAGTGCTTGCACGAGAGCGCGGAAGTGGTAGAGCCGAGCTTGCTTAGAGAGGTGGAGATCGAGTGTGATGCGACGAATCGACGAGCTCTTACGTGCATTCTTGGGTCGGAGATTAAGAAGTTGAGGAATCGAGAGGTCAAACTAGTCAAAGTGCAATGGGGAGATGATGAGAGCAACGCTACTTGGGAGACGGAAGCGAAGATGCGTTCATTGTACCCTTTTCTTTTCGAGGGTATGTCTTTTAGTTTCTCCTTTATCACTTACCTTGTACTTATCTTATCTTTAGTATGTCCTCTCGCTAGTATCTTTGACCTTTAGATAGGGTAGTCCTATGGTTGAAACATGTGTTTGAGACATGTTATGTATGATGGATGCAAGTGGATGCAAGTGTTTGCTAGTGGTTGCTCGTGGATGCATATACACACACTTTAGGCACTAGATCGGCTCAGTCACTTCATATTGCATATTGCATATAAATGTGTGTACATATTTAAGTAATGGATGTATAATGGTTGTACCATCATATGCATGTTGCATTTTGGTGAATGATTGTGCACACATGTAGAAATAATATGTATCGATAGGGTTCTTTCGCATATATAATGGATGCATGGCACTATCATGGTTTGTATTAAGGGGGATCAACTGTATCAGTAGACCGCCTGATTTTGCATTAGATAAGGAACATATACACACACTTCTTGCATATGTTCATACAACATTCGAAATTTCATAAGGACAAAGGATGCCCATGTTTGATGGTTGAGTAGATGGTTGTTTGGATGGTAGGATATGCATTCTCCTTAACTTGGAGATTTGGGGGGCGAAATCCTTTAAGGAGGGGAGAATGTAACACCCCGGATTTTTTAATAATCGAATTAACTAAAATAAAGAATAATTAGTCTTAGACGTGAGAATTAAAGGAATGGGGTTGCGCCATTGTGTTCGTCTCGGAATTCTGGTTGAAATGGAGTCCGAGTTTGCGGGAAACGGGTACCAGATGAAGGAGTTATGGGCGAACGAAGATTGGTGGCAAAAGAATGGCGCACTTGGGAAGTGCGCCAGTACAAATTAACACTGGTGCACCTGCCAAGTGCGCCCAGGCCGAGGCAAAAGCCTACACAGCTTTCTGGTTCAGGCTGACCCATGTTGTTGAGTCCTTTCTGACTCCTTGCTGAGTCATTAGGGCTGACTCATCACCCTATCATGATTGAATGGTTTTGATTAACCCTAAGATCATCCGACGGCTTAAATTAATTCATAACTCTCTAAAAAGACCCATAGACTCAAACCCTAAATCAGAATTAAAATTGAAACTATGGCCGTCATGCTGTTGTCTTGAACCCTAGAGCAGCCGCCACCAAATTAAAGAGGAAGAACAGCAACCAAATCAGAACTACTCAACCCTAACAGCGAATCTTCTTCAAAGGAGCGCTAATTCAACTCCAGAAATCAGAATTCAGAACTCTAGACTGCTTTTGAGTTGTGAGTTCTATAGTTTTAACAAAATAATTAATAAATGAATTGGATTGAGTTATAATGCGGATAATTTGGATATGATATGAATTGTTGATTACATGTTGTAATTATGTTGTAGAATTGTGTTGTAATTTCTATGATATTATGTTATGATGCTATCATCTACGATGCAAAGTTATGATGCTATCACCCATGTTATAATCCTATGATTTGGCTTATGTCTAGTTGAATCATCATGTTTCTTATGCTAGTTTGTTATATTGACTCATATGATAAATCATATGTATGCAAGTTTAGATTTTGATTCAAACATGAATCATATACAAGTTGGGTAGAATTATATGTGAACTTACATGATTATGACACCTATCTTATGTGAAAATTTAATTGAAAGTTAGGCTATGACAAGTGTGAGTTTATGCTAAATTTTACATGATACTTTACATGTTAGATGCAAGTTTACACCCTTGTTATGATGTATAAATCACACATGTAAGTTGTATAAATACATGAATCATGTTATGCAAGTTTAGGGGTATTACCTATGCAAATTAACACCTTTAGATATAGATCTATGACATATGTTATTTATGCAAGTTTGTGGCCATTTTCTCATCAAGTTCATACCTTTAGATTGGATCCATGACATATGTTGTTTATGCAAGTTGTAGTTTTGGCCTCTGCAAGTTTTTAGATGTAAGACATCATTCACATATGCAAGTTCACCCCTAGTTAGATCTATGTTTAATTATGTGTATATATATTGTGACGTTTTCTTTTATTTCATGAGTTAGACTATTCGAGTCTAACGTATAGTTTACGTTAAACGAACAAACGTACAACGTGGGGGTAAAAAGGGGATAATATTAAAAATATTTAATTGGCATAAATGCCTTAAAAGGCATAAAATAAAATTGTGGTGAAATTGGTATGATTTTACATACCATAAATGGATGGACATAATTGAGTCAATTATGGACATCGTTAAATTTGGAACTGATTGATAATTTGAATAGGGAGAGTAATCAAATTGGGGGATGATTAATTATGAGTAATTAATCGTCTAAGACACGAGGTTAGACTCTTTTGTGGTGTAAGACTGCCCGGACCCGCCCGGCAAATCCAGCTGCCACAAATGCCAGTCTAATGTGAGAGGTCTTAGGTACAAACTAAATACGTAACAGTTGTAAAGACACGAGGTTAGGCTCTTTTGTGGTGTAAGATTGCCCGGACCCGCCCGGCAAATCCAACTGCCACAAATGTCAGTCTAATGTGAGAGGTCTTTATGAGGTTACAGTCTTAATGAATTAAGAAACACTTAACCAGATAAGCATGTAGTGGGACATGAGGGGGTTAAGTGGGTGCCTTGGGTGGCATTTGGAAATACGATTAGAAACACTTAACCAAAATATGAAACATGTAATTGAAACATGAATAAGAAGTGGGTTAAGTGGGATGTACTAGAGGGGACCAAGCTTAGGTGGATAGCTTGTGTCAAGTAATGGGGGCTCGTTTCAACCAGTAACCCATACGTATCTTTGTAAGCTCAACCCAAGTCGAGGACGGGACACGCATACTGGGCTTGACTGTAAGATGCCAAACCGGGTTAGCGGTGGCAACGCAAGTCCAACGGGTTCATATGCGTGTGTGGACCCGGGCTGGTAGGTAAGACGTTGTTGCATCGTGTAGGTATAAGCCGTGCATGCTTGGTGGTATCGGGTTGCCACTTTGGGGAGTGATACACCCCACTATGGGGCCAGCACGGGTATCTACGAGTTAGGGAGCCGATCGCTTGGGGATAGTGGGTACACCTAGTGGAGATAGGGGCAGACGGCACCTATGAAGGCAGTTAGGGGTGCACGAAACTACCAATATCATTATTAAATCTGTAGGCGGGATCAACCTTAGGGTGACTAGTGGTGGTGCGGTATACTAGTGGCGGTGCAGTATAGCAATTATCTCATAGTGTTGGTGTAGTTTAGTAATTATCTTAGTGGGTTAGGTGCGCTTTAACGATATCGTTGTTCATCTTGTTTCCTTGTTTACTCTGCCATACTCAATGGTTCATGGTCATTTCCTTATTTTCCAACTTATGCCTTAGCCTAGTTACTTTGTTAATTATATTGTTAGAATTATCGCACTTGCCAGACTTTATGTCTGACCCCCTTTTTCCATCTCTTTCCTCCCCCCCCCAGGTGTTCAGGTTAGAACTAGCACCAGTGGAGCTTGATCTTGGACTGCTTTTAGAAGATTTCTTGGACCGCTGAAGTAAAGTTCAGCTTCACTTTATTTATGGCTATTTTAATGTTTGGGATTATGTCTTTCAGATTATGTACTTTGTTTTGTTAAGATGGATATGATGTACTTGACTTTGGATTTGGTTTTGCTGATGTACCCAAACATATTTACCTTTTGCTACAATAAATAAAGTTAAAAATTTTCAAGTACTTCTTTATATCTGTCTTGTTGTGATTTTCTGTTCTATATTCACTTAAAATGCTCCATGGAAGTTAATGCATTCCCTTTGCGAGTGACATTGATGGACGTGGGGTGTTACACGATACCTGGGTTTTCCATGCTTTGGCGTCCAGTCTTTTCACTGATATCATATGTCCAGTAGTGATATTCACATACACCATTTCACCTATTGCATTGATGCATGCATTATTTGAACGATTATCAGAACATTTGCATTCACTTAGTTGTTGATGTTGGTCATTGTTGGTCCATATTTATTGCAAAATTCTGGCACTTTCTCATGCTGGTTTGGCCTTATGCACTGATTTTCATTAATTACCTGTCAATTAATAGATCTGCTAGATGGATTAGTTCATCTCATGCTCTAACCATAAAGAAGGATTAATTAGTATTGGATTGATACCACCAAATTGATTAGATCACATGGATTAATTAACATGGAGTTAACTAACATTGATTAATTAATTTGTATGAGGTTTTGTTATAGTTTGTATGGCCTGTATGAGAATTTAACAATGGATTTTGATTAATTAATTTTGACATGGTGCATGCTAGTTTAGATGTTTGCCCGTTGCTGTAGTTGTTTCTTGCATTTCGCTGATCTCTGCTAGAACTGTTGCACATATTCACCTTATGTCCTTTAACACATGTTAGAAATTTTTAGTTGCAAGTGATGGGAATTTACTTCTTACATTTGCATGCATTCTAGCGCTGTCTACATATATAGATGCATGAACACATATTTATGTGTCGTGTCACTGCTCATTATGCATCGAGGATCTAAAGCAAACTGGCCTAGTTCATATACCCTATCCCATTTGTGAGGATATGAGCTACGCTTCTAAGTTATACCTTATATATATATATGAACACGTGTACGGTACCAGAATGCGTGACTAGTTTGTGTATCAGGCCCTGATCGAGGAATTTAGCATTTTGAAATGGTAATTTGTGATTTTGAACAAGCGTGTGACCCTATAATTAATTAGGTGAGGACTCATGGCAAATCTAGGCATTTCTCTCTCTGGCAAATCTAGGATTTCTCTCTCTTTTTATATTTGCTGTAAGCGCACTCATATACGCACATTTGTTTTGATATGAGATATATGTGTTTTGAATTGTATATTTGTTGACATCCTTTTCTAATCCAAATCCTTTGGTATTTAACATATGTAAAGATTATATCTCATATGTAGTAACCTATGAGCACTTTATATGGGCTGATTGGTTAACACATAACATGAGCCGCTCCTATTCGGCACCGATATATCCTGATTTATGATAACTTACTGGGCTTGCATTATTGTGTGAGTACTGCTGCACTTCTGTGTATATGTGGTGGTCGGTGCACACATGTGTATACATATACTATTATATGTGTATATACATGTCATCGGCATACATATACACAAATTCATATGCTGCCCTGATTTGTTCTATCTTAATTTGTTACACTATATTTCGACAGTTTCCATGGGTTTGATATGCTCGAAATTTAATAACATATATGATTAATTAATATATTTCAGTTTATACTGAAATTAATTTACGTGAACATATGATTAATCCTGACTTTAGTATTTTATGTTTTTGCATGGAATGCTCGGGTCAAATTTGAGTGTTACAGATCTAAAGAGTACAGCTTAGGATTTGAATATTTACGAAGCTGGGGATTCCAAGAGACGACGCACTCTTAAGTTTTAAACAGTAATATTTTCTTGTATTCAACTATAGTTCAAATCCCGCTGTATAAAAAATATTGTATAAAAATTTTGATTGATAAATAAAAGTTTATTTCGTTGTTATTTATTCTATAATTTTTTGTGCTGATTTTGTTTTGAACTCTGTAAGCTAAATAACGATTCGTCGATTTGAACGTTTTAGGTTGGTTTAATCACCAATTTGAAGCGGTCAAAAAGGCGGGACGTTACAAGTGGTATTAGAGCTTTGGCTCATTCAAAGCTAAGCTTATTGGGTTTACAACAGATCTTGAAATAAAAAAAAAGTTATGAAAATAAATAAATTTTTAAAGGTAAATTATTTTGAGAAATTACTTTGGAAATATTAAGTATTTTGAAACCAGTATTTTAAACTGATACAGCGGGAATAAAAATCATTTTGAGATTTGAAATTCTTTTCAGAAACCCTAGTCTTCGAATCCGGATTTGCCAGAGCTGTTCTCCGATAGGTTCTCTTAGGACTGAATCAAAATCCGTTATCGAATGGTATCAAAGAAAGATGCATATGAGAGAATAAATGAATAAATTTCCGAAATTGTGTATTTTGGTAATCAAAGCTAAATAAAACTGATTGGAAACAAGAATTTATATGGAAATTTAAACAAAATAGGGGAAGATTGGAATCATTTCAAAAATGAAACAATGGATTTTATTTTGATATTCAAGATAGAAATAAATGAAAATAAAATCGGAAAAGAGTTAAAATTGGAATACGACTATTTTGAATTTGATTAAATTATTCAGAACGTGATAAGGAAAATTATAATTGATTTCAACCAATAATGTATAATCACATATATGAAATCAATGATAAGTTGTATGCTTGTGAATTAATTAACAAGAAGTGAATGGTAAACGAGAGTTATAAATGAAGTGAATAGTAAATAAGATAAAGCGAGATATGAATGAAGAGAGATTTGAACCTATATGGAAATGAATTCAAAACAAATTTGATGTGACGAGTTCAGATTTCATTAGGAGAAATAATATTCGCTTTTTAGTAAAATAAGTGTAAAAAGCAAAATGTTACGAATTAAATTGCGAATAGAGGAAACGGAGTTAACCAGTATGGTTAGATTGTTCTGAAGTTCATAATATAAACCGAATGAGATTTTCCTAAGTTCGGAATATATTATCGAAAAAGAGACTATTCGGAAGGAAGTTATTCATGGAAGTCGGCTATGTCTAATTTCAGGAAAATACTATTTATTTTTCGTTTTAATTAAAAATTTAATATATTAATTAATTATTTATGTATTCAGATTAATAAATAAAGTATATTTTTAAAATTAAATATTTTGAAAGCGTGAGTTATTGTTATAATTAATGATTGTCATAAAGAAGTGAATTCTTAACTAGAGTTTGGAAATGACGAGAATAAATGTTGTGTTGGTGTTCAAAGTAGTGAATTTTATCTATTTCAATGTTAATGATGTTGTTCGGTTAAGGTCTGAGAGGTAACTATGCCCCAACTTGACTGGCTTCATTGTTGACTAAGAAATGGTTAAGGTTCGATAGCAAGAGTGGTTAAATGGATTGAGTAAATGAGCGTCGACAGTTAAGTGAAAATAGCGGTGTTTTATTTGATACCTGTTTTAATCTAAATAACGAATTTAGTAATGTTTCCCAGGATGAATAAAAGTATATTTTCTGTAGGAAATAAAGATCTGTGAATATATGGGAATGTTTTCAAATGATAATAAGTAAATTTTTAGGATTATAGAAATAAAGGTGATAATTGAAAATATTTTTCAACAAGATAGTGAGAGGCTAACGAGTTTTTGATAGATCAGAATGACAAGAACTGAAGAACAAAAAGCCGCACGTCGAGAACAAAGGACGACAGAACATAAGAGAAGTGGATTTGTAAGCTGAATTTGAGAATTGTATAAGGAACCATTGGATAAGAAAATTAAGAAATGGAGTTAATGGAATTAGAAATGACTAAAGATTAGTTAAGTTGAATAATTTCCTAAGTGTCGATCTGATGTTGATTTCGACCTTTGGGTTTGATACTTAGGGAGTTGTTCGCTTGCTAATTTACGGTCGAAGGATGTGAATATGAAAGAGAAGTAGAGCTTGAATGAGAAATTTGTTATGGGGATAAAGAAAGGATTTTTGGAAGTGTAAAGATTTGGGTTAAATAATTGGAAATTTTGAGTAACTGGAAGATTTGGAAGAAACTTTGGTATATAATCTAAGATTGGGAAATCTGAATTAATTGGGAGATCAAAACTAAAATTTTGAAATTGAATATGAGGATATTCGAAGGTAGATATTGAATACAGAAGTTTTGAAACTCATATGAGATATATATAAGAATATAGTGAATTTGGAACGATGGATTTGGAAAGTAGTCGATTTAAAATGAAATCTTATTTATATGAGAATGAGATGTTTGGGAATATTATTTGGAAAGAAAATCTTAGGTAATCCGACATAAGTATGATTTATGAAGAAAATGAAATGAAGTACTATATATATAGTATCATATAAATCAAGATAAGGGAAGAACCATCCTTCTCATCTGAATTTCGAGCTTACTGAGATATGCTGCTGGTGGTAGTAGGTTGTCCGGACATAAAACTCGAGTTGTCTGAAAGAACACGACCGTGTAGCGTAATTCACAAGGCTGTAGATGGCCTACATCGGACGGATGTTTCTTGGGGGAACCAAGCGTAACCATTGTGTATGCTTCGATCTATAGTCGTGATAATAGCGTAATCCGCAAAGCTGTGAAAGCTTACGGGTATGGATGTTTCCTGAGGGAACCAGGAGTAACAATTGTGTACCTGCGGTCCACATGGCATATCTACACGTGAAAGAGATGTAATCAATAGAGTTACTAAAGGTAGAATGGAGCCATGTAATGTTTGAAGTGTATTAGTGATGTTTGAGCCACCTGTTTGATGCAGCACTATGTTTTCGTGACTGGATTTGTGATCGTGACTTGATGTATCTTCGTGACATGATTTGTCCTCGTGATTTGATCTGCCCTCGTGACTTAGTTTATCTTCATAACTTGATAATTTGTTTTCGCGACCCTGAGATAGAGCAGTCAACGCTCAGTGACCTCAGTTTTTCTTTTTACTCTAAAATATCTTCCGTTGATCTGTCCATGACGAAATTCGCAGGGAAGTGATTTCCTATGGATACGAATGTTTTCTTGGGGATCCAGACGAAACCATTATGTGTCTGCGATTCATGAACAACCAACATATCTATATCATATTGGTACTTTCCGTATATGTTTTTAAAAAGAGAATTTTTGAAATATATTTTCACTGGGAGTTGAAACAAGGATATTTAGTGCTTCGAGATTTTAGTCGGGCGCAATGACCAGCGTATGCCTAACATCTATAAGAATGACAATAGACTTATCGAACTTCGAGTTATTATGTATTTTTAAATCAATAATTTCAGAATTTAAATGTAGTTATAACTTAATAAAGATGATTCCAAGGTATTTTCAAGACCATAGCTTTCAAATGAAAATACAAATATTTTTGCTCGAATTTTGTATTATATATATACAAGTTGTAAAGAATTTTGAATTTTCGAAATTTTCAAGTCGAAAATTTGTGACTTGAAGAAGAGAGGTCATTTACACTCTTCAACGAGTGTTGAGAATGATTAAATGGATCGTATGGAGTTTAGGTTGAATTTGGATTGTAAGGAATGAAGTGCAATGATGGATAAGTAAACATTGACAAATTTGTTTTGGAATAATTTAGAATGCATGAAGAGATTTGTTTTGAAAAGAAATTTAATCTTTTGAGTTAATTAAGTACGACAGATAAAGAAAGAGAATCGATGACTTAAATGTCGATATTTAATTTAGTTGTGTAAGAATTACACATAAATGTGAAAATTTGAAGTATACGTTGGTATAACGTTGATGATCTCTCCATTTCGAGGACGAAAAGTTTTAAAGGGGGTAGATTATAACGTCCCAGAAATCTCGACAACTAAAATGTGGAATTAAGTAAAGATATAACTATGAATAATCAATTTTATATTGATACTTGACTTAGAAAACGAAAATCAAATATGTATTGTTGGATATTTGGATGAAATTTGTTTGGATATTTGAATTAGATTTGAAATCCAATTGAAAAATATAAATGGTTAAATTTAAAAATAAACGTTATTGATGATAAAGAAAACTGGGAATTTTATTTGTTGAAATATATGAAAATTGGTTTAGGTTGTGTATAATTGTGAAATTAAATTTAACGTTTCAAATTTAAATGAACCAGGGTTGTTGGTAAATGAGTAGAATAAAAATCGGTGAACCCGTAAATTATTTAAATTTTAAATAACATTGTATACAAACAGATTCATATTAGAACCAGACCAATTTTATTGGGTTTAGAACGCGAAAACGTAGCAGTACGTCAAATTTCGTTACGTTTGGAGAGTGCGTTGATGGTACGAAATTAAAGCGGTTTGTGGTATTCGCGGTAAAATAAATATTAATTTAAATCAAATATAACCTACCCTAAATAAAATTTTCGCCGACCTATAACCTGAGACGCTCAGATACCCTATGCTATGTGAAAATACATCGTTCTTGTCCCCACTAATATTCTTCTATAAAAGTGACGCCGCTCCCCCAAATTTCTTTACCAAAACCATTCTTCCCCTTTTTTACTTTCAATGGCCTCTGAAGGTTTGTTCGCACCTCTGCCCCTTTCTATTTTTATGAACGGAAATCCAAATTCCTAAATCATACTCCTTCCACTGCTCAGTGATTCCTTCGCTTTTGAGCTTTGCTCACTGCCATCAGAGCACCACCGAAAACCCTTGGTGCCACTTCCAGAAATTTTCCATCGCCCTCGGAAAAAATTCCCATCATCCTCTCGATGCTCGCAGCTCTGAGACCACCTTCACCAATCACCCCTCCAATTTAATGCAAAACTCTAACATCACTTCAGCCAAGTCAAGGCGGCTCCTTCTCCAGTCCACCGCAACAGCGTTCGTCAGTCGGTTTGCAAATGGAAAGCCTGTAAAGTCACTTCCTTTCTTCTCATTGCTATCACCTTCTTTCTGTGCGTTTCGGTGAGTTATCTCACTCACGGTTAATCGTGTTTTCAAGTAATTTGATTTCAATTAAAATGGATATAATAGTGAGTTATTAGTTCATGATTGATAATAAGTTCAAGTTATTTGACTTCGGTAAACTAAAATAAAATGGTTGATTCTGGTTTGTCGTTAGCTGCCTTTGTCGCTGCAAATCAGTCTTTGCCTGTTTGATTGTTGCTGGTGTGGCCATATTTTACTATAGTTTGTGACTGCCTTTGCCGCCACACCTAGATTTATATACCCTATTTTACTGTAGAGTTGTGACTTTGGATAATGTATTTACCAGTGAACACTTAACACTATTGTGACACGGCAATATTTGGTAGGCTCATTCATAAGCTGGGAAACTGAAAATATTTCCACCTATGTGTATCGTTGGTTCATTTGAGACTTGATTTATAAACTTGGAAACACATTTGTTTCATGATATACATATTTGTACTTTTATTGCCTAAGCTGTTTCACTCGACCCCGTCTTATTGCACCAACACCTTTAAATCATGAATAAAAGTATATGCATTTGACCCTAGGTGTATTCCACTTTACAGAGACAAAATTACAATTCATGTGAGTGGGATGTCCTTTTTCTTTGCTTGTAGCGTTAGCTTTGGGCTTAATTCTTTATTGTTATATGTACATATTCACTTTCGTGCTATTTGAGTTTGAACAGCATTTCCCGGATCACCTTTGAACTTGATGTTGTGGCCTGTTAGTACTTGCCATTGTTGTAATGTTATAAGCTTTACCCTTCAATGTCTGTGTTGCTGAACTTAAAATAAAAGGATAATCACATATATTATTCTTGGTATTAAACTAGTACTACATTTTCATTTTTCGTTTAATTTTATTTTGTCAAATTTTATGGAAGCTGATACTGCACTTCCCTTGGAAAATAACATAATGGATTTTTGTTCTAAAACCTTCAAATTTCTACTGCGTTTACACTTAGCAAATAATTCTACCTAGGTGATCTGTTGAAAATGATTACTTGCATATCGGACACATACTCAAAATTTGTAGCATTTAAATGCTGACAGTATGAAGAAAGAAAAAGAAAAATACCAGTTCATGCTAATCACGAATGTTTGACATGCTGGTTTATGATCCTAGTGCATTAGCAGTCCTTATATCTCCTTGCCACCGTGATGTCCATCATGTCATTTGGTCCATAAACTCAGAAGAACTCATGTTATGTTTGAAATGCATGTGGTTTTTCAGTTTTGATAAAATTTGAACCATGTACACTTGTTTGTGAAAATTTAAAGCCTGAACCCTGCACTATATTTCATGAATTAATATTGAATTTTAGATGGGTCCATACTTTTATATACTTGGAAACAACATAGTTTGAGGACAGTTAGTTCATTTCTTGTGCCCACCTTGCCTGATCTTTGTTGACATGAATCCGATACCTGGGTTTTCCATGCTTTGGCGTCCACTCTTTTCACTAATATCATATGTCCAGTAGTGATATTCACATACACCATTTCACCTATTGCATTGATGCATGCATTATTTGAACGGTTATCAAAACAGTTGCATTCACTTAGTTGTTGCTATTGGTCATTGTTGGTCCATATTTATTGCAAAGTCTGGCATTTTTTCATGCTGTTTTGGCCTTATGCACTAATTTTCATTAATTACCTGTCAATTAATAGATCTGCTAGATGGATTAGTTCATCTCATGCTCTAACCATAAAGAAGGATTAATTAGTATTGGATTGATACCACCAAATTGATTAGATCACATGGATTAATTAACATGGAGTTAATTAACATTGATTAATTAATTTGTATGAGGTTTTGTTATAGTCTGTATGGCCTGTATGAGAATTTAACAGTGGATTTTGATTAATTAATTTTGACATGGTGCATTCTAGTTTAGATGTTTGCCCGTTGCTGTAGTTGTTTCTTGCATGTCGCTGCTCTCTGCCAGAACTGTTGCACATATTCATCTTATGTCCTTTAACACATGTCAGAAATTTTTAGTTGCAAGTGGTTAATAACCTGGGAATTTACTTCTTACATTTGCATGCATGCTAGCGCTGTCTGCATATATAGATGCATGAACGCATATTTATGCGTCGTGTCATTGCTCAGTATGCATCGAGGAACTAAAGCAAACTGGCCTAGTTCATATACCCTGTCCTATTAGTGAGGATATGAGTTGCACTTCTTAGTTATACCTATATATATGAACACATGTACGATACCAGAATGCGTGACTAGTTTGTGTATCAGGCCCTGATTGAGGAATTTAGCATTTTGGAATTGTAGTTTGTGAATTTGTACAAGTGTGTGACCCTATAATTAGTTGGGTGAGGACTCGTGGCAAATCTAGGCATTTCTCTCTCTTTTTATATTTGTTGTAAGCGCACTCATATACGCACATTTGTTTTGATATGAGATATATGTGTTTTGAATTGTATATTTGTTGACATCTTTTTCTAATCCAAATCCTTTGGTACTTAACATATGTGTAAAGATGATATCTCATATGTAGTAACCTGTGAGCACTTTATATGGGCTGATTGGTTAACACATAACATGAGCCGCTCCCATTCGGCACCGATATATCCTGATTTATGATAACTTACTGGGCTTGCATTATCGTGTGAGTACTGCTGCACTTCTGTGTATATGTGGTGGTCGGTGCACACATGCGTATACATATACTATTATGTGTGTGTATACATGTCGTCGGCATACGTATACACAAATTCATATGCTGCCCTGATTCGTTCTTTCTTAATTTGTTACACTATATTTCGGCAGTTTCCATGGGTTCGATATGCTCGAAATTTAATAACATATATGATTAACTAATATATTTCAGTTTATATTGAAATTAATTTACTTGAACATATGATTAATCCTGACTCAAGTATTTTATGTTTTTGCATGGAATGCTTCGGTCAGATCCGAGTGTTACAGATCTAAAGAGTACAGCTTAGGGTTTGAAGATTTACGAAGCTGGGGATTCCAAGAGACGACGCATGGAATGCTTCGGTCAGATCCTATACAATATTTTCTATACAGCGGGATTTGAAATACGGTTGTATAAAAATTTGTATACAATATATTTCTATACAGCGGGATTTGTATAAAAATTTGAAATTCGTATACTTCTCCACCTCTCCATTTAAACACCACTGCCATCAAACAAACATCCACTACCGTATAATGCTTCCTCCTACCCAATACTTCAGATGCTTCCTCTTCCAGTCTATTGAAATTCAAATAAATATCCACAATCTCATTCCCCATTCTCGAACAGACCTGCGCGACTTCACTATCGATCATGGCAACAACCTACATCGCTCTGCAAAAGTGAAGCACGAACCAAAAATGACCAAACTTTCTCCAAAATTCTTTAAACTTCGCATCTTTCTTAACTCCATCGCCAACGATGACCTCCCATGCTGTAAACCCACCGCTATATTTTTGAGCTCAAAAGTAAATGGATCGCTCCAGCTAAACGTTATTCGAGATCAAAGATAATAAACACAAGAATTCAACGAATTAAGATTGAAGTGATTCCATTTTAGTTTTGATTTTATTTTAATTTTTGAAGCGGTGAATTTTCTCAAGTTTATTACTGGAAGAAACGGTTTCAGCTGAGATGGGGAAACACGATTTAGGATTGTAGGGGAATAGTTTATAGGTGAGAATATTTTTTTAATAGATTATTTATTTGATTTTATAGTTTTGTGCCTATCGCATTTTTATCTATTATTTATCATTTCGTACGATTCCGTACGATATCTGTTTGCGATTATAGGGATATACAACTATAGTTTGACATTTCAGACCCAACGAAACTTGTTTTGTCGAAATTCAAGTTTGATTGGACATATAGCGAAATTTTGGAATATTAAATTCGTCAATTGATTCATGTTTAATTATCGCACACTCAAGTAATAATTATGATTGGCTTGAAATCTGAAATCTTTTAATAACTAAATATTCTGGACACGATGGAATAGGTTTTTTCAAATTCCGAGATCGTTTGGTAAAACTACCATTTTTATTACACAAAATAAATCAATACGTGTTTATATCGTGCACGATAGTCAAAATAACTCCAATCGACTCCAACCTGGAAATATTATAATAATTAGCCATTATGGAATTTTAAATCTGGTTCCATTGAAAATGGAGGTCGTTTGAAAATTGACTATTCTTAACTCCCAAATTAAACCGATAAGATGATTAAATTAAAAACTAGGCGTATACCATTCGCACAATCAAATGGTAAGTCCGATCGATACAAAAATCAAAATCCTATAATAACTGACTAATACAGATTCAATGGCACCAGTTTCGTCGCATTCCAAGATTGTTTTCCTGAAATGACATTTACACATAAAACGACACTATTTTTGACACCAAAATATCCCACTCTAAAAATAATGAACCATATATATCCTGGCCCTAAACGTCAATACGAATTCAACGAAACTGGTATCACATTTAAATTCGATCGTTATCTCAAATTACATACAAATTACTTTTAAATAATTTAAATTCATTTAATTAAACCTTATAAAAACTAGCTGCGTGTTTATCGCTATTGCGGTCACATACAATATCGAATCATCACAAAATTTAATTTTATACAATAGCTTAACATTACGGATCAAATGAAACTGATTTCGTTGAAAACATAGATCGTTTGTAAAAAGGATATTCATAAGAATTAAGTAAATCGATAAAATGTAAATAAACTCAAAAACAATTCAATTTGATAATAATAAATTATTATTATCATATATATCTAAGTAGAAAGCGTATAACCTCAAAATAAACATATTTGGATTTTAAACTGGATACTTCAATTTTAAAAGATGTTCGGATCATTTAAAATCGATTTAGTTATATAATGAATCGTTATAATCTATAAACGGTTCCCTAACGACTTTCTGAATTTTGATTTCGACATAACTCATAATCTACAAGACAAAATCTCAATTTATTTTCTTTCATTAGAAAACTATAGTCAAATAGATCCGAATGTTTCTTATTTCAAAGAAATTCGACTTATATTGACTTTTGTATATTCAATTGAAGTTCAAAACATAATATTACGAACAACCGCGGCGTTATGAGCTCGTTTTAAATTTAATTATAAATTATACGTTCAAACGTCATTTTTAATAAGAAATTCCTTATGATTACCTTATATATTTCCAATACCCCATTTAAACAATTTAAATATTCAAAATTAAATGGCTAAAAATCTAGG
This sequence comes from Allium sativum, assembly GCA_030737875.1. Taxonomy (NCBI): domain Eukaryota; kingdom Viridiplantae; phylum Streptophyta; class Magnoliopsida; order Asparagales; family Amaryllidaceae; genus Allium; species Allium sativum. Next base: position 319,985,863 of record CM060909.1, read on the forward strand.
TTGTTACATTCCTCTCCCTTTAAAAGAATCCCATCCCCGAAATTACTGAGATAGGAAATCTTTTACAAACTCTATTAATGAAGTTAAAAACTCTTGGTTTACTTCTTAACTCCAGTTTCAACTAAACCAGTTTACTTCAATTAAAATATTAATTCATTCCCATTAACGAAAATTTTCAAAAGATCTAAAAAATTTCTAACACCTTAAATTTCCAAAAAAATTAGCAGAGTTTCCCTTGTACGAAGGGATTTCTGCGATATCGTAGGAACAAAAAATATATATATCGACCTACATGATCGAAAAAATCCAACTCATATCCCAAATTTTGTATTTTTGTGTAGGCATACCTTATATAAGCATTATTAATCGAACTTGCTTAATTTGTATGTTGTTTATGCAGCAAAGCTCAAGCCAGGGTAGCTCCATCTGCCTGTACTTACTCAACTCCAACACGTAAGTCTCAAAACATGAAATTTATATAATATTTCATTCAATTCATATTATTTACTCATCCAAGTTAAATTTCATCTTTATACAATTTTTCTCCTTATTTATCTTATTAAATTAAAAGTTAAATTTTACCTCATCTAGGAATTCACATTCCCAATTTTTTTGAGTTCAAAACATATTTCTTCTGATTTTCATACCCATGAGAACTCTAGAATTCATATACATGGTTAGTTTTCAACCAAATTGAAATTATATACATATATATATATACACACACACATATTTATTTCGATACCAAATCCCATTCTCTTTTTGGGCTTTTGAATCAAATCCTGGTTTTTTTCCTCATACAATTCATAATCAACTTTTCGATAGTAATTTGTCACTTAGAAACTAGAAAATGAACATCGATGATGTCCAGATCATAATCGGAATTATTTTCTAACGACTGAAGTGAGTTCAATGCTTAATCACTTCCAAAATCTATTTAAAAATAACTTTTATTCAAAAATTTCTTTCAAGTAATGCTATATTATTTATAACACTTCAGAAAACATTTTCTAAATCATCCGGGATTTAAATTCAAAAATTCCGGTTTGAACTCAATCTTAGTTTATCTTATTTGTACGCGTTATCCATGTATAAATTATATTTGATTGTATATAACCATTCCAATATATCACAGTTTCATTTGATTGTAATGACAATAAATACATCCATATACTATAATATTTCAGAAATTATTCCTTCTATATCAAAATAATATTTACACAAAGTTATTTCATTTACCTATTTTAAAAGAATAATGTATCAAATTGTTTTGTTCGAGAGTTTAGAAACACCTATTGATACTATTGTACATTCCGTGTCGACCAAAATTCAAAAATCACTTAACAAACCAGTCAATACAATATAAAATAATTTTTATATCAAATCTACAAATACGCTCTTTCGTATATATTCTCAAACTCAATTTAGGGTATTACTAACCCCATCTCTATTGAGTCACATCGCTGAGCTAAGGTTATTACTCAACCTTCAACTCTGATACCAGTGTAACAAACAGACCAATTTCCGACCCTAATTATCGACATAAATACCATGTCAACTAACCAAGCACCGGAAATTATTGGATCATTAATGAAAGAAGTTAGAGGGTGAGAAATAGAAAGAAAGAAAAGTTAGAATAGAAGAAAATGAAGAACACAAATCTCACAACGGAGTGAATAAAATATATTAGACAACATAACTTTTGAAATACAAATGTGTTCTGTATATACATGCCATCATCAAAGCACAATACATTCAACATCACAGTGGAAATAAATAGTAGCTATCTAATGCTGAAGCCTTCTGCTCCATGCTCTTCCAAGTATATTTGAAAAATCCTGACTACTTGACTGCCTGTACAAATTTGGCCACCCAAGAGTTTACCATAAAACAAACAAAATAACTCTGGGTCATTCATGGGATTGGTATGAGTAAACTTCAACCATTTAATTTAACTTCCCAAAAATCCTTTAGAAATAAAATATAATCGTAAGACCGATCCACACATAAACATGGATGGTTTTTACCTTATGCTAACCCAAAATATTTTTTGTATCAAAACTATTCTTATATTATTATAGTGTCAAAATCAAACAAATAGCAATCTAGTGGAACACTTGCATCTCACGCTCCATATACATAATATATAATTAAAAACCATAGGGCGCTTATTGTGTAATGGATTTCCAACTATGACATGGTATAGGACCACCTTCCGATAGTGTATCTTTAGAGAAGAATACATTGGGTTCAACAAGAACATCTTGCAACCCAGCCAGACATAACCGACCACTCATTCAGCATGAGTGCACCAAATGTATATCACCAACTGTCACCGAAAGTATATAGTAGAGAAAGAATAAGAAGCAATAGAATTTTCTCTAGATCAAATGATAATATATACTAATGGGTATGACCCATATAGCCATGTTGCCTGCCCGATAATTGTCATTTTCAGGTTGATGAGGCATGAGGCTACGTCTTTCCTTTAGAACATCACAACATCATTCACTTTGAATGCGACATCGTCAGATCCTTCAAATCACTAATTGATGTCCACAAATATACTCTAGGTGTTAAGCTAAAAGAAGTTTCCTTCTTCGCCACCAAACTTGGTATATTTGTAGAAATCAACATACATCATCATTTGGAAACACTCTGTCAGACATTCGTCCATACAACTTGTCTTGGGACTGGACAAACCGAAGACACTATTCCATTATTCCATCTTGGGAAATTTCTACCTAGGATTAACAGAATAGCCCTTGCACTTTACTACGTCTTCAATTATCTTTGGCATAATTTGATTCGCAATTTTTATGCCTATACGGAGTGGTTTTCAGAAAATAAATCTGATCCTGGTCTCTTCGTATTGACAACAGAAATACAAAGTAGACCAAAACTTTGATAGCCGATTATTTAACTATTAAAGGAAGCATCCATATAACCAATGATCCTATTTCCAAATGGAAATTCTATAGATCAAGCACCAAATAACACTGGCCCCTTTTCAATTAATTTCGTATGAGTTTATCATTTTCCAATTTCCTATATCTTTCCAGACATTCTTCAAAACTCGTTTTGCCTCTCATAATTCTTGGATAACATTTCCATTGATTTAAAATATTTATTTTCCATATTTCCAGAAAATATACAATTAGTGTCGGAAAACATTTCCATTTATTCACATTCCTCATTTTCTATATTTAGAAAATAAATGTTATTAAAATTGGAAAACATTTCAATTTCCATTTCTTAACTTCTCATTAACCAATTCATTTTATTTTCTATGCATAGAAAATTTCTTTGATTTTATTTAAAAAATTTCCAAAATTCTTTTTATTTGGATTAAATCCATGTCATATAAAACATCGTTATTACAACTCAACCCGTTAATCATTCATTAACTAACTAATCCTTGCTACCGAACCTTAACCTTTCCTCTGTCAATATGAAGTCAACCAAGTTGGGTTATAATTACCTCTCAGATCTTAACTAAAAAACATTTTCAACTTTGAAATGGACACATTTCACAACTTCAAATTCCAAATAAACATTACGTACGCAACTCTCGGATTCAATTTAAGAATCCACTTCTTTTATGGAAAACATTGAATCCCTACTTCCAAAATATTTACATTTTAAAATATAACTTTTATTCATTAAATTTAAATAAACAAAAAATAACTTAATCGATAGATAAATAAATAATTAAATCTTGATTAAAACGGAAAGTAAAAAGTACTTTCCTGAATTCAGTATAGTCGGATTCCAATAAATTACTCTCTTTCTAATAATCTATATTTGTAATATTTGGAACTCTGAAATAAATCAATTATTTCAGGTTTACTCAAATTTCACTTTATAAATATTTCCATTTGCAAAATATTTGCTTTAAACCATTATTCACTTCAATTGGGAATATTATAATCAAATCTATTCGATTTCATATTGTAAATAATACCTTAAAACCAAATTCCATTTCTATTGGTAGAATTATTCAGGTAAAATATTATTTCTTTCATCGATTTATAATCCCGTTTTTAATTTCCTTTATAATAGCTAAGTTCAAGCCCACTTAGAAATATCGGTTTTAAAATCGATTTCCACCTTTCTATACAAATTTAAATATTTTACTAAATTTATAAACGTTGTTCACAATCAACTTCTTGTTTTATCCATTAAAACAAGTTTCCATTTTTCAAGTCCATTTGAAATTAAATTTCTATTTTTGGAAAAATAAATTCCTTTTTTAAATTTCAAATTCCTTTTCTATATTCGAAAATATTATATGGTCTAATACAAAAATTCTAGGGTTGGTGTGATACAATATAACATAATCAATCACCGATTATATATCACATCATATATCACAATCAATGAAAAATAGAAATATAAATGTTGAGGAATCCAGTTAGATCTCTCTAACCTATTTCCCTACATCCATAGATGTTAATCAACATAATAAACATCAAGTTCATTCAGATATGAGATATAATGGTAAATAGAAATAATATTCAACCAACGAATTATATATATAACTATATCAATCATTTCAACAAATTTATCAACATCCAAACAACTATTACACAATATAAAATTACTATATACAAATTTAAAACTCGTTCATATAAAAATATAAATGAGCTAGAATTAGTGAGTTTACTCACATTGTTTCGCAGTTGATAGTTCTGCTTTTGTTTTCATTTAAAATCAAACAAGTGTTTAATTTTACCAAAAAAATCCTGTAGCTTTGTTCTTGGCCACTTTTTTTCTACAGCGTAGATTTCTTCATTGCGATCCCAACATGATAGGTTTCGTCCGATTCTGTTAAGATATGAAATAATTATCACAGTTATAAGTTTTAATTGGTTTAGAAATAACAATTAACCAGTTATTATATTAATTTTTCTTTTAGTTACCCTTGATTCGTATTAAGCGGCATAATCTTCTACCTTCTATAGCCACCGACACTTCACCCAACCCAACGACAGCCGACTTCCTCTACCTTATTCTCCTTCCACCGTGCACACAATCACCTACTATCGATCCATTGAATTGCTAACATCCCACAACATAATCCATGATACAAAACCATGCAGTTCCCTAATAAAAAATTTCCTTATCAAGACATTAATTCATACTTGTCATTTTTAATCTTTCTTCTCCCTGCTAAAAACACGAACCTGTAGAAACTCCACTATTTCCATCTTCACCATATTTTTTCCAATCCCTTCACCAGCTTCATGCCTCACCAAAGATAATTCTCATTTCAGAAAAGCCATACCCATCACCTGCTTCCTAGCAAAACTACCCACGCCGTATACTTCTCCACCTCTCCATCTAAAGCAAAGCTACCCACGTCGTATACTTCTCCACCTCTCCATCTAAAAACTACATCCATCAAACAAACATTACCAATGTATAATGCTTCCTCTTACCTAATACTGTTGATGCTTCCTCATTCCATCCATTGAAATTCAAATAAACATCCCCAATCTCCTTCCCCATCCTCGTACAGACCTGCGCGACTTCCCCATCGATTGTGGAAACAACCTACCATCATGCTGAAACAGTGAACCACAAACCAAAAATCACCAAACTTCCCCCAAATTTCTTCGAACCTCGCGTCTACCGTAACTTCATCGCCAATGATGACCCTCCCCTGCCCTAAACCCACTACCATATTTCTAAGCTCCAAAATAAATGGATCGTACCAGCTAAACGTTATTCGAGATTGAAGCTAATAAGCACAGGAATTCAAGAAATAAAGAATGGAGTGATTTCATTTCAGTTTCAATTTTATTTTAATTTTTGACGTGGTGGATTTTCTAATGTTTATTACTAGAAGAATTAGTTTCTTCTGAGACGGGGAAACGTGATTTAGGGATTGTGGGGAATAGTTTTATAGGTGAGAAAATAATTTTTATTAGATTATTTTATTTGATTTTATAATTCTGTGCCTATCGCCATTCTATTTATCATTTATCATTTCGTATAATTCCATACGATATCCATTTGCGATAAAAAGGATATACAACTATAGTTTGACATTCTAGACCCAACAAAACTTGTTTCGTTGAAATCTGACTCCGTTTGGATAAATAGCAAAATTGTGAATATTAAATTCGTCAACTTATTCACGTTTGATTTTCGCACACTCACATAATAATTCCGATTGGCTTGAAATCTAAAATCTTTCATTAATTAAATATTCCAGATATAATGGAACTAGTTTTGTCAAATTTTGAGATCGCTCGGTAAAACTCCCTTTTTATTTCGCACGATAATCAAAATAACTCTAATTGACTCCAAACTGGAAATCTTACAATAATTAGCTATTGCGGAATTCATAAAACTGGAAATCCAACTCAAAACACGGTTATCTCGTCAGTCGATTCCAATTCGTTCTTACTTCCAATTAATTAATAATATAATTAATTTAAATAATTATATTTAATTGTTCTTAACAAGAAAATTATCTAAATTTAGGTTAATCTCTAATCACTTGTTTATAATTCTGATTAATATCAGAATTTACTTTATTAAATCAAGTAATAATTAATTATAACTTAAATAATAAACATTTATTTCTTTTTTATAAACTCTTATTCAAAATATATATTTAAAATCTATCTTTAGTTATAAAATAAATTTTATAACTTCAGGTCTATCAATTCACCTGACGGTAAATCGATATAAATAAAACAATTTACTTTTAGGCCATTTACTGCTGATTACCCAACTAATATTGCCCATTGGTTAAAACCAAACACAAGTTGAATTTCCAATCAATGATCAATACTCAAACCAATCACCCAAACATGATAGTTCATATGATAATATGAAAATAAAAAATAAAAAATATATTTGAGGAATTCCCTTGGATCCCTCCAACCTGTTCTTCCTTGTATCCAAAACGGTTATCTAAAATTAGATCATTCAATTCCATTTAACTATAACAGTAAATAATCAACTATTTAACATCAACCAATCAAAACACTTCAAACAATTCAACATGTTTATTTTATAAATGTGACCAATATGGTAAGTTACCTTCATTGGGTCCAATTCTTTAAAATAACGATATGGTATTTCACTGAAATTAAACGATAGTTTAATTTCATCAGTTAAATCAACACATGGATAAATAATTTGCAAACAGTCAACCATTAGCAAACAGAGCACACAAAATAAAAACCCAATTTATATAAAATATAAATAGGGGGAACTGAGTGAGTTTAACTCAACTTGATTTGATTCTGCTGAAACAGTTGGTTTTAATTAAATTAAACATAGGTTTAATTCAATTAAAAATCTCAGTTGTCTCTATTTCTGTCTAGACAATACCATGATGTTGTGTCCGTCCATACAGTTCCAATAGGTATATTTCATCACCATGTTCCCGAAGCAACTTGTTTTCATTAAATTCTGATAATAGAATAAAAGTTATTGACATTTAATACACTATTTTAATTTAATAAATATTTCCTTAATCAAGTTCTTAATAAATTAATTACTTTTGGATCACAATTTCTGTTTGATTGTTTTATTGACTGTCTTGTTCCCAAAATTGCGATCTGTATCCATCCTGAACCAAAAATAGAAGTTATTAACTATTTTCTTTACACTATTTAGTTAAATTAGATATATAACTTCCCTAATTAAAAGTTAATTATATTAATTACTTAGTTAGTTTAGTTATAGTGTTTTAACAAGGATCTGCTATGGTTTTTATTTCTTTTCCAGGCCGACTTTCCCTCATTCCTTTGTTTCCAAAACGTGGTGTGATTAACAATAGCAATTAGGTTAAAGTAAATATGAATTCTTAATTTAAATGTGGTTTAACTTAATGACATTAGGTTAAAATAATATCCAGGCCAACATATGTTCTGTTCGTTCCAGCCATCTTCATCGTGCTTCCCCTTCTTGATTCATCTACCAATCAACCTTTAATTAATTCATGTCATTAAATGTAACGACCCAGATTTCTTATCGATTTATTTCAAATGTTTAATATGCTTTTAAATATTGAATTGATAATATAAACGAATTTTTATATTAAGTTATCAATTTAATAATCGATTTTGATTTAATATTGAATATATTAAATTATCGTAATACGAAATATAATTGAAATCAAAGTTAAAAACTGAATTAAAACAATTCAGATGATCAATATTAATTCTATTTGAATATAGATGATAATAAAAATATTTTTATTATAAAATTGATTATTTCTGTGTTTAAATTATATTATATTAATATGGTATGTACGTTCAAATTAAATTCCAGAATGTATATATTATTCAATTCAGAATAGCGTTGTAACATTTAAACGTCTGTCGTTATGTTAAAATAGCGGTTCGTGAATTCAAGCAATGGACCCAAGATATTTGATTTATGGATAAGATCGACATCAAATCAGAATCTATTTAGATAAGATAAAAATCACTTTATATCAAATCGTATTAAATTTAATATCAAATTGAATTAAAATTCATGTACTTCAGCTACTACCCTACCTTGTACTCGTGTGCAGACATTTCTTCTTCATGAAGTCTATTTTCTCCTATTTAACAATGCGAGATCTCCCTTCCTTTTTCATTTTTTTTGATTTACTCTCATTCTTTTTCTGCTCGATCAAAGGAAATGTCGTCCTTTATTTGTTTGTTTTGTTTAAAAATCGATGTCAGTAAATCGAAAAGCAGTATTTCGGTTTCCTCTTGCCAACTCTTTCTCGTACCAAATCCCATTTCCTTTTATTTATAATCAAATTGAAAGCTTCCATAAAAAGAAAAAGGGCCTGCTCCAAAAACTATCGTATACAACTCGAAAGCTTCAGAAACCAGATCGCGATTCAATAGATAGCGCAACATCTCCTGTAACCAAAACATTTAGTGCGACGCTGCTCGGATCCAAACTTGAGCACCGCGAGGTTTTAGCGGAGTAGAAGAGGGGCTCGACAGTATGATACTTGCGAATTTGGGAAGTCGCGATGATCCAAAAAGGGTCTGGAACCTTCAACGATGGCTAGAGACGCGTCTAGGTGGAGGTTCGGATGTTGATTTGTGGTGATGTGGTGGTGTAGCTCAGTGAATGGAAGATTTTGGTGATGTTGATTGTAGAGTTCGTGAAGTGATTAGTTGAATGGAAGGAGAGAGGTGATGGGTTTTATGGGTTGTTTTTCCAACTGTGAGAAGAAATTAAGGAAGAAGGCTGCAAGCTGAGGAGGTGTTTGGTGGTTTCCTATTAACATACGTGTCGAGACATGTACCAGTCCTGGTTTGAAGGGGCATGGCTTGTTCACAGCAGGTTCCGAGGAGCTAAGCATGGTCTGCTTTGTTGTTATATCAATGGAAAAAAGGGACGTGAAGAGAAGTTGTAGTGAGGGTGGAAAGGGTGTGGTCAGTGAGCAGAATTTGTTAACAGTGGGAAAACAAGGTAATGAAGTGAATTAAGGTAATTTAATAAAAAAAAATTTAGTTAGTAAATTAGTATAGTTTAAATTGTGAAAATAAAATGCAATATCTTATTTAATTTTAGATCCGTTCTAAACACTTTAAATTTTGTTGGACTCGTATGGATTGGGCCTCACGGTGGAATTCATTTTGGGATTTCTGAATCGACTGGAATCAGAATCGATCTTAAATAAAAACCACGGTGAGTAAATCTCACTCATATTTTATTTTAATTATTTTTAAATGTTAAAAATAAATTTGATGGTTGCCTGGATGCTTGAATATATTATTATGGCTATTAAAAATATATCAGTTGTTTAGGGTTGTTGTTTGTGGCTATTATGTATATACTGGTGGTTGGATTCCCGCAGTATCATTAGTGGTTGCCCGGGGTATCATTAGCGGATGATTTCCCTATGCGCCCCACAATATATATATATAGTGGATGACCTTCATACCGATATATCCTGCCTTGAAGCAGGATGGGTTTTATTTATGTTGGCTAACGTTTGTGGATGCAAGATAAAAAGGTTGGAGGGATCCAACTGGATTCTTCAAAAATATTATTGTTTGTTTTTCATATATATTATCATATATGATGTGTTAGAAAACCTGTCACTTATAATTGGTTGTTTTGAGTGTTTAAAATATCACTGGGCTAAAATGTTGATATATAAAAATATCGTGAAAACGATATTTGAAATTTAAATGGAAAATTCTACTTTTCCAAAATAGAAATTTGAATTTCGAATGGACTAGAAATATTAACTTTTTTTGAATAATTAAAACAAGCAGTTCATTTATAAACGAAGTTTATAAATGAAGTGAAATAAATTATCATTAGATAATTCAAAAAATAAATAAATACAAGTGTGAATTTGAAAAGGGAAATTTACTTTTCCAAGGTAGAAATATTAATTTCAAATGAATTTGAAAGGGAGACTTGTTTAATATATAAACAAGTAAAATAAATGGTGTTTGTAAATAAAAAGGAAAAATTATCATTTGGATAATTTAAATATTTAAATTCAAATGTGAGTTTAAAATGAGAACTCAGAATCATTTTAAATAATAAACGATAGATTTTATTCCGGAATTCGGAATATAAATGAAGTTGAATAAATCCTTAGGATTTATGTTTGAATTCGACTATGTCGGATTTATAAAAATAGATTATTCCCAATTAGGATATTTAAGTTATATTAAATAGAAACTGAGATAAAACATGAAAATAGGTAATATATTTATATAGATAAGTGTTGATAAAGAGAATACTCCAAAATAAGATTTTGGTTTTAAATAGATTTCGAAATGGAAACTTGTTTTAACTTTATAGAACAAGGAAGTTAAATTATAAACGATGTTTATAATTTAGTGAGATAAATTATCGTTAGATAACTTAGAAGTTTAAATTCAAGTATGAATTTATAAAAATGAATTGAGAATCATTTTAAAAAGGGGACGACATGTTTTTATTCCAGAATTCGGAATATAAAATGAATTGAGATAAATCTAAGGATTTATAATTAGAATTCGATTATATCGAACTTTATATATAATTTATAAAGGAATTGGAATGTAGTATAAAGAATGGAGTTATCAATGAAAATATAAATGAGTAGTGAAATAATCGACAAATAAGGAAAATCAGAAATATAAGTTGAAATTGGGAAAATGGGTTTAATATATATTGAAATATATTAGAATGAAGTTAGAGTTTATATATAAACGAAGTTAAAACATTTATATATTAAATATAATTAAAACAAACTCGTCGCAGCGCGGTAGTTCGTAAATTGGCGTTTCGAACTTTAATTGAGTATATGGAACTCAATTTAAGTCGGAATTCTGTGAAACAAGAATCATCAGGACCAATTGAATAATAGTTTTCTAATGGAAGAGAAAATTTTGAATTTCGTCGTATATATTTTGAGTTATATCAAAATCAAATTTTTCAGAAAAATAGCGCCATAACCGTTTAAACCATTATGGTTTATTTAAATAATTTAAAGGATTTTATGCAAATAAAGTCCGAATTTCTATTTAGAAAAATCCAGATTTGAGTTATAAAATATATCTGAACTCAAGTGGAGTTATGAAATGATTTTTGAAACAAAAAAAATCAAATTTTTATTTATTGAATAGAATTAACTAATTTGAATAATAATTAGTTAATGAGATTTCTGAATTGAAATTGGGCTTTGAATAAGTGAATTAGATCTGGAAATTTACATTTGAAATTGAAAAGGAAACTTGAATATAAAAATGGAATTCGATTTGTTTGTAAGAAATTTGATGTTATATTAGAACATGTTATGTTCAGACAAAGAAGTGAAATAGGCAAAATAACTAATTAGAAAATATATTAGCGAATCGGGTTAAGACGAATGGATTGAGTTGAAACCAAATGGGAATATTTGGATATGGGTTAGACAGGTATGAAATGAAGTATATGAAGATTTTAATTTGTGCGCCCGACAAAAAGGTACATGTTTAAATTCCATATGAGATTTTATGTGCCGAATCGACATGCCACTTGGCTTTTTGACTTTCTTTTTGAATGGAAAGGGCTTAGAGAGGCGAGTTGAGGTCTGAACTATCGGCCGGTACAAAGGAGGTTATGGCGAAATTTTCCAGAATTTTAAGGAGTTAGAATATTTTAAAGAAAATTGGATAACTAGAAAATCAATATATCAATATATATTGAATTTGATAAGAAAACGAACTAAAAATAGAATATTATAAATAAAAAAAGAAAATATGTGAATTTAAATCGAGTAAGAATAGAAAGAGAAATGTATATACGTTTTAGAAATGGAAAATTTGTTTAATATAGTGTTGATTATTCGAGATAAGCGGTCTTGTCTGCTTTGAAGTTAATAATATATTCAGTCAAGGTCTGAGAGGTAATTATACCCCAACTCGATTGATTTCATTATTAGTTGATAAATAGCAAGTTTCGGTATCGAAGAGAAATGTTTAAAGAGATTTAGTAGGATGTAGTATTTTGGGTTGTTGTAACGATGTTTTACATAACATTTGTTTTAACCCAAGTATGTGGAATTTTGGAAATATAATAATAAATATTTCCTAAGTATAGAAATGAATTGTCGTGAAACGGATAAGTAATTGGAATATTTTCCAATTATTAATAGAAAATATTTTCTAAGTGTAGAAAATAAAAGATGGCGAGATATGGAAATGTTTTCCAAATAGCGTAAGAGGCCAAGAAGAATATTGAAAATATTGTGCTAACGAAAATGATAAGGAAATGGAGAAGTGATTTTATCAACGAAATATTAATTAAGGGCCCAGTGATTGTTTGATGCTATGAATGGATGTTTGTTTTTCTTTGCTAGTTAAATAACTGACTATCGAAGTGTTTGCCAATATCGTTGTCAATATGGAGAGACCGGTTGAATTATTATCTGAGAACCACTCCGTATTGGCAGTAGTGTTGCAGATCAGATTATATGAAGATAATCGAAGACCGAGTAAAGTGCAAGGACTTTTTCTATTTATGGAAATTGTGCCTTCGGTTTCGTTCAATCCCAGAATGAACGTATATGGACGAATGTCTGACAGAGTATTTCCAATGATCGAATATGTTGTTTTGTATAAATATATATATGGTGGCGGAGAATTTATTCTCTTAGCATAATGTCCAGAATATATTTGTGCAATCAATTAGTGATTAACGAATCTGACAACGTGGCATTCAAAGTGATTGTGCTATCAATGAATGATAAGAAATCGTAGCCTCAAACCTCAACAACCGAGAAATGAAAAAAATCGGGCAAGCAGCATGGCTAAGTGGGTCGCTCCCATTAGGGTGTATTATCACCTATCTAGAGAAATTCAATTAATTCCTTATTCTATTCGATGCTGTCCCATTCGGGAAACGGTTGCTGATCCCAACCGTTGGTGATATACATTCGATACATTCAAGCGAAATGAGTGGTCGTTCATGTGTGGGCCGGGTTGCAAGATGTTCTTGTTGAACCCAGTGTATTCCCCTCTAGAGATACACTATCGGCAGGTGGTTCCATACCTTGTCATAGTCGGAATCCAATCTCCAATAAGCGCCATGTGGTTTTTGATTTTATATTATATATGGAGCGTGAGATGCAAGCGTTCCGCTTGATTCTATTTATTTGATGTAGAAATTATTATAATATCACTGTATTTGATATCAAAAGTATTTTGGGTTATCGTAAGGTAAAAACCATCCGTGTTTATCTATGGGTCGGTCTTACGATTATCATTTCTTTCGAAAGGATTTTTAAAGTTAAACAAATGATTGGAGTTTACTCACACCAATCCCATGACTGACCCAGAGTTTATTTTGTTTTTGTTTTCCCTAAACTCTTGGGTGCCCAAATTTGTTCGGGCAGTCAAGTAGTCGGGATTTTACAGATTCACTTGGAGGAGTTAGAAGCAGGAGGCTTCACCAGTTAGCTGTAGACTATCATATATTCCGCTGTGTACTATGTTGTATCTGGAAACAGTGTTTATAACTGTTTCAGGAACAACTGTTGTGCTCTGATAATGGTATGTATATACAGTTATTGATTTGTATTTCAAAAATTATGTTATTTAATATATTTTATTCGTTCCGCTGTGAGTTTGTGATCTTCGTTTCCTTCTATTCTAATATTTCTTTCTTTCTATTTCTCATCCTCTAACTTCTTTATAATAATGATTCGTATTTCTGTGCAATTTGGGTTGGACGTGTGGTGTTATTAGTCAACTCAGATAGTACAGATTTGCGGGCCATTACAGTTGGTATCAGAGCCAGGTTGAGCGAATACCTAGGCTTTGGGATTGTGCTCATTAGAAATAGGGTCAGTAGTACCCTAGAATGAGCTGAGTGTATGTAAACGAGAGAGCGTATTTGGTAATTGATTAAAACAAATGTTTTATATTGTGTTGACTTGTCTGTTTAGTAGTTTATGAATTCTGATCGAATCGTGGGACGCCACGACGTCGATAAGAGTTTGTAAAGAAGATTGGACACAATACTGTTTTAAAATGGGTAAATGAAATAAATTTACTCAAAATTTAATTTTTGATAGAAAAGGAATAATTTTCTAAAATTATTATATTATATGGATGTGTTGATTGTTATTTTTGTAATCAAACAAGATTATAAAATTGGAATGGTTATATATAACCAAAATTTAAGTTGTATATGAATGAAATATACAATTGAGATGAATTAAAAAATTAATTCAGACCGGAATTTAGAATTTAAATCCTGGGAAGTTAAAAAATATTTTCAAAGTATATTAAAATAATATACCTTTGATTTGGAAGGATTTTTGATTAAAAATCAATTTAGATGGATTTTAAAGTGATAAAGCACTGAACTCACTTCAGTGGCTGGAAAATAATTCTGATGATGACTGCAGCTTCATCAATGTTCATTTTCGAGTTTCTAAGTGATGGATTGCTACCTTAGAAAAGTTTTTGATGGAAATTTGTTTGGAAGAAAACAATTGGTATGGAAAAATTAAAATGTTTTGAATTGGAAATTGTTATAAATATATATATATATATGTGGTTTCGAAAAGATTTGGAATTAAATCCCGAGGATTTGAATTCTGAAATTTTAAAAATTTAACTTAAGCAAGTTAAATAGATCGAAATGAATAAATTGAGTAAAATCAATTTAAATGAAATATGAATCAGATGTGAATGTATTGATTGTAGATCATTCAAATTAAATGAATGAAAACCAAAAGTTTGTGGGTACTGAAATTTGTTGAAAAATGAAGAGTTGAGTTTAAGCATAAGCATATTTTGAAAAGTACATAGGTTTGTAGCATTTTTCTTACCTTAGTAATTTCGGGGACGAAATTCTTTTAAGGGGGAAGAATGTAATGACCCGGATTTCTTATCGATTTACTTTAAATATTTAATATGCTTTTAAATATTGAATTGATAATATAAACGAATTTTTATATTAAGTTATCAATTTAATAATCGATTTCGATTTAATATTGAATATATTAAATTATCGTAATACGAAATATAATTGAAATCAAAGTTAAAAACTGAATTAAAAAAATTCAGCTGATCAATACTAATTCCATTTAAATATAGATGATAATAAAAATATTTTTATTAGAAAATTGATTATTTCTAAGTTTAAATTATATTATATTAATATGGTATGTATGTTCAAATTAAATTCCAGAATATATATGTTATTCAATTCAGAATAGCGTTGTAACATTTAAACGTCTATCGTTATGTTAAAATAGCGGTTCATGAATTCAAGTAATGGACCAGAGATATTTGATTTGTGGATAAGATCGACATCAAACCAGAATCTATTTAGATAAAATAAAAATCACTTTATATCAAATCGTATTAAATTTAATATCAAATCGAATTAAAATTCATGTACTTCAGCTACTACCCTACCTTGTACCCACGTGCAGACATTTCTTCTTCATGAAGTCTATTTTCTCCTATTTAACAATGCGAGATCTCCATTCCTTTATCATTTTTTTTATTTACTCTCGTTCTTTTTCTGCTCGATCAAAGGAAAGGTCGTCCTTTATTTGTTTTTTTGTTAAATATCAATGTCAGTTAATCGAAAAGCAGTATTTTAGTTTCCTCTTGCCAACTCTTTCTCGTACCAAATCCCATTTCCTTTTATTTAGAATCAAATTGAAAGCTTCCACAAAAAGAAAAAGGGCCTACTACAAAAACTATCGTATACAACTCAAAAGCTTCAGAAATCAGATCGCGATTCAATTGGTAGCGCAACATCTCCTGTAACCAAAACATTTAGTGCGATGTTGCTCGGATCCAAACTCGAGCACCGCGAGGTTTTGGCGGAGTAGAAGAGGGGCTCAGCAGTATGATACTTGCGAATTTGCGAAGTCGCGATGATCCAAAAAGGGTCTGGAACCTTCGACGATGGCTAGAGATGCGTCTAGGTGGAGGTTCGGATGTTGATTTGTGGTGATGTGGTGGTGTAGCTCAGTGAATGGAAGATTTTGGTGATGTCGATTGTAAAGTTCGTGAAGTGATTAGTTGAATGGAAAGAGAGAGGTGATGGGTTTTATGGGTTGTTTTTCCAACCGTGAGAAGCAATTAAGGAAGAAGGCTGCGAGCCGAGGAGGTGTTTGGTGGTTTCCTATTAACATACATGTTGAGACATGTAGCAGTCCTATTTTGGGGAGGCATGGCTTGTCCACAACAGGTTTTGAGGAGCTAAGCATGGTCTTTTTTGTTGTTATATCAATGGAAAAAAAGGGACGTGAAGAGAAGTTGTAGTGAGGGTGGAAAGGGTGTGGTCAGTGAGCGGAATTTGTTAACAGTGGGAAAACAAGGTAATGAAGTGAATTAAGGTAATTTAATAAAAACATTTTTAGTTAGTAAATTAGCATAGTTTAAATTGTGAAAATAAAATGCAATATCTTATTTAATTTTAGATCCGTTTGAAACACTTTAAATTTTGTTGGACTCGTATGGATTGGGCCTCACGGTGGAATTCATTTTGAGATTTCTGAATCGACTGGACTCAGAATCAATCTTAAATAAAAATCACGGTGAGTAAATCTCACTCATATTTTATTTTAATTATTTTTAAATGTTAAAAATAAATTTGATGGTTGCCTGGATGCTTGAATATATTATTATGGCTATTAAAAATACATCAGTTGTTTAGGGTTGTTGTTTGTGGCTATTATGTATATATTGGTGGTTGGATTCCCGCAGTATCATTAGTGGTTGCCCGGGTATCGTTAGCGGATGATTTCCCTATGCGCCCCACAATATATATATAGTGGATGACCTTCTTACTGCTATATCCTGCCTCGAAGGAGGATGGGTTTTATTTATGTTGGCTAACGTTTGTGGATGCAGGATAAACAGGTTGGAGGGATCCAACTGGATTCTTCAAAAATATTATTGTTTGTTTTTCGTATATATTATCATATATGATGTGTTAGAAAACCTGTCAATTATAATTGGTTGTTCTGAGTGTTTAAAATATCACTGGGCTAAAATGTTGATACATAAAAATATCGTGAAAACGATATTTGAAATTTAAATGGAAAATTCTATTTTTCCAAAATAGAAATTTGAATTTCGAATGGACTAGAAATATTAACTTGTTTTGAATAATTAAAACAAGCAGTTCATTTATAAACGAAGTTTATAAATGAAGTGAAATAAATTATCATTAGATAATTCGGCAAAAAAATAAATATAAGTGTGAATTTGAAAAGGGAAATTTATTTTTCCAAGGTAGAAATATTTATTTCAAATGAATTTGAAAGGGAGACTTGTTTAATATGTAAATTAGTAAAATATGTAACAACCCGGAAAATCCGAGCCAATTTAAAAATTTTATTTTGGCTATTTCAGTAAGTTTTGAATAGTTAAAATAATTCACTTTAGATAATAACGATTAAAAATTTATTTTAATCAAAGATAGAACAAATATATTCTTTTTGATTTCTAAAGAAGTCAAAAATAGTACTGTAGTTTGAAAAGTCAAACTTGTACTTTGACCGAATGTACCGGATTCAAAATTTAACGGATTTTAGCGAGACCAAAAATATCTAAAGTTGTTTGAAAATATCTTTTCAACAAACCCGAAAGATCGAAATTTCATAGCGGAAATCAAAAGATATGGCCAATTGAATATTCAGGATGGTCGCTATAGTATAATTTATAACCCGCGTAAAAGGCCATCTTTCAAACGACCTCAGTTTTCGATGAAACTACTTTTGTTGGATTCGGAATTTCAAATTATTGTTAGGTTTCGGTTTTCAAAATTTTTCGAATCAATATGTAATAACCCGGAAATCTGAGCCAATTTAAAACTTTTATTTTGGCAATTTTGATGAATTTTGAATATTTAAAACGAATTATTTTAAATTATAATGACGAGAAATTTATTTTGAATAGGATTAGAACGTATATATTTATATACGTCGTCGTTAGAATATAAAAATTTATTTATATATATAAAAGGAATTGAAAATGGCGCGGTAGTTCGAAAATTCGATTTCAAAATTCAAGTGAATGTACCGGGTGCAAAATAAACCGGATTTTAGTGAAACCAAAAACATTTGAATATAATTGAGAATATCTTTCCAATGAATCCGAAAAATCAAATTTTCATAGCGGGGACAAAAAGTTATGCCCAGTTGAAAATTCAGAAATGGAATTCTGGCCCTTAAAAACGACCATTTTGCAAACGACCTCGGTTTTCGACGAAACCACTTTTGTTGGATCCGCGATGTCAAATTATTTCTAGATTTCAAATTTCTTAATTTTTCGAATCGATATGTGGGCGTGGCAAAGGAAAACGCGTTTGACCAGTTTCAATTGATTTTAATCGTATGGAAAATGGCCATTTTTCAAACGGTCTCAAAATTTAACGAAATTAGTTTTAGGAACGTATCGTTAATACGAAGCTAGGAAATATTTTTCGGGAATTTGTAGAGTCCGTATGTGACCCCGGTGAATTGAAATGCGCGTTCAAATTCAATATATATTGTTATATTTTGATTTTGACGAAAACTGATCGAAATAAACGAATTGGCTTGCGAAACATATCCCATTGTGTTCGGAATGGGGGTAATTAGCTAGGGGCGACAGTCGTTGGGTTCGATTTGGTGTTCGAATGAAAAAGTTGTTTTTTCTGGGAAATTAAAATAATAAATTAATTAAATACCCCCTACTTTATCTCCTATCCCGGTCCACCCCTCCCTCATCAGTTCATTTCGAATGAAGAAAAAAAAACAAACTCGTCGACAATCTGCTCGCGCCTCCTCCCCCTCAAGGCGTCGCGCCTCCCCTCCAACCACATCGAGAACGCAAGCCTCCAGAGCCCCTTCACCAGAACCCCCCATCTCCTCCTCCTTCCGCAGGCTAAACCGCGACACCCCCAAGCCCAGGAAGGCCCACGCCACCCCTGCCACCTATCCCGACGCCTCCGACCTCCGAGGACACCCCCCTTGCTGCGATTCTCTCTCCTCCCTCTCTTAAGTCGTAGCGAAGCACTGAAGCCCCCTCCTCCTTCGAATGGATGTAAGCTTTTATTTTTATTTTAAGCATTAAAAATCTGATTTTTACAGTATAAAATTCTGATTTTATTTATATCAAAGTTAGGATTTTTAATCATACAAAAGTTAGGATTTTTAATCATACAAAGGTCGGATTTTCAATCATACAAAGACGAGATCTTTATAAAGGAAAAGACTATATTTTTATTTTTTGAAAAGTTTATATTTTTATACATACATGAAGTGATTTAAAAAAATAAAAGAATAGATTTTATATAGCGAA
The DNA here is from genome assembly GCA_030737875.1 of Allium sativum. Lineage (NCBI taxonomy): Eukaryota > Viridiplantae > Streptophyta > Magnoliopsida > Asparagales > Amaryllidaceae > Allium > Allium sativum. The sequence goes on from CM060909.1 coordinate 320,005,641, forward strand.
AGAATAGATTTTTATATAGTGAAAGATGATATTAGTAAATGACGATATTTTTATATTATAGAAAGAATAAAAATGTGATTTTTATATTATAGAAAGAATAAAAATATGATTTTTATATTATAGAAAGAATAAAAATATGATTTTTATTTATGTAGAGATTGTAAAAATAGAATTTTTATCTATATAGTAGCGGTGTAAAAATAGAAATTTTATCCATATAGTGTAGTTATAAAAATATGATTTTTATATAATAGAGAATATAAAAATGTAATTTTTATATATGTAGTGAATACGAGCAACGAAAGTGACAAAAGGCGAGAACGGCGAAGATTTCCTACATAAGAAGAGTCGTGGCGTTTGGTTTAGCTAGTCGGTGAGAACTCCTCGCTTTTAAATTTATTTCTAGTTGAATTATATACTAGGATGCATACGGTGCTTAGTAGCACCCGACACCCGTCGTCCACAGACCATGGATGACTTGTTTGCTTGGTTGCTGTGTTGTGAAATTTGTTTGTGTGATGTGAAATGAAATAAAATATTTTATAGTGAAAAATATTTTATAGTTAAAAATATGATTTTTAACGTGTATGTAAAATAAATATTTATAAACAAATCGGAGATTTGTTTTTATACACTGATTTGACTGATATTGATTGGGACGATAAATTTTACACATCGCCCAACTGCACAAATAAAATCTATGTTTGATTGTTTGAAACCCCACACGGGTGTTGGAATGAAATAGGACATACACTAATCCCAATAATTAGCTGTATGTCGATCGATTGATTGACAGGCTGTTACAAGCGTTGAATATTTATATTTGATGCTTATACAGTGTAGAATGCACTCTGGATGATGGTTGATGATTTGTCGTTGCTATTGTGTTGTAGGGAATCCATATAATTAACGTTATATGGTAATTGATTGGGCCTCATTCCAATTTGGAAATATAAAGAAAATTCATTTGTTGAATTGTAAAGAAAATTCATTTGTTGAATATAAAGAAAATTCATTTGTTGAATTGTAAAAAAAAATCATTTGTTGAATTGTAAAAAAAATCATTTGTTGAATTGTAAAGAAAATTCATTTGTTGAATTGAAAGAAAATTCATTTGTTGAATTGTAAAGAAAATTCATTTGTTGAATAGTAAAGAAAATTCATGTGTTGAATAAAAGCCATGTTGATTAGATTGACTTCATTTTGACGTGAACGATATTTATATCAGTTTATACATTTTATAATGAATATCGAAAGTGATTTCAAAATCTGATATTTTGAAATGAATTGAAATTCGAATTAAATTGAAATGAATTGAAATCCGAATTAAATTGAAATGAATTGAAATTCGAATTAAATTGAAATGAATTGAAATTCGAATTAAATTGAAATGAATTGAAATTCAAATTAAATTGAATAGAATTGAGATTCGAATTAAATTGAAATAGATTTGAAATTTGAATTAAATTGAAACTGAATTGAAATCGAGTTGAAATGAATTTAAAACGAATTTATATTGGAAAGATTATTTTGATTAGAAATTGAATATGAAGTTGAAATCATATTGAAAACGAATTTAAAACGATTTATATAATACGTTTTAAAAGGAAATCGACGAAATATATATAATATATATTATATATATAATGGCCTGAAAAGAACGCGCCGCGCAGCGGCAGTTCGCGAATTTCGACCATTGACTTCGAATTGACGTTGCGGGAGATCCGGCCGTCGGATTCTCCTAAAACCGGAACCATTGGGTTCGTATCGAAAAGAGCTTTCTAACGAATATTAGAGATTTGAAATCTAACGGTTGGATTTGGAATTATGTCCAAATAAAATTTGGAAAAGGTCGCTGTAAGTGTAGTTCGATGGCCATTGGTGGAAATTGACTGTACGGGCCTTGATAAAATTATTAAAAATAGTAATAATTTGTGTAAAATCATAAGAAATGATTTGGGAAGAATTGGGATGAAAAATTCCATATTTGAAAAGATAAAAATAGATTTTTATTGAAATGAACTAGTTTTGAACTAGAATTATAATTCTATTTATTTTTAAATAAATAAATTGAATTTGAAAAGGGTTTTAAAAGTAACCAGAATTTCCAATAATTGAACTGGAATGGATTTGAATCAAAATTGTCTTCGGAATATTTCGATGTTGGATTTCGTGATGATACAGATATTGTTATGGGAATTTGAAAGATATATTTATATTGTTATTTCCAATATGATATTTGTTGGTCGTAGAATTTGATATTGAATATAAGCCGATATATTTTCTATTCTGAGCCTTGTATTTAAATATCAAATGGGATTTGGGTTTGTCGTGAATGGTGTCTTCATTAACACTGTTCTTAAGCCCAGTTGAGAAAAGATTGAATCTTTTTATTTAGATTTAATGAAGTGTACCAATTAAATAATATTTAATTGGAATTGAATTGGTATTGATTTTTGGGTTTATCGTGAACAGTGTTTTAAATAACACTTGTTCTTTAACCCGATAATTAATAGAATGTGATTTTGGGTTGTCGTGAACGGTATCTTCAATAATACTATTCTTAGACCCAAAGGAGTTAAGAAAATCAGAAACTAACTAGAGATTAGTTAAGTTGAATGGTTTCTGGGGTATTGATCTGATGTTGGTTTCGACCTTCAGGGTTAATACTTAGGGAATTGCTCACTTGCTAATTTATGGTAGGGACTGATTGAAATGTGATGTGATTTTGGGGTTTATCATGAACCGTGTTTTGAATGACACTGATTCTTTAACCCAGTTAAAGATTAAAACTAAGTGGAGTTTTAATGAATCTTTAATTAGATTGAAATGATCGAGAATGGAGTATCACCAGTTTTGCTCCAGGCGATAGTTAATCTTTAATTAGATTTGAACGTGAAATGGTAATTGAATTTACCGATAACACCGTGGTGTTAGATATGAAGTATGACCAGTTTTACTTCATGGGATGAATAGGTTGGGATTAGGAAATAAAATAAATGACTACTTCGGTGTGGTTCGCTAATCCCGACTAGTTGAATCGATATTCAAAAGAAGATTAAAGAATAATTTATCTTTGATAAAATTAATGGGAATCTTTCCATAAGAATATGAAATCTAGAAACTATCTGTAGGTTAGCTAAGAAGAATGGTTTCCTGGGTATTGATCTGATGTTGGTTTCGGCCTTCAGGGTTAATGTTTGGGGAATTGTTCTCTTGCTAATTTACGGTTAGTGACTGATGAATAGGAATGAGGTGTATGTTGTGTTTGTGTAACACTTATTTATTATATACGCGAGTTATTCGGAAAGACCGGGTTTATCCCATTCTGAATAACTGATTCGACGATTGGTCGAAGGTGAAGACGGTGGTCGAAGACCGGAGGTCTTCACGTCGTTTGGATAATTACTGATGATCTTGATTGGTCCGTACACCCAAGAGGAGGGAATCAGTTGGTGATCGTCTAGACATACTTGGAGATCGATGGATATGCGAGGTACAAGGTGCCTCCGGTTTCGTTCAGACCCAGAACGGACTTGTAAATAGACTGTGTGTCTGACATTGGATATCATTCTGTGCGATTGATGGATATCGGTTGCATGGAGTGGTTTGCCTGTGTGGCATGCTAAGATGCAAATGATCAAGGCTTCTGCTGAAAAGCAAAGTCTTGTGGTTGATGATCAAAGCACGGCTTGTGTGGCATAGCTTTTTGTAGCGTTGATTCGCGAACCTCACACCCCGGTTGTGAACCAGAAACGGGAGAGGACATTAGGGAGGGCATGCGTTTCCTTCTAGATAGAAGTGGCGTCAGTGGTTTGACACGCCCTAACGAGTTTGACTTATGTGGTTGTTGGTTTGCGAGGCGCCTCAGATATATCGGTGACTATGTGAAGCCGATGGAGTCATTTGTTGGCTCATTTACGCCCCAAAGGGCGGGGAAATGAAGTGTTCAGGCATTTTAATCCACATCGGTGGACCGACCCTGATGATCCAAGGGCCCACCTGAGTCTGGATCCTGAGACATGGGCTAGATTGTCTCGAATCGGTAGAGGACTATCTTTTGCCTCGGTTCACAGATGGAATTTCAACTTCCAATACGTGACATGTGCGGTTTTGATTGTAAACCTATATATGGCGACATAGTGGCATGGGACGCTCATGTCGCCTATGATTGATATAAATGATTGTATATAAAATCAGAAACTAACTGGAAACGAGCTAAGATGGTTGGTTTCCTGGGTATTAGTCTGATGTTGGTTTCGGCCTTCGGGGTTAATACTTAGGGAATCGTTCTCTTACTAATTTGCGGTTGGAGTCTGATTAAGAATTAAAACATGAAATTTAGCATATCAAGCATTCTTTGGCTATTATAAGGTAAAAACCCTATCCTCCGGCTTGCGTTGCATTGTGTGATGGGACTTGGGTCTTATAATAGCTTCATTGTTCTTTATTTAGCATTGCGCTATTGTTTTATGCACTGGTGTTCTTGGGAGGAAACCCTTTCCGTGTTATATGGCGTGGTCCCTTGATTTACCTAACTTTAAAATAAAGATTAATAACTGTTTTAGTTCTCACACCAGTCACATGACTGACCTGGAGTTTATTGTTTTAACCTAAACTCTGGGTGCCCTTATTTTGACACGGGCAGCTAGTAGTTTTGGATTTGCAGATTTATATTCACAGGATCCTGATTTACAGCTGGAACGATACTCGGAAAGCTCTATATTCGTGTATTACTTCTAGTTGTGTATTATATTATTTTTCCGCTGCGATGTATTTAAATGTAATTTAAATCTCTGATATTTTCTGTGTAATATTTATTCTTACTCTATATATTCTTGTATTCTGATGGAATTGTTGTAATATACAATGAAATGTTCTTCTGTCTGCGTTCCTTTTTGAGTTGTTCTCAAAGTATCCGCTCTTTCCTTACCGGGGAAGTTACGGGTTATTACACAATATGTGAGCGTGGTGAACAAAAATGTGTTTTTTCAATTTCAGTCAAATCTGATCGACTTGAAAATAGCCATTTTTCGAACAGTCTCAGAATTCAACGAAATTAATTTTGTTAGAACCGTATCGTCAAAACAAAGCCAAAAATAATTTTTCTGGATTCTTCTAAGTTCGTATGTGGCCCCGGTGGATTTAAATAGACGAGTAAATTAATTATTTAAATGATTAAAATAATAAATTAAATATTTCAGGCCACAGACGGCCGTTTGGGCCGACGAGACCTAGCCCGTTGGATCCGAAACAGGGGCTATTGGCTCGGGTCACCTTTGGTTGGTTTGAAATCGGATTAGTTTAAGGTGTATGGATTTAAATGCAAAATTAACATTAAAATAATATAAAAATAGGTCATTCTTCAAAACCCTAAACATCTACTGTAGCCGCCGCCGAACCCATCACCCATGGATGAAAACATCTCCTCTTTCATCCACTAAATTCTTCTTCCCCTCCACAAATTAGACCCACTCCTTTGGGATTATTTGTAGAGATTTACACCCTCCTCATTTCCATACGGTTAGATCATCATCTAGTGACCCGAACTCCGAGAATTCCTGCCCCAAACCCGCCGCCATTCGACCGTCGCCCAGGCCATCAGGGACCACCGAGTTGTCCCCCTTCATCAGCGCACGTGCGCTACCCCTAGGCCTTGGTCGTGGTGTACTCCGATCACTCGCTGGTGCCTCTGTGTGCGTGCAAATCAGACCTAGAATCGAACCAATATTGGGTTCTTACGGCCTTAATTATCTAGAGGGAAGAAAGGTTTAATTCCTTAATTACTTTATTAACTTAATTCTAAAATGATCATTAATCTTATTTAGTCCATAACTAATGCATACGTAAATGAAAATTAACAATTTCAGATTCTGTGTGATCGTACGACGAAGATCTACACTCCTAGACTGAAAAGGGACAATTACGAGTTGTCGGAATTTTGGACTAATTTGCAATACGACTGTGAGATTTCTTGGTTTAAAATAATTAATTAAATTAATTTGTTTGCTATGTAATGATCACATGTTTACCATTCAGATCTATTTTGTTCTGACATGTTTGATGATGGTTGATCTGTGTTAGATCCATATGTACTAGTCAAGTAGTATGTTATCACTTTTATTTTATTGAATTGATCTAGTTTATCAATTCATTATAAAAATATGATTTATCACTTTTATTTTATTGTATTAATCTAGTTTATCAATTCATTATAAAAATAAAATTTGTCACTTTTATTGAATTGATTTAGTTATCAATTCAACATCAAAATAAAATTTGTTATTTGTCTTGAATTGATTTAGTTTATCAATTCAACATCAAAATAAAATTTGTCGCTTTTATTTAATTGAATTAAATTGTCAATTCAATGTTAAACATTATTTTGTCATTATCATTGGATTGAAATAGAAATGTCAATCCAATATAAAATATTATTTTGTCACCTCATTGGATTGAATAGGATTGTTAATTCAATATTATCACCTTTGTTTACATGACTGAATTGGAATAAAATTTCTAATTCAATAAAGAATTATCATGTTTGTTATATGTTATTGAATTGAGTTAGATGTTCCATTCAATATAAATTACATCACTTCTTGTATTGGTTGACAAACAAAAGAAAAGTACATTTTTATTGCATTCTCTATTGCAAATGAAACATGATTTAAAAGAGTACATTTTTATTTGTATTCCTTAATACAAATAAAACATGAAATCAAAAAGTGTATTTTTATTTGCACTCTCTATTGCAAATAAAACATGATTTAAAAAGAGTACATTTTTATCTGCATTCTTAGTTGCAGATAAATCATGAAACAAAAAGACGTATTTTTATTTTGTGTTCCCTAATGCAAGTAAAGCAAGTAATAAGAAGTTGTATGTTTATTTGCATTTCTTGTTGCAAATAAACATGAATATTAGGAGTTACGTTTTTCATTGGCATTCTTTTTACAAATGAAAACATTAAAATAAAATGTACATTTTTGTTTGCATTCCACAATGCAAATGGAACATATAAAATAAAATGTACATTTTTATTTGCGTTCCTCGACGCAAATAAAAAAAACATGAAATAAAAGTAACATTAGAAACTTAGGAAAGAGATTCATGTTTTGTTATGAAATATGTTTTACACTAAAAAGACATTTTTAATGTAACATTAGAAACTTAGGAAAAAGATTCATGTTTTGTTATGAAATATGTTTTACATTAAAAAGACATCTTTAATGTAACATTAGAAACTTAGGAAAGAGATTCATATTTTGTTATGAAATATGTTTTACATTAAAAAGACATTTTTAATGTAACATTAGAAACTTAGGAAAGAGATTCATGTTTTGTTATGAAATATGTTTTACATTAAAAAGACATTTTTAATGTAACATTAGAAACGTAGGAAAAAGATTCATGTTTTGTTATGAAATATGTTTTACATTAAAAGGACATTTTTAATGTAACATTAGAAACTTAGGAAAGAGATTCATGTTTTGTTATGAAATATGTTTTACATTAAAAAGACATTTTTAGTGTAACGTTAGAAACTTAGGAAAAAGATTCATGTTTTTTTATGAAATATGTTTTACATTAAAAAAACATTTTTAATGTAACATTAGAAACTAAGGAAAAAGATTCATGTTTTGTTATGAAATATGTTTTACATTAAAAAGACATTTTTAATGTAATATTAGAAACTTTGGAAAAAGTGTGACGACCCCAAATGAAAAAGATATGATTTTTATTGTAAAATCAAAATCCATAGCGCTTTAAAGTGCTATATTCCTTTAGAAAATAAACAGCCGTTACCTTCACTGTTTGCTTCAAAACTAGGTCTTGATTTCTTAGACAAACGGTTGCATGATAGGAGAATCAGCTTGTACCACATCGAGGAGCTTGGAGTTCCGCGTCAGGGGGTGGTGGTCGCGGCCAGTTCGGTGGTCGGAGGTGTCGGTGGCGGCAGTTCAAAGGTCCGGTAAGACGACCCGAACTCCCCCGTGAAGGAAAGAGCGGATAGAATTGAGGACAAGACAAAATAGAACGCAGACGAAAGAACATTTCATTGTTATTACAACAATTCCATCAGATACAAGAATATACATAGTATAAATGAATAAATTACGTTCAACAAATATCAGAGATTTAAATTACATTTAAATACATCGCAGCGGAAAATAATACAAAAGCACAACTAGAAGTAATACACGGATACAGAGCTTTCCGAGCATCGTTCCAGCTGTAAACCAGGTTCCTGTGAATATAAATCTGCAAAACCAAAACTACTAGCTGCCCGTGTGGAAAATAGGGGCACCCAGAGTTTAGGTTAAAACAATAAACTCCAGGTCAGTCATGTGACTGGTGTGAGAACTAAAACAGTTATTAATCTTTACTTTAAAAGAGAGTAATTCAAGGGACCACGCCATATAACACGGAACGGGTTTCCTCCCAAGAATACTAGTGCATATAACAAAACAGTGCAATGCTCTTTGGAAAAATGAAGCAATTATAAGACCCAGGTCCCATCACACAATGCAACGCAAGCCGGAGGATAGGGTTTTCCCTTATAATAGCCAAACATGCTTGGTACGTTTAAAACAAATCACTTGATACTATTATAAGTGTATAGTGTCAAAACAATTCAAATCATAAATATCAATCATAGGCGGCATGGGTACCATCTATCATGTCGCCATACTAGTTCTACAATTAAAACCGAAATATCACGTATTGGAAATTGGATTTCCGTCATGAGTCGAGGCAAGGGGCAAGCTCCTCTCCGCGTTCGAGACACTCTAGCAAATGTCCCAGGACCCCACTTTGATCCTTGGAATAGGCTGGGCCAGTCCTCTCTTACTTTTGAGGATTGGCAATTCCTGAACACACGTTTCCCGGTCCTTACAGACCTATATCCGAGGCGCCTCGCATTCCAACAACCACACAGGTGAAAAGTATATAAATGTCAGGGCTGGTAGGTCACTGAAACCACTCTAGCTAGAAAGAAACGTCGTGCTCTCCCAGCGGTCCGTCTCCCGTTTTTGACTCATACCGAGGTGTGAGGCTCGCAAATTCACGTTATACACAAAGCTACGCCACACAGGCCGTGCTTTGATCATCAACCACAAGACTTTGCTTTTCAACAGAAGCCTTGATCAATTGCCACTTACGCGTGCCACACTGGCGATTCACTCCATGCGACTGATGTCCATCGATATACAACCTCTGAGCTCGTACGTCTCAGAGAAGGGCGTTAAGCAAGAGAATAAATTCTCCGCCGCCAAAAAGATGTATATTTAATAGAGATCAATCAACACAGAATAAAATCCAATGTCAGACACACAATCCATTTACAAGTTCGCTCTGGGTCTGAACGAAACCGGAGGCACTTTCCTCGCATATCCATCCATCTCCAAGTACGTCTGGACGATCACCAACTGTTTCCCTCATCTTAGGTGTACAGCCCAATCGAGATCATCAATAATCACCCAAACGATGTGAAGACTTCCGGTCTTCAACCACCGTCTTCATCTTCGACATCTCGTCGAGTCGGTTATTCAGAATGGGTATAAACCCGGCCTTTCTGAATGACCCACGTATATGATAAACAAATGTTACACAAACACAACAAACGCCTCATTCCAATTCAGAATATTCTTTTATTCACAAAACCACATTCTAAGGGAATAGGTTCCCATTAATTTTATCCAAGATAAATTCTTCTAAATTTATTCTTTAATCTTCCTTTGGATATCATTTCAAACCAAATTATGGTTTTCTAAACTAGTCGGGATTAGCCAACCACACCGAAGTAATAATTTATTTTATTTCCCAATCCCAACCTATTCATCCCATGGAGCAAAACTGGTGGTACTCTGTAATAACCCGTAAAATGCGAGCCAGTTTGAAATTTTTATTTTGGCAATTTTAATGAATTTTGAATATTTAAAATGGGTTATTTTAAATAAAATCGACGAGAAAAGTTATTTTGAATAGAATTCAACGTATATATTATTTACGTCGTCGTTAGAATATAAATATTTATATATAATTATAAATAGAATTGAAAATGGCGCGGTAGTTCGATAATTCGATTTCAAACTTCAATTGAACATACCGGGTGCAAAACAATCCGGATTTAAGTGAAACCAAAAACATTAGGATCTAATTGATGATATCTTTCCAACGAATCCGAAAAATCGAAATTACATGGCGGGAATCAAAAGATATGTCCAGTTGAAAATTCTGAATAGTCGCTATGGAATTCGGGCCCTTAAAAAGGGAAATTTTGTAAATGACCTCGGATTTCGACGAAACCAGTTTTGTTGGATCCGCAGTGTCAAATTATTGCTAGGTTTCAAATTTCATAATTTTTCGAATCAATATGTGAGCGTGGCTAATGAAAACGCGTTTGACCAGTTTCAGTTGATTTTAATCGACTGGAAATTGGTCATTTTTCCAACGGTATCAGAATTTGACGAAACTAGTTTTGTTAGGACCGTATCGTCAATACGAAGCTAGAAAATATTTTTCTGGAATTTTTAAAGTTCGTATGCGACCCCGGTAATTTGAAATGTACGTTTAAAATTCAATATAGTGATTTAAATGTAAATTCAACTGAAACTAATCGAAACGATGAAATCAGCATGCGATACATATCCCATTGTGTTCGGAATGGGGGTAATTAGCTAGGGACGACAGTCGGTGGGTTTGATTTCGAGTTCATAGTAAAAAGTTACTTTTGGATTTTAAAATTAAAATTAAAATAATATATATTTATTCATAAACCCTTCCCTTCTTCATTCTCTCTCCCCTTAACCTCGTTGACTTCAAAATTGAGCAGAAAGAAATCGCGCTCCTCATACCTCGTCCGCCGCTCCTCCCCCTACAGCCACCGCCCGCCGCTTCCACCCCCTCTTCTTCCTCCGCTCTCCTCTACCTCTCCGGCCTATCCCCCTCGCGACCCTCCTCTTCCAGCGAGAACCACGCCCTAAACCCCCAAGTTGAAGACCGCCGGATCCTCTACCCACTGTCACCGTATGCAGCGCCCCCCCCTGAAGTCGATGGCCGACCTGAGCACCCCCCCTGCTCGAGCGACGCCTCGTTTAGCTCCTCCTCCCCTCGAGTACGGGTCCCCATCTCAAATCAGCCCAAAACGAGACCGCTTCCTCCCCTTTCTACAAACCGAAGAGCAGCCCCTCCTCAGCAATGAAGGCAGCGAGCAGACCCCCCTAGGCGATGGTGATAAACTCTCTCCCTCCGACCATCACCTAACCTCTTTCCTCCCCCTTTTCTCGAGTAACTGTAAGTGTTTTCAGTTTTATTTATTTTTAACCTGAGTTGAGATTTTTATTGATAATCAAGATGGTATTTTCATAAAGTAAAAGGTCGTATTTTTATAAGAGGAAGGTCGTATTTTTATATAAGGAAAGACGAATATTTTTATAAGGGAAAAGTATATATTTTTAATGTAGTAAAGCTTATATTTTTATATATGAAAACTTATATTTTTATTCATGAAAGTTTATACTCTTATTTTGAAAAGATTATATTTTAGTCATGAAAAGAAATAATTTTTGATTGGTAAAGGATATGATTTTTCATATGAAAAAGACAAGTTAAAAATACGATTTTTATATATTCATTAGCGAAGTAAAAATACGATTTTTATATAAGAGGTAGCGATGTTAAAATATAAATTTTAACATGTACTTCGTGAAACAGACTGCGTTGGAAGAACGAGGAAGATTTTCTACATATGAAGAAACGCGGAGTTGGATTAGCTTTTGGTGAGAACTTCTCACTCTTCAAATTTCTTTTTTTTAGTTATATATATATATATACTAGGATGCAGACGGTGCTTAGCAGCACCCGACACCCGTCATCCACAGACCATGGATGGCTTGTTTGTAAAATTGTTTGGTTGTGTAGTTGGTTAGATTATTTGGTTTGAATTGAATTGTTTGGTGAATTGAAATGGATTTGATTGATGTGTGAATGGCGTGGGCCTTCACTAGACCGGGGATAAGGCTAGGCCTTGTCCCGTTTCTAGTATCGTGCCGTTATGCCGCCGAAATTTTCTAAAATATGTTAGAAAAATAGAAATATCATTTTTATTGAGTAAATGAACTGAATAGAATATTTTATCGTTAAAAATATAATTTTAACGTGAAGTGAATAAAATAAAATATTCATTTACAAACCGGACGGTTTGTATATGTTCACCTATTTGAAGAACATTGATTGGGACGATAAATTTTACACGTCGCCCAACTGCACAAATAAAATCTGTGTTTGATTGTTTGAAACCCCACACGGGTGTTGGGATGAAATTTGAAGTTCACTCATCCTGATTTATTAAATATGTCGATCGGTCGATTGACAGGCTGTTATAAGCGTCAGATATCTATATTTGATGCTTATACAGTGTAGTGCACTTTGGTTGATGGTTGATTATTTTTCAATGCTATTATATACATGTGTTGTATGGAATCCATATAATTAACATTATATGGTGATTGATTGGGCCTCATTCCAATCGGGAGAATAATGAATATTATAAAAGATAATTCATGTGTTGAATATAAAAATAGTCATGTGTTGACGATGTCGAGGTGTTGAGTGAAATATTTTAAATAAACTAATTTACATCTTTATCATATTTCCGATTAGAATCTACTTTACGGTGGAGTCTAATTAAAATCAAACGATAGATACCATAGTTTTATAAAATATTTTACATAACAAAAATAGTGATGTGTTGACAGTACTCATGTGTTGAGATTAGTCGTGTGTTGAAAGAAATATAGATTCATGTGTTGAATGGGATAAATATTCATTTGTTGAATAGAATAAAGAAGTTGTGAAAAATATAAAGCCGTGTTGATTAGTTTTGAGCCATTTTGACGTGACCGATATTTATATCGATTTTATTCAAATTGAAATGAATATTATAGCGAATTCGAATTGAAAAGAAAACGAATTTGAATTGAATATAAAAGGACTTCGAATGGAATTGGATATAAAACAAATTCAAGTTGAGTTGAAAACGAACTGAAATTTAATTGAATTCGAATCGAAATTAAATTGAAATCAATTTGAATTGAAACGAATTTGAATTTGAACTGAATTGAAATGAATTTGAATTCGAATTAAATAAAATTGAAATGAATTCGAGTTGAATTGAAATCAAATCGATTTGAAACTGAGTATAGAAGTTGAATTGTTTTAGAAACGAATTTAAAACGATTTATAAAATTTGTTTTAAATAGAAATCGACGAAATATATATTATATATATTATATATATAATATAATGGCCTAAATAGAACGCGCCGCGCCGCGGCAGTTCATGAATTTCGACCATTTATTTCAAACGGACATAGCGGGAGATCCGACCGTCGGATTCTCCTAAAACCGGAACCGTTGGGTTCGTATCGAAAAGAGCTTTCCAATGAATATTAGAAATTTGAAATCTAACGGTTGGATTTGGAAATATGTCCAAATCAAATTTGAAAAAGGTCGCTATAAGTGCAGTTCGATGGCCATTGATGGAAATCGACTGTACGGGCCTTGATAAAATTATTAAAAATATTGATAATTTGTGTAAAATCATAATATGTGAATTGGAAAGAACTGGGGTGAAAAACTCCACATTTGAAAAGATAAAAATAGATTTTTATCGAAATGAACTAGTTTTGAACTAGAATTAAAATCAATTTATTTTTGAAATAAATAAATTGAATTTGAAGTGATTTTAAAAAAATAACCAATATTCCCAATACGTGGATGGGACTGGAGTTGAATCGAAATTATCTTCGGAATATTTCGATGTTGGATTTCGTGACTATACAGATATTGTTATGGGAATTTGAAAGATATTTTATATCGTTATTTCCAATACGATATTTGTTGGTTTCAGAATTTGATATTGAATATAAGCCGATATATTTTCTATTCAGAGCCTTGTATTTAATATCAAATGTGATTTGGGTTTATCGTGAATCGTGTTTTAGATGACATTGGTTCTTTAACCCAGTTAAAGACATAATATTGATTTTTGAGAAGATTAAAACTAAGTGGAGTTTTAATGAATCTTTAATTAGATTAAATTGTGAATTGATAATTTAAATTATCAAATCTGAAAGGTGATCGAGAATGGAGTACCACCAGTTTTGCTCCAAAGCGGTAGTTAAATCTGTAATTAGATTTGAACGTGAAATGGTAATTAACTTTACCGATAACACCGTGGTGTTAGATGTGGAGTATTACCAGTTTTCTCCATGGGATATATAGGTTGGGATTGGGAAATAAAATAAATAATTACTTCGGTATGGTTCGTTAATCCCGACTAGTTTGAAATGATATCCAAAGGAGGATTAAAGAATAAATTTAGAAGAATTTATCTTTGATAAAATTAATGGGAACATTTCCCTAAGAATGTGATTTTGTGAATAAAAGAATATTCTGAATTGGAATGAGGCGTTTGTTGTGTTTGTGTAACATTTGTTTATCATATACGTGGGTTATTCAGAAAGGCCGGGTTTATACCCATTCTGAATAACCGATTCGACGAGATGTCGAAGATGAAGACGGTGGTTGAAGACCGGAAGTCTTCACATCGTTTGGGTGATTACTGACGATCTTGATTGGGCTGTACACCCAGGATGAGAGAATCAGTTGGTGATCGTCCAGACGTACCTGGAGATGGATGGATATGCGAGGAAAGTGCCTCCGGTTTCGTTCAGACCCAGAACGAACTTGTAAATGGATTGTGTGTCTGTCATTGGGTTTTATTCTGTGTTGATTGATCTCTATTAAATATACATCTGTTTGGCGGCGGAGAATTTGTTCTCTTGCTTAACGCCCTTCTCTGAGACGTATGAGCTCAGAGGTTGTATATCGATGGACATCAGTCGCATGGAGTGAATTGCCAATGTGGCACGCGTAAGTGGCAATTGATCAAGGCTTCTGTTGAAAAGCAAAGTCTTGTGGTTGATGATCAAAGCACGGCCTGTGTGGCGTAGCTTTGTGTATAACGTGAATTCGCGAGCCTCACACCTCGGTATGAGTCAAAAACGGGAGATGGACCGCTGGGAGAGCACGACGTTTCTTTCTAGCTAGGGTGGTGTCAGTGGCCTACCAGCCCTGACATTTATATACTTTTCACCTGTGTGGTTGTTGGATATGAGGCGCCTTGGATATAGGTCTGTAAGGACCGGGAAACGTGTGTTCAGGAATAACTAATCCTCAAAAGTAAGAGAGGACCGGCCCAGCCGATTCCAAGGATCAAAGTGGGGTCCTGAGGCATTTGCTAGAGTGTCTCGAACGCGGAGAGGAGCTTGCCCCTTGCCTCGACTCATGACGGAATCCAATTTCCAATACGTGTATTTCGGCTTTATTTGTAGAGCCTAGTATGGCGACATAGTGGGATGGGGCACTCATGCCGTCTATGATTTATATTTATGATTGAAATGTTTTGACACTATACACTTATTATAATATCAAAATAATGTGTTTTAAACGTATCAAGCATGCTTTGGCTGTTATAAGGTAAAAACCCTATCCTCCGGCTTGCGTTGCATTGTGTGATGGGACCTGGGTCTTATAACAGCTTCATTTTTCTTTATTTAGCATTGCGCTGTTTGTTCTATGCACTAGTATTCTTGGGAGGAAACCCGTTCCGTGTTATACGGCGTGGTCCCTTGATTTACCTAACTTTAAAACCAATATTAATAACTGTTTTAGTTCTCACACCAGTCACATGACTGACCTGGAGTTTATTGTTTTAACCTAAACTCTGGGTGCCCCTATTTTCCACACGGGCAGCTAGTAGTTATTGTTTTGCAGATTTATATTCACAGGGTCCTGATTTACGGCCGGAACGATGCCCGGAAAGCTCTGTATCCGTGTATCACTTCTAGTTGTGTTTTGTATATTTTTCCGCTGCTATGTAATTTATTGTAATCTCTGATATTTGTCGAATGTAATTTAATCATTTATACTCTGTATATTCTTGTATCTGATGGAATTGTTGTAATAACAATGAAATGTTCTTCTGTTTGCGTTCTATTTTGTCTTGTACTCAATTCTATCCGTGCTTTCCTTCACGGGGAAGTTCGGGTCGTCTCATACTCCATATCTAACACCACGGTGTTATCGGTAAAATTTATTACCATTTCACGTTCAATTCTAATTAAAGAATTAACTATCGTTTTGGAGCAAAACTGGTGGTACTCCATTCTCGATCACCTTTCAGATTTGATAATTTAAATTATCAATTCACTTTTAAATCTAATTAAAGATTCATTAAAACCCCACTTAGTTTTATTGTTCTTAAAAATCAAGATCCTGTCTTTAACTGGGTTAAAGAACCAATGTCATCTAAAACACGATTCACGACAAATCCAAATCACATTTGATATTAAATACTAGGCTCTGAATAGAAAGTATACCGGCTTATATTCAATATCAAATCCTGAAACCAACAAATATCATATTGGAAATAACGATATAAAAATATATCTTTCAAATTCCCATAACAATATCTGTATAGTCACGAAATCCAACATCGAAATATTTCGAAGATAATTTTGATTCAACTCCAGTCCAATTTACGTATTGGGAATATTGATTATTTTTAAAATCACTTTCAAATTCAAATTATTTATTCCATAAATAAATTGATTTTACTTCTAGTTCAAAACTAGTTCATTTCGATAAAAATATATTTTTATCCTTTCAAATATGGAATTTTTCATCCTAGTTCTTTCTAATTCATATATTATGATTTTACACAAATTATCAATATTTTTAATAATTTTATCAAGGCCCGTACAGTCGATTTCCATCAACGGCCATCGAACTGCACTTACATCGACCTTTTCCAAATTTGATTTGAACATAATTCCAAATCCAACAGTGAGATTTCAAATTTCTAATATTCATTGGAAAGTTCTTTAAGATACGAACCCAACGGTTCTGGTTTTAGAAGAATCCGACGGTCGGATCTCCCGTAATGTCCATTCGAAGTCAATGGTCAAAATACACGAACTGCTGCGGCGCGTTCTATTTAGGCCATTATATATATAATATATATATTATATATATTTCGTCGATTTCCTTTTAAAATGTATTTTATAAATCGTTTTAAATTCGTTTTCAAAACCATTTCAACTCTATATTCAATTTCAAATCAAAATTGAATATTTCGTATCATTACTATATAAATGATAATATTTTCAAAACGTTATATTTTGAAATCACTTCTTTTCTATATTCGAATATAATCGATATAAATATCGTTCACGTTAAAATAGCGCAACTCTAATCAACACGGCTTTATAGATTTCAATAAATTCGTTATTCTATTCAACAAATGAATATTTATTTCTTTCAACACACGACCAATCTCAACACATGAGTACTATCAACACACGACTATTTTTGTTACGTAAAATATTTTATAAAACTATGGTATCTATCGTTTGATTTTTAAATCAGACTCCACCGTGAAGTAGTTTCTAATTTAAATATGATGAATATGTAAATTTTATTATTTAAAATATTTTACTCAACACATGAACATCGTCAACACCTGACTATTTTTATATTCAACACATGAATTTCCTTTTATAATATTCATTAATTTCCCGATTGGAATGAGGCCCAATCAATCACCATATAATGTTAATTATATGGATTCCATACAACACCTGTATATAATAGCAACGATAAACAATCAACCATCATCCAAGGTGCACCACCCAACTGCATAAGCATCAAATATAAATAAATAACGCTTACACAGCCTGTCGACCAATCGATTGACATACAATTAAATAATCGGGATTAGTGTACGCCAAATTTCATCCCAACACCCGTGTGGGGTTTCAAATCAACAAACACAGATTTTTATTTGTGCAGTTGGGCGATGTGTATAATTTATCGTCCCAATCAATATCAGTCAAATCGGTGTATATAAACAAATCGGCCGATTTGTTTATAATTATTTATTTACTCACATTCACTTTAAAAATTATATTTTTAACGATAATTAATTTATTTCAACCATCTACTTTTTTATCATCGATTTCACATCAATACAAACAAATTTCACAACACATCAATCAAACAAACAAGCCATCCATGGTCTGTGGATGACGGGTGTCGGGTGCTGCTAAGCACCGTCTACATCCTAGTATATATATATATATATAACTAGAAAAAGAAATTTAGAGTGAGAAGTTCTCACCGATAGCTAATCCAATACCACGTCTCTTCTTGTGTAGAAGTCATCGTTGTTCTCAGCCTTTTGCCACTTTCGTTGACCGTAGCCACTACATATATAAAAATCACATTTTTATATTGTTGCTATGTATATAAAAATTCTATTTTTATATCGCTACTATATAGATAAAAATTCTATTTTACATCGTTACTATATAGATAAAAATTCTATTTTTACATCGTTACTATATAGATAAAAATTCTATTTTTACATAGTTACTATATAGATAAAAATTCTATTTTTACATCGTTACTATATAGATAAAAATTCTATTTTTACATCGCTACTATATAGATAAAAATTCTATTTTTATAACGGTGTTCATATAATAAAGATTATATTTTTATCACGCTATTCTCTATATAAAGACTTCGCCTTTTCAAATATAAAGATTTCACCTTTTCTACCTATATAATATAAAGATCGTATTTTTATAATCTCTATAATATAAAAAATCATATTTTTAACTTCTATGTTATATAAAATCACGCCTTTCATTATATAAAAATATCGTCTTTCATAGATTAAAAATCACTTCTTTATATCGTTAAAAATCTGTTCTTTCTTCAAAAATAAAAATCCTAGCTTTATTCTCAAATTAAAAATCTCATCTTTAAAACCATTTCATTCGTATAAAAATCTTATTTTTATAATCACCAAAATCGTATCTCTTTATGCTAAAATCATATCCTTTCACCCTTTCAAAATC